>CAWUHX010000048.1:600000-956078 GCA_963922205.1 Romanomermis culicivorax
AGCACAAAAAGTAAGAATTTCAGTTTTAAATCTTTTGCACTCCACCCCCATCTTGTACTCGTTCTAGCCAACAGAATCTATTATACATTCCCAAATAGAATCTTGATTGTAGAAAAAATTCATTTGCAATTCGAAGTGCCAAATTATGGAATTATCTTCCAGAAAAAGTTGAGGCTGCAACTAGTGATGGACCGATGCATCGGCATCGGCCGATGCATCGGCCGATTGTTGCGTTTTTCTGGCATCGGCCATCGGCCGATGTTTTGGCAAATAATCGGCCGATGGCCGATTGTTTGGCAACTTTTTGTTACAATGAATGCAGGTGCATATGCTTGAAAAACAGATTGTTCACATACATATTTTACACTTACTTTAGTACTAAATACATTATTTTTTTGTGAAAATGGTTGTTTTAATGTCTAGCATATTTGCCCTGTGTTGCCATTGATGAACTAGATAACAAGAATTTGACAAGCAATGAATGGGATATTTTAGCTGCAGCGGTAAGAATATACTTTAATACATGTATAATGTATCCACACCTTAGATAATTATAATTTTGCAGCTTGTCAATTTGTTAAAATCTTTTGCAGAAACTGTAAAAATCTATGAATCTAAAAACGCCTGTATTTTGGAAGAAATAGCTGAAGAAACGTAAGGTAGATTTTGTGCCTAAATTTTTTTGAAAAACATAAATTAAAGAATCGTAAGAACTTTACGCCACTCAATCCACAATTTCAACTTTCCTGGATTAGGTTCATTAAAGGAGGAATTGTCAGGGAAAATGAATCAATATTTTTATAGAAATGATAATCGAGCCCACTTTAAACCCATTGAAGACAATAGACTTCATGCTTTGGCATCTTTACTAGATCCTGGATTTGAAAAGGATGGATTGAAATTTGAAATATAACACATATTGATCATACAAATCAAAATTAAATAATTTAGGCTCTCTGTGATCCTCAAGCAGAAGACAAAGCTGAACTAAAGTCTGTTTTTTATAAAATGCTTCCGAATAGAAAAGTGACACAAATCAGTATCGTTGTCAAAATTGTTTACATAAAGCCCTCATTGTAAATTTTTCACTCGAAAAATTGTCAAGGGTTAGGTCAGTATGCTCACCAATTTTCATTTCTATATAATATATTGTTTATCAAAAAATCGTGAATATCTAAAATACTACTTACTTTTCACTTTCATTATTTAGAAGCACGTCAAGAAAAAACGACTATAGCTTTGGCTAGAATGGTTGTCGATCAAAAATAACAAAATCAATGCTTTTCTAAAAATATGGTTCAAAAATTTGAATGAATCTTCAAACTCATTCTCCAAACCTTCTCAGTAAGCCACAATTAATACTAATGTAAATAATTCAAGCATTTACACAAAACTGACCAATTTCAGGCACTATTTGGGCATTGCAAGTTTATCTGAAGATAACCTGTAGCCCGAAAAAATGCAATGTCAACAATTTAGCAAGCAAAAGCCATTGTTTTGGAATACATTACTAGAATCAGGGCCGTAACCAGGATTTTCCCAAGGGGTGGGTAATGACCAGACCATATAAAACGTGCCTAAACTAAAAAAGTGAGGGCCCACAGCGCCCGAGCTTCGGGCTGGGGGGTTTGGGGTGGCGCGCCTAAGCGCCCCCCAACGGGGTCTGGGGCGGAGCCCCAGAAACTTTGAAAAATACGCGTTTTATATGCTGAAGAAACATTAAAAATTAATGTTTTTGGACCACGTTTTTGTTATAATTTGCTGAAAAATGTGGCATAATCCAGCTTAAAACTACAATTATCTCATATTGAAACATTTCCACAAGAATATTTACATTTCAGTAAATCTAACGCAAAATTAAACCGAGATATTCAACATCCAAATATACATTTGTCTTATTTAAACACCTCAATTCAATTCAATAACGCTTATTGTCAAAATTTATTCTCACTCATTCTACGCAACTAAATGATGAACTCTAAACGACGATTTTGCTGCTTAGCAAACAAATCTATAACTTTATCAACTGCGCTGGTTTCGTCGTTATCAACTGCGTTGATTTCGTCGTTCTCATCCGTTTCTGCTACGCTCGAATCGTTATTTTCAACTGGACAATTATCGACACGATTTTTTTTTAAAAATACATCTAGACTAGTTTGATTTCGCTTCAGACTAGAATGATTGCGCTTCATTCTGAATTGAATACACTTTAAAAACTGTTAGGAAAATGAGTGGTGAACAATATTATTAAATAAAATAGTGATTCTATACACTATTGTTAACACACAAAACAATTGACGAAATTGAAAAATTTATTCAATCGCCAAGGGGTGGGTAATTACCCTCCCTACCACCCCCTTAAATACGGTCTTGACTAGAATAATGGAAGTAAAATGCTGCAACAAAACCAGAATTAGCTAATGTGAGTCAAAATAGTGTGCAGTTGAAGAAAAGTTTCATTATGAAAAAAATTTCTTTAGCTTTCCATGAAATTATTATCAGCTCCAATTGGGTCAGTAGCTAGTGAATGATCATTTTAAAAAGCAAAAGATGTTAGAAGTGGAAAAAGATCCCGTTTATTGCTGAGATTGGATCCAATAGTGCAAACTGGAAAAACAAGCTGAAGTTGAAGAAGCTTCTAGTGAACTCAGCAATCAAAGTGAAGGTAGTACAACAGATGCCGTTGTTGATGATAAATTAGATGAATGAAATGTTGTTAATTATTGAATGTTGAAAATATCAGTAAAACTTTGTGAATAATTCATAATAATTTTAAATTTATTAGAGTGTAACAACTTCAGGTTGCATTTTGTACATGTTACAGCCGATGCATCGGCAATCGGCCATCGGCCGATGCATCGGCCGATGCCATCAGTGACCCTGGCCGATGCATCGGCATCGGCCGATGGCAAATTTTTGGCCATCGGTCCATCACTAGCTGCAACCTCGGTCGTAGCTTTTAAAAGGTATTTAAGAGAAATTAATTTTGATGCTTTTTTAAAGGGGCGTACGTAAGCGCGTCACCGCCTGTCGTCCCTTGTTCTTACAATTTTTTAGCGTTTGATTACTAATTTATGTTCGTGTTACTTATATTTTTCTATGACATTTGTTTTAACATTTTGCAAGTTCTAAATAAATTATTATTATTATTATTATCCGAATGTGACAGAATGAACAGAGAATATTCAGAATTTATTTCCATTTATCATTCATTGACAGCCTATAAACTTTGCTGCAACGATGCTGATACACTGTTCGAAGAGAACTCGTTCGCGCTCGGGTCAAATACGAGTAGATAGTATTATATTCATTGATTTGGCGCGTAGCGCCGAGAATTTTTTGCATTTCCCGGCCTTAAATCGTCTGAAAATCAAGGAAATTTAATGTTTGAACAGCCAAAAATTTTGTGCCAATTGGCACAAACGCTCAAATTTTTTTGTGCCATTTCAGATTTCTTGTGTGCCAAAAACCATGTTTTGGCACAAAAAACACTGGATCTATTACAAAAATTTTGACACGTGTGTTATTAAAACATTTTGAGTCCAAGTCGAAATTCTTGGTGGATGAAGTATTAAATTTCTTGGTTGCTATCTTAGTCCTTAAGATGCAGTCTGCCCGACTGAAAATTCATCGAACTTTACTGAAAAATTAAACGTTCTGTCTAAGGAAATAAAAAGTGAAAAGATTCATTTTCCAGCGTTTCAGAATATCCAAATCCAAAAAAATTTTTGGCGCCACGCACCGAACAAGTTAGGGTAAAACACATTACATTGGACACATCCAGAGATTGAATACTTTTTTCTGAAATTAAGCCTAAGGTTAAGTCTACACCTATGCTTTGGCTTAGGCTTAGATTATTACTGTGCTTAATCAATAATTTTGACAAATATACTGTTATATATATATATATATATATATTAGGGCTGTTCCGAGATCTCGATCTTGACAAATCTCGGTATTTTTTCACATCTCGATCTCGGATATTCGATTTCTGCGGATCTCGATCTCGGTATTTTTTAAGATTTTATCCGAGATATTATTCGAGATTTTTTACATAATTTAGAAAATAATAAGACGTATTAATTTTAATTTTTTTTTAGATTTTTTGAGAAAGGTCAACACGTCAACTTTCTCAACTTTTTGAAGCGTTTGTTCTTTTTTTAATGTAAATTCAATTCAAAAGCTTCATGGAAGTGTTTTTGGAAAAGTCCTACGCTTCTGACTCATTGCTCTTTCGTCAAATTTATGAAAGGTTACAAACAAATAAATGGTTTAAAATTTTTCGAATGATAAATTTCTAGAAATTACGATTTATGAACACAAAATTTAAATATAATTTTTGAAATATATGATCAGAATGATTATCAGAATGCTTTAAAAAGCTCAAAAACACTTAAATAAAGCGTCTGTGAGCCTTTTCAAGCGAAAAAACGAGGATTTTAAGATTTTTAAGCATTTATGTAAAATTTTATCCCTTTCCACATTTGTGGGGAAAAGTTCGTGGGAAAAAAACAGTGGACCAAAGTGGATAAGTGCCATTATTTTAATTATCATTATTATGTATTTCCTAACTTAGGCGCAGCTTTAAGCATGTATGCCTTCATTTATCACTCAATCTATAATAGTTTTCATCATGCTAAACGTATTATATCATGTTTTGACTGCTAATCTTCAATATTTTATCATGATATTTAATTGAAATTCGCATTTTTTCCTTGATGCAGTTTTTGAGAAACATCAATACTTCAAGTCTCTAAGCTTTTTGTAGTGATTATTTCCTTCCTAACGTTAAATCAATTTAAAAGCTTTATGGAAGTAGTTTTTGGAAATTTCTACTATTCTTACTCATATCTTTTCAGCCAAGTTCATGAGAGTTTGCGCTAAAGTGCATGCATAATTTCATAAAATTTTCAATGATCAAATGATTTATATTTTTTGGTATTATGTCTAGTGCATAGTCAGAAAATGTCGTTCTTCTAGCATATGTTTATCGCTTATAAACATCAACATATTATAGATTAGATGTTTTATCTTGCCCTGTTTTCTTAAAGAATTTGAATAATTTGATGAAAACCTCGATTACGCATTCCTTAAAAAATTTACACGTTCATTAAAATAGTTTTTCTGCATTTGAGAAATAATTGAGGAATTTTTTGGTCGTTTGGTGGCTAACTAAAAATTGATAAAATGTGGATTTCTGGGAGCTTGACGATGTTGTGCATCACGTAAATTGAAATTAGGCCTGGAAAACCTCTCTGGGCGAAAAAAAATTGTAAAAAAATTGTATATAGAAAAGAAAAAAAATTGTGAAAAAATTGTATATAGAAAAGAAAAAAATTGTAAAAAAATTGTATATGGAAAAGAATCATAGAAAATCTCGATCTCGATTAAAATAAAATTTACATACCGATCTCAATCTCGAACATACTGGAGTTCCATTCTCGATCTTGATCTCGACTTCTCCAGAAATTTGATCTCGGAACAGCCCTCCCTAATATATATATACTTAGCATTATAACACTATAAGGTAGGTAGTGTGCACCAGCTGCAGTAATACCCACTGTTCACCTATTATTGGACAACAATTTTTTCACATTTTTAAGGAGTCAAGAATATTTTTAAGCCATTGTCCTTGCATTTAAAGAGTTTTTTGCTCCTGCTAGATATATATTTTAGATGATATTTGTATTAATTGATAGGGATGGGCCGGGCATCCCGATCCGCGGGTATCCGCCTAAATTTCAAGATCCCGATCTGATCTGGACCTGCTAAACTAGATTTTTTTGGATCTGGATCCGATCCAGATCCGCTGAACCAAATTTTCTAAAATCCGGGTCCACTGTTGTCAATGATTAAGATCCAGTCATAATCAGATCTTTATTCATTATTATTCACATAAAATTTTGCAGTATTAGAAAACACCAAAAATTTTCCGGCACTACGCGCCAGATTTTATAATTCTTTGCAATACTATTTTTCTACAGATCGTGCTTTCTGGAGAAAAAATTCCCAGTAAAGTAAAAAATGTTGGCAGTCCTCCTGTATGGAAAAGGTGAAGTCCATTTCAGAATGTCAAAATCTATTTTTCCAACTTTTTTGCAACTGTAATTTTAAACATGAAGCCAAGTTTTAATTGAGAAGCATCATGGACCTAATTTTCAGAAATTCCAGGTTCAATTCAAAGTTTTTCAGATTTATGAAAGTCATGAGTATATTTTCTTAATTTGTAAGATGATTATAAAAGACGGGAACTCGAGTGCCATCAGGAAGAAACTTTGTGCGAAAATATATAAAAGATCATGGTTTTTTCAGTGTACAAAAAAAATTTCTTCGTTCAAAGACTTTTTGGCCGATCTTTGTGCAGGTAAAAAGAGGCTTGTACAAAAAAAACACTGCAATGGTAGCAAAATTATATTTCAGAAACAGTAATTTTTCAACAGTTTCACCCTTCAAACGATTTTTGGTAGGATCATAAATTTGACCAGCACCACTGAATAGCTGTTCATAGAGGACACTTTTCGATGGTGCTAATTTAAGTTTACTTTCTGCATGAAGCAATTGTCCAGAGACATTTGAGATTTAAGTTTATGCTCTAATTTGGTATTTGAATTGCTAGGTTCATTTTTTTGGCTATCTTTAAAGAAAACACAAAAATTAATTCTTTAACATGGCTATACTAGTAGCAATTTGTTCCACAATTACTTCTATTTTCATTATCTTCTTTTTATTTAGTCGCAAACTGCTTATACTGGCATATTGCCATATGTTTCCTCTCCAAATGTTTTCTCTGACATCCAGTAGCACAATGTTTTCTGAATAACTGTATTCTGCATTTATTGCACTTTGCCTTTTCTTCATCATCTGGGGACACTGTGAAGTAGTCCCACACAATGCTGGTGAAAGAAGAACTTGAATCCATAATTTCTGAAAAAAGTTTCCATTTCTATTAGGGCTGTTCCGAAATCAAATTTTTGGAGAAGTCGAGATCGAGAATGGAACTCCAGTATGTTCGAGATCGAGATGTAAATTTTATTTTATTCGAGATTGGGCGAGATCGAGATTTTCTATGTACCATTCATACTATTTGTATGTATGCTGTTTGTTTGAAAATTGCTAAATGTACTATATGAATCACCAGTAGTGGCACACCTATGTGCCTATTGGTACATTGGAACGTATGTGTTTCTCTAAAATCGTTAGACGAAAGTCGTGTCCATTGAGTAAGTACCTACCAACTTCTCCTACCTACAATTATATATCATCACTTCAATACCTATACATTCTTATGCGTTTTTTTAATATTGATAGGAGCTGGTTAGTAGCTAATGGTTAGCAGCATCTAGAAAATAGTTACTCAGTATTACACATTTGTTTATATCATCACCTCTACATATATAATATATCAAACTTAATTTTATGCATCCCATGCTAATTGATTGTTTTTCCGCACCTTTTCAGAAACTTTTTATTGTAAAATGCCTAAACCTAAAAATAGTTTGATTTGGGAAACTGTTTGTCTGGTGAGAGGGCTGAAAAGATTTTATTTGCTAAATTGAATCTGGTAACTGAATTGTTGAAATTGTGATGACTTAATTGATACTATTGTTGACACTGATGAATAAATTTAAAATTAATGCGTCTTATTATTTTCTAAATTATGTGAAAAATCTCAAATAATATCTCGGATAAAATCTTAAAAAATACCGAGATTGAGATCCGCAGAAATCGAATATCCAAGATTGAGATGTGAAAAATACCGAGATTTTGTCGAGATCAAGATCTCGGAACAGCCCTAATTTCTATTCATTTCTTTTCTGATGAAACCAATATTAATCTAAGCATGAATACAATTCAATGAATGAAAATTACTAATTAGTACATGTTAACTATTTCAATGAACAAACACCTCAATCATTAATAATCTATTAATCTATTGACACCAATGAATATAAATTCATACTACTCAATTTTAGACAAAATAGACATAGTACAAATAGTTATTGAAAGATCCGGATCCAGTCAGATCTGTTCCTCAAGATCTGGATCCGAATCCACCAAACCAAATTTTTTTGGATCCTGATCAGCTGAACCAAATTTTTCAAGATCCAGATCCACTGTCGCCAAAAAAGTCGATCCAGCCCATCCCTAGTTTTTTTTTATTTCGCAGGTTTTATCTAATTTATGTAACTTTTTTGCCTTTTTTTGTGTCTTTTCTTGTTCAAGCAGGAAACAATGCCTGATGTTAAAAGAGTTTATAAGACTTATAGTCCGATGAAAATAAGTGAATTCTTTCAAAAAGTGCATAATTAAAGTTCAAAAAATACATTAGTCTGTAATAATTCTTTGCCTCAAAATTTCCATGAATCCAGTCTTTTTATACACTCTGTACTCTAATCGACACTCAAGTTTATATTGACATAAATAAGAGAAAGAGCAAATGAATGATCAAAATCATACCTGTAAGACCTCCGACCAGTTGGGGGGGGGGGGGTAGAAGAAAGTCGAAATTTTTCCCAAAAAAGGCCAAAAAACATACACTTTTTTGCAAATTTTTTTAATTTTTTCCAAACTGGGGGGGAGGGGGTAAATGATTTTGGGTACAGGGTTGGCCAAGTTGGGGGGGGGGGGGTGTCCCCCCCCCAACCCTCCCAAGTACAGGTATGATCAAAATACATATTACAGCGAATAAAAAACTTTAAAATGACGTGCTTTATTATTATTGTTTCAGTATAAAATCTTTTGTTTTTTGCATTATTTTTTGCATACAGCTAGAAGGATAGCGAGAACGTCATCAAGTTATACAGAAGCGCAGAGAAATATGTTAAAGTACCTAGTGCCAACTTATGACATGATAATGCTCAAGAGAGAGCTATTCAACATGAAGCAAGAGGAAGGTGAATCGGCTTTGGAGTACCTAAAGAGGCTGAGTAATCATGTAGATCTAGTCTATGCAGATCAGATGGTAAAAAATATTATTAATGCCTTCATTTATAAAAGTAGTCCATTGTATCAGACGGAGTTGCAGGATGTATTGCCATCAATGAAAACATGGCAAGACCTTGCATAGGCTGTAATGCAAATTGATAAAAAGTACCTGTTTTTACTACTTTTGGAGCCAAAGATAAGCCTATGGTGGTAAACCAAGTGGTAGCTACGGAGGAGAAATGCCCGGAAATTGCTTTTGTAGGCAATGCTCAGTATGGAAGTACTAAAAAGTATAACTAGACTAAAGCAAGACCACAAAATCAGTTGCAAAAGGCAGTTGAGGATCAGAGGAGTGACGGGAATAGCGAAGAGATGCAACCTCGTCCGTCAACTTGTGACATCAAGCAGACTAAGGAGGAGCAGGCCAAGGAATCATTTTTAGCTATTCTCTCAAAGGAGTGGCTACAGTTGGTGCAAAAAGTAGATAAATTGCAGATCACGCAAAATGAAGCCTTCAAAGAGTTGACTACTGTGAAGCAGTCTGCATCTGCTGAAAAGCAGAAGCAAGCTAAGCAGCAGAGACCCTATTGTATTTATCACAAAAATAATACTCATGTTAGGGAAAGCTTTAGCTTATCGTCGACAGCAAGAGCAATGCGGTGTATTTAACTGTGTCATGCCAAATCAGTATTATGGAGGAGATAGAAGTGCTTCATTTAGAGAAAGTTTTAGAGGAAGAGGTGGACCGCAATTTGGATTTAGAGGAAGAGGTAGAGGTGCCTATTATGTAGGATTCCAGGAAGAAGATCAAACGTATGGGTATGACCCAGAGTTTGAGAGATATAGGGAATTCTGCAGATTGAGAGAACAAGGAATTCATTTGCAGAGGCAGCCTCAGTTGATGCTACCTGCATCAACTAGTCAACTGGCAATTCAGGCCAGTACCCTCCAGGACCAGACTGGGTCATTTGTTTCGAACCAATCGCGATCTACTTCACATAATATTATGGTGACAAGCCCTGCAGATGTGAATGACGAAAGTGATTCAAGTAGGGAAAAATCTTTAAATCTGATTCTAGGAAGTATTATCCACCTGGATAAGGTGACACCTCAAAAAAAAGTGAGGAGTAAAGATTTGGCTCATGTAAAGTATGGAAGGCGAGTGATAAATAATGAAAAGAAATTGCTGGAAAATTATCCAAAAATGGTTCCATTCTACATCAATGCAGTAATTAATTATAACATTATGAAACTTTTAAGAAGCTCTAAGTTGCATTGACCTCAGTGCCTTTCTTACGACATCCAATTCTAGATGGATCTGCCCGATTCATTCTTCAAACAGATGCTAGTGGAATCACATTGGGAGCAGTGTTATGCGAAGAGACTGACTCAGAACGTTGGGTAATAGCTGACAATAGTCGGATATTGCGGGCAGAAGAACAAAAATGGTGTGCCACTGAGAGAGAATGCGTAGCTGTGGTATACGGCCTAAAAATTTATAAACATTATCTTTTGGGTCGAAAAGTCACGATTCAAACTGACCATAAACCATTATTGTCAATGAAAGTCAACACACAGACTAATGACAAACTCAAGAAGTGGTATGCATTCATTTGCCAGTTCAACCACAAATTGGAGTACATGCCTGGCAGGCAAAATGCCATGACAGATTTTCTTTCTAGGAAAGAAGAACTAGATGAGCAAAAGGAGAAGTTGTCACCAAGGTGGGAACTTATTTTTCAGAAGGAAGAAGTAAAATCTGCTGAAGACGAAATTATTAAACGAAACCACAAAGATTTGATGAACCAACTTCGGAAACTCAGGATATTAAGTAGATGGGGCTGTAGGAGTCTTCACTTTTGTGGAGATGGCCACAGCTTCAGAGGCTTTAATATATTGTTCGGGTGATGAAACTCAACTTAATCTTTCTCCAGAATTTGATAATTATCAAACGCCTGAGAAATATGAAATTGAGGCAGTAGTCACGAGACAAATGGCAAAAAACTTGCAGCAAGAGGGAAAAGGACACCGGCCTGGGCAAGCAAAGCCTTTGGAGGAAGTAAAACGTGTTTTTGAACCAAGGGAGAAGGAGTATGAGGAAGCCCCTCAAGTTGAAGATTATAGACCAAAAAGGCTTGTCTCAAATACCTTAATGGCTCAATTATAAGCCAAAGATCAAGATCTAAAGATGATCCTCGAGAAACTAGGTGTTAATAGCAACACCAAATCTCAAAGTAACTTTTATGTTGAAGGAGGGGTACTATATAAAGAGACTTGGCAAGGCAGTAGATCAAGTTGTTGTGCCCTCTGTTCTCAAAAAAGTTGTCCTACATCAGTATCACAGTCTGTTCATGATGATGCACCAAGGGTTTAAGAGAACCCTTGCTATTATTAAGAAGCGATTCTGGTAATGGAGCATCAAAAAGGATGTTCAGAGCTGGATCAGCTTTTGCCCAGTATGTCAAATTGCGACTCCAGGAAAAGCTACAATACTGCCATTAAATCCAATTATTCCTAGAGGACCATTTGACATAGTCTCTGTTGATATCATGGAAATTTCTCCCATGGGTGAGAAGAGACCTTATGTTATAGTGTTTCAAGATTATTTTACCAAATGGGTGGAAGCAGAAATGATCCTAGATCAATCTGCTGTAACCATTGTGGACAGTTTTTTGCGAAATATTGTGTTCAGGCATGGAACCCCGGTGAAGTTATTGAGTGATAATAGTTCATGCTTTGAAGATGTCAGTCTGTAAATTGTTGGAATGTCAGAAGATTTTCAAAACTGCCTACCATCCACAAGGAAATGGAATGGTTGAAAAGTTTAACGAAACCCTGATCAAGCAGTTGTGAAAAGCTGCCATTGAAGATTCAGATAAGTGGGACAGATATTTGCAATCTGTCATTTTTGCATATAGTGCCACACCTCACATCTCAAGAAGATGTTCACCATTTGCCTTGTTGAGAGGGCGTGAGGCTAATTTTGGCATTAGCATTGGTGTTGCAAGAAATATAGTTCTGCTCATGACTTATGAGCATGTGCTAACCAAAAGTTTAGTAAAAACCTATGAGACTATTTCTGAAAACATCAAAAAGGCTGTGGAGAGCAGTAAAAAGTTTTTTGACCGTAAAGCAAAGGCCCATGATTATTCGGGCAATGATTGTGTTTTGCTGAAGGTCGATAAACAGAAAAAACTGGGTCTTCCGTGGCAAAGACCATATATAGTTACTGATAATAGTAGATTATCAGATAATATGCTTGAAATCAGGCACTAGAGAGAGCCGCTGAAAAAGCAGATTGTATCCGTGAGCAGGTTAAAGTACTTTTGCTATGAGACTAGCAGATGGCTGCAGTCTAACGATGTGTCATAGATCAACATGCAATTTACTGTAGGTTCAAAAATTCAGAATTATAAACTGCTGTAGCACGTAGCGCCGTATCTCTTGTGTGTATGTGTGTGTGATTACCCTCCCCCATATTTTTTCGTCCCAAATCTTGTGATTAAGTACAAATTGTAATTATTTTATTTAATGTATTTATGGCTTGTAAATTTATCTCATGTAGTACTTAAATTTTTCAAAATTCTTGGTAAAAAACCACTCTTCACAAAATCTAAAATCTTAAAATTTTTTTGCTGCCCTTATTTTTTCAAATTTTTCTGATTCTGAGTAATTTTTTTCGAAGGAATCAGTCAATTGTTGCCCCCAATTCTGTGAATATTTGGAAGAATTGTATGGCTGCCCAGTTGGACAGCTTATTTGGAGGCCATAAGGAGTACTGCTTCCCTCATTATGAAGTAAATCTGAATAGAGGGAGAGCCATGAGTATCCCTAAGGGGATTCATCCTGATTATACCATCAAGGTTAAAGGTAAGAATGTTGAGGGGTATGATACGTTGAATGAGGATGAGGAGTTCGAAGAAGCTTTGTTGGAAAAGCAGATTAGAGCTCGGATTATGAAGAAGGTAGTGGATATGGTTAATCAAGGAAAAGGATTTAATAAACTTGATGAACCAGTATCCATGGTATTGTATGATAACTTCGGAAGGTATAGAAAGGAGACGCAGCAACTGTTGGAGATACTTCTAGAAGTTGATTACCACAAGTATGAACCAGTCAATATACTGAATGTTAAAGACTCGTACGTAAGACAACACTGGAGGATGGACATTGCTCCATATTCTGAAATATTGGTTGAACACAATTTTAACAATCTGGAGGCAGCATGTAATAAGTTTCCCCTTACGTTTCATTTATTTTGGCCACATAGTAGAGAAGTGTCGGAGGAGTATCTGACCTCTCTCCTTGACCACAACTATTTGAAGTCTTTTAGCCCAAAAGGTAAGGAGTTACTTTTGAAAATGTTGTAGAGAGGAGACAGGTATAGTCAGTATTCAGCATTTAACAATAGTTTGCCAGTGATGGAAGTGCATACACCAACTAAGGGCGATGCAATTACTTGCTGGGGAAATTGCTTCGGGTTCATACTGATTCAATTTTGGCCGAAAACAAAATTGTGGGAGTCCAAGCTGGCGGAGAAAAGGAACCATTTGGCAGAATGTCTGCACTAAAAGAGCAATCTGTACTGTCACCAAGGATTCTACTTTCCCCAAATAGCAGTCTGACTGCCAGGTCTGATTTCCCATGGATCTGAGTGAAGATACGACAAAAGAAAATCAAAGGAAAAGTCTGGTGGCGTATCAACCAGAGTAAGTGCCAGGTTACGAGCCACCATTCTTCGAAAATATTTTGCTACCGGATCAGCCAGAGATCCAGATTATGCACATTAGCAATAAGTTTATGGTAGTGCTGATAAGTAATCAACTATCAGCGCCAGTTATAAGCGCTAAGGTAAGCACAATGACAGATCAGCAATCTGAAAAAGCTAAATTAGATAGTGGTAAGATGGATCAGGTGGTGGGGATGCAGGCTGAGCCTGTTGCGGCGCAAGCACGGCAACAAGTAGTACCTACAGACCTCTATAAGCCTATAGATTTAAATCAGGAAAGGGATGATTTAGAAGTGGACAAGGAAGTCACTGTTGAATCATCTTTCCAACCTGATGAGGAGACACAGGTAAGCTCTTCGGTAGACCAGACTGAAAGTTTACTTTCTGGAATGGATGTCAGAGCAGAACAGATGTCGGACGAAAGCAATTTGATCACAATTGCTGAAGCACCAACAATGGCAGAGATTGAAGCAAGGCTCAGGGAGCAAGCTAAAAAAGAAATTGAAAGGCAAAAAGAAATTTCTATTGAAAAGTTTGTTGAGCAGAAGGCGAGATTGGATGAGCAGCTGGAGCAGGTTCTGGCTGGTTTTACAGTGCAGCCAATGCCTCTGGCAGCGCCTACAGCCGTTCCAGCTTCAGTAAAGCCACCTACTGCTTATCACATTATAAAGTTAGCAGCATAGCCAGCTAGTACGCAGGTTACCCAACCTGCGGTCTGCAAAGTGGTGCCGATGGTTCAGGTACCGCAGAGAGATCCCAAAAAAAGATGGAGGTATACCGCATATCTATACGGCTGATGAAGTAAAAAAGTTTAGGGATAGTGGTCATACAGATGACCAAATTAAGAGATTAGGAAGGAGGAAATCAGCCCTAAAGGCCAATAGGGCTGAAAAGAGCGTAGGAGAAGATTTTATAGAGATTATGATAGATTACAATTACGATAGAGATAACGAAGAGGAAATGACAGAAAGTAGGACATCTATGGACTCAAAATTTGTTGGATTGACAACTTTACTGACCGATTCAAGGAAGTCCAAGATGAAAACTACGCCGAGCAGCCAGACGCCTGGAACTACAAGTTCTATGGGTCAAGTGCAGTCGACGGCAGTTAAGGCAAAGGTACCTAGTGAGTGGACTATGTCACAGGTAAGCGCTATGACTAAAGGTATTTGGGCAAAGCCCATGTCTAAGGTAGACCAGACTTCACAGCAGACTCAGAGCAGTTCCTCGGGGAAAAAAGTTATTTCCAAAACCTCTACATCAGAGTGGACTAAGTTGACCAAGAGAAGTAAAGATAAGGAAGTAACTTTGGAGTACTTGAGTTCTGTTTTGAGAGACTACTATGATGTTCATAAGAGGTTTCCAGTAGTGAAAGGAAAGATAGATTTTTTGACACCAGAGGTGATCAAATTTTTTGCTCAGGATATGCCAGATGATGAAAGGAATCAAATCATCTGGGCATTGGTGAATAATGGAGTGGATGAACTTTATGAGAACTACAGGAATCACTTTGAAGTCTAAGGTGGTTTCCTGTATGATCACATAAATGTTCCTGAACCCATTTGGGAATAGGTCTGGATAAAGATGATGCCCATCTGGTTTCATAATTTTGATACAGAAATTGTTATGGCAGGGGTGAGATACTCATGTACCATGGTTTGGCTAAAATAAGAACAGCAACAGCTGGGCCCGAGACACATTGGTGAGGTTGAGGCATGGGCCAAATCATTTGTTATGGAAAAGTATTATTCAATCTACTTGCAGGGAGAAGGTAGTACTGCATTCAGGGAAGTGTATGCTAAATGAATGCAGGAACACCAGCAAACTGCAATGGATATGGCAACTAAAAGGAGATTATCAGAAGTAGTTCAGAAGTTTTCTGGAAAGTTCCAGAAAGCCAAAGATGATGAAGGTCAACCATTCAAAATTCTGATTTTGACGGAACAGCAGCCTAGAGATATATCCAGGAGTAGAAGCCAGCAGGGTAGGCAACAGCCTGGAGTATTCAGGTTACCTTACGCGAACCAGCAAAGTCAAGGTAGGTTTAGTACTTCCACCTCTGGAGTATCTTCCGTAAGTTCTACTCAGGGCCAGTACCAGAGGGGAACTGGAGGGGGATATGGCCGAGGCTGGGGTCAGGGACAGGTTCAAGGTAGAGCCTTGAAGATGGTGAACCGACAGCCATTTAGAGGTCAAGCGACAGCCGGGGCCCCTCAAGGAACATCTCAAGGAGTTTTTGGGGGATTCCTCAGGGGTCTCAGAACCCGGTGTGGTCCCTATCGTTGCCATGGCAGCTTTCAGTACAGCAGTTATGGAGGCAGCGGGCAACAATAATTTCATCAAGCCACATAATTTTTGAACCAAAAATCATTACCTCCTACAAATTTTATTTCAAAAAATATAAAATACAAAAACACAAATGAAATACAAAAACACAGAAAAAATTATTATTATCTCATCTTATTGTTGTTTTAAAATTTTAAAATTTTTTCACATTTCCGGTGCTTAAACTTGCTGGGTGAAATTCGTCTTTCTGTCCATCTTCTTTCGGGCGTGTACATAGCACTTGTAATTTTTTGCCATATTTCTTTTTGATTTAAGGGCCTGATAAAGATGAAGACGTGAAACATTTTACGTATTATTGTAAAAATATTTCCTAATCAGTTAAATTAGTGTAAAATAAGGAGAAAATATTTTTTGTCATTTAGTCTAGTATTGGAGGGGGCAAGGCAATGAGCAGCCAACCATAGAGGAAGCGCACCTACAGTAAATCAACTCCTACGCTAGAAAAACCAGTACACTGGAGTAGAGGAATAGCGGCACCCCGGATATAGGCACAGATCACTTTCAAAGTCCAGACCGAACTATGTTTGAGATTGTCCAGTAGCCTAAAAAGGAGTGCTCTGTCGAATGGAGTGATCATAGTCGCTGTCACCTGAGGATCTAGTAGGGGCTGGATTGCAATTTGGAGGGGGTAACCCCAAGGAGTTGTTTTCCGAGGGGAAAACTGTTATGCAGTCGAAGCCTCAGTATGGGACTCAGGCTGCAGAAAGGTTTTCACCTCCTGTGGGTCAGTTTTGAGGGCTGAGGGATGTCAAGGTTACTGTGGGTGCACGTGTTCAGCTTAAGGTGTCGGTGTGCAGGCAGTGGATGCAGCAAAAAGTGGCAGAAAGAAAATATAAATTTACATAGATTTATGTAGCCACTGTTTCCCGTAGTTTTGGTTATTTTTCATTATTGGAAAATTGTTATGGGAGCATCACCGTCTATCATGATATTATATGTTATGTTATATTATTGACGACTTTGTTTTGTTTTCCCAATACAGCCTTGGACGGTAACTTGTATTGTTTTGTGAGCGTAAGAGAAGGTTTTGAAGAATAGGAGTGGAGACTTGGGTAGGAGCTCCTGAGGTATGTGCCAGAGTGTTCTGCCTAAGGTTTGGTGAAGTACTGGAGTGTATCTGGTGAACCGTGTGAGAGAGTTTTGGTTTATTGTAATTTGTTAGCCTGTGGTCAGAACTGTTGCAGCTTCCTTTGTATAAACCCAAAGGTCAGTTACATCATCTTGACCCCACAGCAGCCTAACACATGTATGGTGGCAACGAGTGCTTTTTTTCTGTATTTTAGGACTAGCATACACAAACATTTTGATGTTTTTTTTGGCTAAATGGACTTGAGTATTAGAAATCGAGTGACTTCATCATCTTGCCTTCAAGGAATAATGAATATCATTGTAGTCATGCAAGATGAACTACAGAAAATTGGTTCTCTAGTCTCTACCATACATGTAATGGGGCCCTGAGGTCTTTGGGGGGATGACGACTTTTTTGGGGCTGGAGTTACTGATTCACAAAAAAAATTTTTTTTGGGGGGGAGGTTTCTGAAAGAAAAAAAAATCGATTTTCCATTAAACATGCCGCAAAAACCGTTCAAAATATGGTAATTTTTGTTTAAAAAACTGTAAAAATGTATTCTTAGCTGGAAGCGCCGAGAAAATTGACGTTTTTGACCATTTTTTCAAAAATTGACATTTTTCAGTATTTTTCCGACCAAAAATATGGGATTCCCTATGACTACCATATGGCTAGCCATAGGATTAAAAAGGGGGTCGCCCAATGGCTAGCCATATGGTCGACGATTTCTGGAGTGGTTCCTATAGCACTTCTCCCAATTACGTGTATGCCCTTGTATATATAACACTAACATGTACAAGCTGTAGGTGTACCAAAATGTTCAATCAATAGTTCTCGACACCGCTTATACAACGTAGTTTCTCCCAAGCAGTCGAAATAATCCTGCACAAGGAATAGCTATACAGCTTGTGATAGATTCCGCAAGTCAACTTCTCTGTTGTATGAACAATTGTACGAAATTGGTTGATTCGAAGAAGCATGTTGATGTTGTGTTCATTGATTTCTACGAACCGTCTGATTCCGTTGTTAAATCCAAACTCATCTCCAAATTGGAGAATTTTCGTAGCAGTAGATTTCTTTTACAACAGATTGAAAATTTTAGTCGAACCAAGTTCAAAAGAGTAAAACTTAGTAGATCCTCGTTTTTTGTGGCGCGAATTATAAGTGTTTTGGCAGCTTCGGATTGGAGTTCTATAGGGACTCAATAAGAACTTGACGGCTGACGTTGAAATTTCTGCTGAACTTCAGTAGCTCCACAAAACCCAAATTTTAGCGTCGCTGAAGTCGTAGTTGGCTGATGTTTCAAATTTACCCAACTTCAGCGCCGGAATTTCAGAACATACATAATAACGGCCCTTGAGTTTAATTCTAATTTACTTAACATTGTTTCGAAGATTCATTTTCCAGCGGTCAAGGATAAACATCCCGGAAACCCCCAAATAATTTTTCCGACTGGAACCTAGTCCAAGCAATTTTCTCTTACTTTCTCCGTATGAGCACGAAAAGTTTTATGAATTTTATTTTTTTTGGTCCACTCTGAAACAGGCTGTCAGAAGACTAATAAAACAGGCATGGGAATTAGAATGAGATTCGAAATAATCCATTCGAAATTTAGTATGTTGAGTCACCTCAGATTCTTGTCTTTATTCATTCAAGTTATTGTTGCCAACAGCAATCTTTACTTAATATTTTTTTTTGTCGAAAAAATCTGAAAAATGCCAATTTTTGGCAGAAAATAGACATTTTTGAGCAAAAAACGATAAAAATGCCCATTTTCATGGCGTTTCGTGGACAAAAATTTTTATTTTTGAACCGTTTTTTAAATGTTTTAGGTAGAAAATTTTTTTTGTTTAGTGACACCCACTAAAATGTTGGATAATCGGTGGCTCTCAAAAAATGCGCTGAACTCCCAGGCATCGTAGTACCGTTTCATGTATGGACTCGAAACCATTGAACAGTAGTTGAAATTTTTCAGACCAAAAACTTGAATCTTGGTTTAATTTGTTTTTTTTCTTAGCTAACGAGACTTTTCAGCTTAGAATTACAAGAAATTTACTGCTCACTCGCCTCTTTCGAAGCAATAACAATGAGTTCCACAAGTGATACTTTGTGATAATCCGACTTCAGGGTATGGAATAGCCGAGGAATTCTGGTGCAATTTAAATATCAATCTCAATCCTGATCTCGACCAGGATTGACCTGGTCCGGATATAGAGAAAATCAGGTCTCCCCACTCCCCAGTCGAACTTTACCTCCCCAGTTGCGTGTAAAAATTCTTACTGATTCCAAACCTTTATTTATGAACACGCTCGTCCCGGAATTTTCGTTCGATTTTGATTTATTAGTGATTGACTCAAGTCAAGTAGTGATGTGTTTTTCTATTTATAAATTTCTATTCACTCTTAATTCAATACACCATGTACAATAGTTGAATTTTAAAATAGATTTGAAATGATTACGTCCCTATTTTTCTACTTCTAATCGATACGATCTAATGAAGCTTGAAGATGGCTGCCGATTAGATTCCATCCAACCAAAAAACTCTGACCGTTGTCGAGAAAATGTCGAGATTCTATTCGATTCGGCTGGTCGGATAGTCTGCGAATTTTCGAAGAGGTAAATTATTCGCGTCGTACCACTACCATTAAAGTGTTTAAAATCTTAATTATCCATTGTCGTAATAATTTTCTTGCATATTTAAGTTGTTTTTAAATAGGAAATCGAGCAATGGTAGCAAATATACTCGCGAAATTTCTAAAGCCACGAAGGATTTTTTAGTCGAAGCATTGTTCGACGAACATCAGGACGAAAATTTCGTCCATGATTTTCTTTTAACCAAAAGTCTAATTAATGTTGATTCACACTATTTGTTGGAAACATTAATCGAAAGATGTGCTTTGCATAAGAGACTTATAGACAGGGTAATTCGAATTGAGCGTTATTGCCATCTGTTCTTCTATCACCACATTATCCAGGTTTTCCCTATCGTATTTCTTTGGGTGAATAAGTTTTTTACGGACTTCCAGTACAGTGCACCGGTGAAATATAGTTTGCTCAAGTTCGTCGAGTTATTGGAGAATGAAGTGAGATTTTATCGATTTCAAATTCCATTATTTCGAAAATCCGGCTACCAAAGGCTGTTTGAGATACCAGAGAAATAATTTTTTTGTTGTTTTGCTGAAAATCATATTTTATGGCCGTTTTGTATTTTTATTTTTTATATTTTGAGCCGACAGAAGCCTCTGCCATGTTGCAATGCATTTTTGTGTCCACACAAACTGCATTTAGTTTTTCACTTCAGGAAATGCGTTTTAGAGCTAGTCGTCTTGAACAAATTTGCTCAGATAAATCATTGTGCCGTCGAATAAAAATTGATAGCGATGATCTGAATGCTGGTGTCATACTTTTCCCTCACTATTCAAATTTATGCAATTTCGATATTTTCGTGAAAGACTTACTGCCCTCGTCCTTGCTGCCATACGACGAATCGTTTTTGATGCCAGGAGATCAGGTTCGTCAATCTTTTTCACGGTCCATGAGTACAGTTTTGTACTAATGCATTCTTTGATGAAACTGCTTTTGGAACTGCGAACCAGCACATACATCATTTGAACATTCAATTTTTTTAGATTTTAAGTTTAAATGGTGTCAATATTTGTTCGTTTCGCGGCGAAAACGAATTCATGAGTAAATTGAAATCGACGAAACGATCGACTCTAGTTGTTAAATGGAATTTGTTGAATTTTAAAAAAGCATTTTACGGCGATAGGAAAAACACTTGGGAATGTATGAAACATTCCAAATCGCTTAAACATAACGCTTTGGGTGATTTATCGAAGAACAATTTTTTTCGCTCTTCTTCATCTAGTCAAAAAGATATTGCAGGGACCATAGGAAAGTTATTCAAGAAAATAACGAACTCTCATAGGTTAGTAGTTCAAATCCGAAGGCATTCGCTTTTGACTCTGGTTTTCTGAATGGTTGTATTTTTTCCTCTCATAAAATTTGTTTGGTTCTGGAAATGTTCATGGATGTTCGTTAGGAGATCCTTAAACCGTTCATTTAATGCAAAATTTTCTTTAAAGATGCTGAGAACTTCGTTATAATAACTCCTTTGGACAATAGTGTTTCCTTATTTTCTGATTCAATATTTGTTTTTTTATAATAATGAAGACACATTTTTGAGAAGGTAGAAAAGGTCATTTCTATTGTTCGATATAAAATTTGTTTCTTGTCGAGAGCATATCCCATTAGTGATAATTCTTACACAAAAAAGTACAGAACTGTTCTCAGTTTGCTCTTCTATGCGAACATCTGAATTATGTTGGAAGGTCTTGATTGTATTTGATCTACATTCTACTCCACAATTCTTTCAGAGAATTTCACCTTTCCAAACACAACGAATGGCGTCGTAAAAGTATGGGCATCAAAAAATCCCGTTCTAACCCAGATATGGAAATACATTCCGTTGAACAATCAACTGATGACAGGGTTAACGATTTGGTTGAGCCAGATTTCATTATCAAAGTTTTCAGAAGCGATCAATCGTTTAAATATTTCCCCGTTTTCAAAGTGAGTATGTTCTAGTTTAGTTAATCCACAGCGATTGCCGATTTCCGACTATGAAAGCTTTTAATTTTGCATTGCTATTGTCCTCTCCCAATAATGAGATAGCCCTTTTATATCTCTTCTCACTGTAAGATTATCAGTATTTCTCTGTTTTTGTTATAGGAAACAACTGCACAAAACGTTGTTCAACTGGCTTTACAAGAATTTGGGTTATCTACGGGTCAAGAATCGAGTTTTAATTGGGCGCTATATGAAGTATCTAGTCGAGAAGATGGAGCAACAGTTCAGAAATGTTTATCGAATCTACAAAATGACCTTAGCGACCGCCTTGACCTGAATAGTCGGTATGAGGATAGTATTGCACCAAATGTGTTTTGTCACTCATGTTACGCGTTCTTGCGTCATAATTTAAAATATGCAGCGCAGAGAACTGTTGATACGATTTATTTTCAAGACTTCTGTTTCAAAATTAAGGACTTGGTAAACGGGATATACAAAATATTCAAAATCCAATTATTTCAAAATTTGCCCTAAAGTTTAGAAATAACTTGAAGATACTTTATTCTCGTCAAAAAATCAATTGGAGTGATATGCCGAGTGTTTAATAATTTTTTCATTGGGGGGTGTAGTTGAAACGGTTTATTTTTGTATACAATAGAATACATACAAGAGCGTCGAATTCTGAACGGGAAGTGAATTGAGTTAGTGTGAAGCAAATGATCATTTTTGTTGATTGTTTATATTGAGCCCTAGTCGGGATGACATTTCCACACCCGACACGGTCGTTGATGGTTCAGCTTCTGCGCCAGCCAGGGAGCACTTCGAAAATGCCACGACGTATAACAGAAGCAAGGTTTACGAAAATTCAGTTTCGAATTTCACGTCTTTCGATCTGGATGCTTCGTACACAATGTTTCAGCAAAATAACCACCTAGACCATTAATAGTCTGCATTTATATCCTAGTGACGTATTTTGGACCAGCTTTGAAAGTTGGGCAGTCTAATTTCGATCAGCAAATGATGCGTCTGATTACTTACTCATTTCCAATAAAAAAATCAATCAGCATTACTAAATCCAAAACCCGAGGTTTAGACATAATTGATCAGACTCGAATACAGCTTCTCCGTTCAAAAAAGGATGCTTTATCTGATGGTATTAACCTTTTGGATCATTAACATCGCAATTTCCCGGTAATTTCTGAACATCAAAATTATGAAACAATCCCCGTACATCGATACCATTTATTACAATGATTCTTATCCAAAGTGTGAAACTTTTCTTTCCATAATGGCAACATCGTGATCGATTTCTGAGGCAGGAATCACTATTAGATGTTAATTGTGAATACGTTCTACAGGTATTATTTGAAAAACTTACATTGCCAAGAACAACTTTTACCCGATCACTACAAACAAATTTTGCGGAAAGCATCAGCAATCAGATTTTTAAACTTAAACGATGAAATTTTGGCGAAACAATTATGCTTACGAGATTTTGAATTGTTCGCCGCCATCGATCCTAGCGATTATATTTGGGAACTTACAAACGACCCGAGCGACGAAACGAAAATAGCTACAGAAAAAAGTCGAGAAAAATTGAATAATTTCGAAAAAATTTTTAATACGGAAAGTTTATGGGTCGCGTATGAGATATTGGGAGAGAAAAACGAGTCAAAACGATTGAAAATGATGAAAAAATTCGTTAAAATCGCCAGTAAGTGCACTCTTTTCCCTTCTTTGATTTCTTCAAGTATAAATTATGAAATACTTCTTGTTGTATACTTATATTGCATCCATCATGAGCTTTAATAAGACCCGAAGCCGAATGTATTGCAATAGTTGTCCAAACGCTTTCACGAAATCCACACAATGAGTAATCTCGATTTACTCGAATTATTATGTTTCACATTCTTGACTGAGCTCCACAACGAGACATACACGGCAAGGGAGAGGGCTTGGACTTTTCATCGAGAGAGATGGGTGAGTGAGCAGAAAAACAGAGAGAGAGGTCCACAAACATGTTTATCATGCATAATTTGCATAACGTAATCAAAAATTTCAGGGGTGTGTCTTGTCTGACGATTTTTTCGGGCATCCAGGTTCTCCTCAGGTAGGAGGATTTACCGCCTACCCCATATGTGCGTGCAGGTCTGTTGGCAGCGGGTGCGATGGGCCGCCATGGCTCCCCGAAATGTTTCAAGTGTTAAAAAAAGCAAAGGTCGGTTTTTCTGATTTTTTTTTCAAGGAAAAGTCAAGTCAGAAATGCAAATTTTACAGTAAATTAAGTGAAAAAATGTGTGCCTCCCCAAAAAAGAATTTCTGGCTACAGGCCTGTGTGCATATATTCAACGACAATTCAATCAACAACGATTCTAAGCAATATGAAGAAATTTCAAGTGTAATATTTTAATGTTAACGAATAGGATGTTCTGGTTAACCGAGACCATAAAAACCGTCATTTTGTCTAAAACCGAAACCGTAAAACTAAAAATTTCAAAACCGAGATCGTAAATTTTTATGGGTGTTTTCCGGTTTTTACTTCGGTTTTAAACATTTCATCTTGTGGATACATTCCAAAATGTGCGATTTGTAGGTGTCATATTATAACAGTTTTTTTTCTACTAATTGGATACCTTCGACACTTTGCTGAAAATTCCATTTATTTTTTTCCTTTTATCATAATCACTTTCCAACAGGCTACTCATAAATATTTCTTTTGACGTGATTGGATAAATGTTTCCTTTCTTATTTCATATCTCTGTAGCAGATAGCAAGGTTAAAGATTGAGTTGTCTCAGGCCGCGGGGTTAGGCTTGCTCCGGTTCGGGGCAAGTCTACACAAAACTAGTACGTTTGATAGGATAACAAGCTCGATTTATAATAGAATTGAAGTTTAGAATATGACAAGTAAATATTCATTAGTTAGTTTGACAGCAATGCTTTCAGTAATCGCTAAGTTCACGCTCTGTTTGGATAAAAGTTTACATGTTTTCATTGTATCTGGAACAGCACTTCAACTTCAATACAGGTCCTTGATTGATTTTTTTGTGATATCTTTAACTTTTTTCTCGAACTTTTTATAAAAGTTTTTCATTTCCAGTCATTAGCATGCTAACGTCCAAAAATTCCCATTAGCACAGTTCTCGTTTCATCAGCACAGTGCTAAAAAGTCCTACAGATGAATCGATAGAAGTGTTCACGAACGTGTGCAATGCAGTTTCTTTGGAAAAAGAATGAGTTTCCTCATACTATAAAGTTTTTGTCTAAAATACTCAAACCCTTTCTAATCTATCAATCAATGCATTATCATAGCTGACATGAAATAAAAAGAAAAAGAATCGCCTTATAATTTTTCCACGAATGATACATGAAGTATGATACCACCGGTGACGTGTATCTTAGTACGTTATATATGTCTACCCCGGCCCCGGCTACAATATCTATCCCGGGACAACCCTAGTTAAAGATAAATAAATTCTAACAGATAGTCACTAATTTTGTATGAGATTTTTGTTTGACCATATGAACAAATTTCTCAATTAAATTTTTGACAAGAAAAATGGCTATCTAAGCAGCCGAAGCATTATGTGTCCAGAGTATGAATTAAATCGATTTGTTTGCGGAATCGGGCCTTTGATGGCATTCTAAATGAAAAAGAAAGTTGCCTTTTTGCATGCGGCCCACTTTCAAATGATGGGCATGTGAGGAAGTTTTGCCTGGAATAATTGTTTGTAGTCTTAGTTTTGATTTTAGTGTAAAAACATAGAAGTACAAAAATCTTTGGGTAAAAAAGACAGTGGTACAGGCAAAACTCATAGCAGAAAATGACCTGAGCAGTATATTAATGAGGTCATATTTTTAGACAGATTAATAACTGCTTGAAGACCCAGAAGACAAGTAGAAATTCAAGAGAATACGAGAACTAAACTTTTTCAAATAAATTCAGTTCAAACGAAATCTTAGTAATATGCTACGAAATTAGTTTTGACTTTATCTGGTTATACAAAAAAATATTTCTGTTTTTGACTTGCATTCAAAAAATGTTTTTCTATATTTCTTGTTTTATTTAGACCATTATTTTCACCTAAATACTCCATGTGGATAGCTTGCTTTGAACAGTGTAAAAATGAAACTGAAACTGCAGTTTTGAAATTAGTAAAACCGAAACCGCGAATTCAAAAATTATAAACCCAAAAGAAGTGAAACGAGACCATGTATATGAAGTATCCAGCTTGTAGGAAACTTTGATTCCTTTCCTATATATACTATGTATTCTCTAGTTATCTTCATACCGCCCTTGCTTTTCAGAACTTTGCTTTGAATGGCAAAATTATAATTCTACATTCGCCATCGTCTGTGGCCTCGAAAAGCCTTGCGTCAAACGATTGCAATCGATTTGGGACCGACTGCCTCCGAAATATAAACATATTTTACATGATTTACACTCCAAAATTTTAGACCCGTCTCGCAATATGGCACGTTATAGAAGTTTATTAGACAAGGCGGCGAAAAATCCCCCCGTGTTGCCAATTTTTCCTATAATATTGAAAGATTTATTCTTCTTGAGTCAATATAACAAAACTTACGTCGACGATATCGGAGAAAAGATGATAAACTTCAGTAAATTGAAAATGATCTCGGAAAATCTACAATTCGTTAGCCGTCTAACGTCGAAATGTTACGCGAACGGCAGTCAAGAACATAATTACCTTGAAAATGAAACTTTGTCATACTCAACGAGTTACGCAAATAAGATGTTGGAGTATTTTCCGATTTCTAATGTTATTATCGACCGGCAGTCACTTTCCGCCAAAAAGAGTCGATACGATTTGGTGAGCTATTTTACTGTAGAATAAAAGATCGCTATCTTTCCTGGTAGTATACAAGTAGATGGCACGCAGTAGTCACCCACTACTTTCATGCATCGATGCCGAACTTCCTTCCGATGTTTTATGTGCCGGAAATTGATAATTTTTTCAGTTTTTCTGCTGTTATGATCTCAAGAATAACCAAGAAATGTGATCTATAGATTTGCAATTAACTTATCTCATTTTACAATAATGATGAATGTATGCTATTTTCCCGTTAGCTAGGAAAAATGGATTCAACTTACGCTAATAATTTTAAATTTCTGTCATCCATCTTAAAAATCCCAAATCTTTTTCAGATTCAGATGAAGAAAAAATGTCGAACTTATCTCCAGAACTTAGGCGTTTTAGGCAATGACGTTTTGGACCAGTTCGAATCGAAAGAAATAGGTATATAACTCGTCTTAGTTGATAAATTTTTACATCTTCGTCGAAAGTGTGAAGTGCCATTTCCAAAGACAAAGTGACTCACTTCGGATACGCAACTAGTGCTATTTTAGTTTTATATACCTGAGATTACTCTTCCTTTTTCAGGCTCTCCAAATCGTAATGTTTTGATAGATCGTTCACCGTGTCTATCTGATTCGTCCTCGATAAGAAGTGAAACTTCTTCCAGATCGCAAAGATCTAAACTAGCTCGTTCAGGTATTTTATTCAATTGTTGTTGATTTCTCAATTTTTAGCCATTTTTTCTGTTTCGATCTATGAACAAACGTGAAACTACAGCGTTCTCAATGTTGAAGCGATATTATAAAAATTTGAATCAGTACATTACATACAGTATCATTTTGAGTTATATGACGAAACGGTCAAACTATAAGTCCTTCATTAATTATTTACTGTGCTTATAAATGCAAAATATTTGTGAATCAGGGGAAAAAAGAATTAAATGTCATACTCCGTCTCAAAAATAATAATTTTTAAACTGATAATTCTGGTTAACGCCGATTTTTTTGACTCTTCGCGCCAAAAATGCGAATTTTAATGAATTTTCAAGCATTTTTGGCCGAAAATTAAAGAAGGGTAAGCGTCATTAAATAGAAAAAAATCGACATTTTCTTCTAGAAAGAATGAAAAATGGTTCAGACATAGTAATTGATTTAGCGCCGGAGAAACTAACATTTTCTAAACTTTTCTTCAAAAACCATTATTTCCTATTGAAAAAATACATTATTAGCTTCTTTTCGTTCAAAAGGATTGGGCTCTGCCATAGCCTTAAGGTCGCTAGATTGGAAAATATTGGGATGGTCTATTGGTCTGATCATCATATGACCTAGATTATTGGCGGAATGCCTGTCGCACTTCTCGTAATGGAATGTTATGTCTTCGAGGTGTCAGGATCGCAGCAAACCCCTCCATATGTATATTTACGTCGTACAACGTTTTCATTGGTCAAAAGCCGATTTCCCTTAACTTTTGAGAATTTTAGAAGCCTAAAATGTAAAATTACCGTAAGGCTTAACACCGGAATAACGAATATGATAACTTCTTTTCAGCTGTTATGTTGCGGACGAATATATATCGTTCGTGTCATCAAACCAAAATTCTGATATTCAAGATAGAGTCTGATTGAAATGCTCAAAATAACTATCATATTAAGTTTTTTCATTGAAATTCATATAACGTTTTATCTCAAACCCCCAGGTTTTTTAACGTTGACTTCCAAATCATGTCATAGATCAGCGTTGTAAAAATGAAAGTAGTGACAGAAAATAGAAAATTTTAGAGAATTTATCATTTTACATCACCACGGAAATTGGTCACAATTCCTACAAGTGAGATTTCAGTACGTTATAAAAAATTAGTGCCATTGTCGTTTGCTCTGTCATTTGCTTATTATGTCTCTATGTATCTGCTTGCCACCGTATTTTTCCGCTCGTTTTTTAGAACCGCCGTCACCAGCTAATCAAACTAAAATTCAAATGTCACCGCGTTTGATAATGTTGAGCAGTTCTGGGGATCAAAGTTCTATAAATTCATCGTCACCATCTATTTTATCAGGCGGTAAGCTTGGCGAACTCTCAGTGCGAAAACTATATAATACGCGTGGAAGTTCGAAAATTCGACTAATTCAGCTAAATCTTCATCCGAATTGGTCTAGTGGTCCATTATCTTTACTACGTTTTTCCAATAAATGTATCTAAATTGAAAAATTACAATAGCGTTTGTATGAAGCTTTGAGTAGGATTTTTCACTGTAAAAATCGCTGAGAATCAGCATGTTGTAGCAAAAAATCGTTTTAAAGTTTCTTTCCACTTCCAATATTCAGAGGAATTTCAAGAAAAATAAGACTGCTAGTTACAAATTTTCTCGATATTGGTTTGAAAACCAGGAGCCAAATGGCTCCTAGGCGTAATTTTTGAGAGCCAAATGGAAATTTTGGAAGCTAAAAATTTTTAATTGAAAAATATCGAAAAGTCGGCTTGTAACACACTGTGGAACGTATATAATTGAATTATATAAATATTCAATCATTTGATGCGTGTTCAAAAAAATTACTGTTCAAAATTTTACTTCCAACCAGCGTTTTTCGGCTACAGGCTTCTTTCTACATGTACAAAGACATGTCAAGAAATCTTTATGCAAGTAAAATTATTTAAATGCAGAAAGCACGATTTTTTGCACAAACCTTCCAAGACAGCATTTGAGTTCATTTCCTTCTGGCACAAAAGTATAGGGTTTAGAAAATGCAGCTTCTGTTCTGATTCTTTTGTTGTTTCCTATATCTTTCCGACGCTACGCAACAAATTTTTTTTACATTCTGACATTCTAAAATGCTGGAAAACAGAGGTCCCCAAGGTCAAAAATTTAGGTAGGGGTAAAATCGTAAATTGTAAGGGTAGTACTTGACATATGCCCAGCGCCATGCCGTGACCCGTTTTTGCTCCCTACTTTATTGCGGTGGGGGTGGTGTGTGTACTTTCACCACAAAACAATTCTCACCTTCAAAAATGAACAATGTCCGCCTTACACTTTTACGGTCAAAAAACCTTTACTATTTCGACCCCATTTTTCAGCTCCCAATCATGCAACATGAATGTACTAATTATATGCAGAGAATGGTCAGACTTTGAAGATTTTCGTGTCAAATTCCTGCACATTTCAAGAATCGGGCACAACATACTTTTGGAAACATTATTTAAACCAGCATCATCAGGAGTATGAGCTTATTCCATCACTGATAAGGGTTGTAAATAGTGCTTCCAATTGAAAGTGCTGATGCCGAATGTGGCTTTAGTATTATTAATCGCATTTGATTATGAATCACGAGTTTGAAACCAGGTACCACTCCTGATCCGCGTCAACGGACCTCGGATGTCTCAACTCATAGCAGGAAAGTATGCCACAGCTTGGCTAGAAAAATATAACCATATGCGCACAGAAGACCCAACGCAGAAGCCGGAAAAGGGAAAGGAGAAGATGAAAAGGAAAAATTTAAAAATATGATGTTTTTCTTCCTAAGGGGCGATTTTTTGATAAATCACATATTTACATAACTCATTATTTGATCTCCCAATTATATATAAAATGATTTTCTACAAGTAGTATATATAAATGTGCTGATATCCTTTCCTAAAAATCGCTTTATGGCACAGAAGTTGCATACTTTCCCATTAGCATCTGCTCAGTAAATGTATCAAAAAGGCCAGTGAGTAATTCCTCTCAAGCATACATTGTGCAATTTTTCTCGAATTACTTTAACCTACTGAGGAGAGGATGAGGTCTACCAAGACTTTTTGCTATAGTGAACTGTTTTTACCAGGGTAGTAAATTAATTTCCAAATCTAAGACCGAAGTAATACTCCCCTAACCCCCCATGGGGTGCTCTGCTGGAAAATCAATTTAAGAATAATTTAGACAATAAACATAAGGCTCGAAAACATATATACAGGGTGAGCCAAAAAAAGGCGACCGATACTGACTTTCATAGTTTTCAAATGGGTGAAGTTTTTTAATGCGGTTTTCTGTCGTCGATAGGTAAAACATCTGGCATAAAAATTGCAAAGTTTCAGACTAAACGTCGGTATTTTTGCAAATAAATTTTGAAAAAGTGACAAAGATTGACAAAATCATGTTTTACAACAGAAAAGTACAATAGATCCAATCATGAGAACCATACAACAGCTGGACACTACAAGAAAGCCATTTTAGTGTATTCCACTTTCCGTTTCACCAATAATTTTAATCGTTTTTCGATCTGGTCAATGACAGAATTGATTTTAGAAATGAAAATTATATGGAATTTTTTTGGAGTGAAAATATGTTTTTGAAAAATAATGGCTGCACCCTATTTTTCAAGAATTGATTTTCTTTTGACTTTGCTTTTTTCCAATTTCGAAACAAAAGCTCTTGGTTTTGCCGAAATTTCGTCCCATTTTGAAACAAGAAGTTAATGACTTTGAATTACGTATAACTTACAAATTATTTGACTTTTTTGAAATATTATTCTGTGTAAAAAGCTTTACAAAACCTTTCTCACAATGGGACAACTTTTACTTTGATTTCACAATTTTTACTTTTTGAAAAATGATCACTTACTAAATTCCTGCTTGTACAGTAACCATTAATGCTAGGTGCATAAAAATTAGTCTTTTTAGCAAAGATAAACAGGCATTCTAATGCAACAATCCGCGTTAAGAAAGCTTTATCCTTTCAAAAGTTATGGAAGTCAGCACCGGTCGCCTTTTTTTGGCTCACCCTGTATATTATTTTACAAATTAGAAAATATGTTCATACTTCCATGAGTTTGAATTATTCAAATTAAACTTGAAATTTATAAAAGTATAAAAGTATAAAGAATGTTATGATTATGAATTCAAACTATAAAAAAGTATAAAAAATGTTATGATTATGAATTCAAACCATATTTGAAATTTGGGAGCCAAAATGGCTCCTAGACCTAACATTTTAGGAGCCATTTCCAAATTTTCAAGGGCCCTGGCCCTTAAAATGACTAAAAAAGACCTGATATGGAGTAATATTTTGAGTTCCTCCGGCTATGTCTGTCCGTATCGTTGCTTACATTATTTCTGATATTTAATCATGTTTTTTCGAATGATCGATCGAACGGAAAGCAAAATTTGTTTTGAAAACTACATTGATTGATTGATTGAATGGAAAGATATTACATGTAGTCTGTTTTTCATAAAATTCTTCGGAATAGGAAAGTTAGACAAATCAGTACTACCGTCAAAATCGTTCACATGGAGATCTTAGTGTAAAATTTTTTCTAGAAAACTTGTTAAACGTTAGGTCAGTACGCTCATAAATTTAGTCTTGTAAGATGAATTGTTTATCAATCAGCAAATCGTGAAAATCAAAAATACTATTTGCTTTCCGCTTGTCATTATTACCTATTTTTGTATTTCAGGAGACAATAGTGCAGCACGGGAAATGCACCAGGTCGTCAATAGTACAGAATTCCCGTGGAGTTTCGGCAGGCCGAACCCCTTGGCCCTGGAATTGCAGGAAGGAGATTTAGATTTATTTGATCAGGCTACGCGCGTTTGAGACGGCGTTAAATTTTTTTATGTTCGCAATATTATTTTTATTTATACTCTGTGAAAACCCGTTCTTCGGCTGCAGCGGCAACGGTCTGTAACGTCTTTAGTGAACAGAGAAGCAGCAGGTTAAACAGCATATAAGAAATTTTCTGTAATAATCATGTTTACTGTACATTTCTGTTGACATTTTCGGCACAAAAACTACATGATATGTTCGACATTCAGGATTGTTTGAAGAATTGATACGAAACATCACAATGCACGGCTGGTCGAACTTTGCTTCTATAGCAAAAACAGCCTTGACGAATGCTCAGAAAAAAATTGATAATGTGTTAGACATACGTGAAGATGAAAAGAACAATGGGGAAAATGGTAATTTGACTGTTTTTATAGCCACCATACGTGTAATTGGGACATTCCTGTAATTGGGGTGGACCCCCACCCCAACTTGGTCGAACCCTATACCCAAATGTCGGGACCCCCACCACCAACCTGATCAACTCTATACCCAACCCCCACAAACTCAGAGAAATTGGAAAAAAATAGGAAAAAAATGGCTTTTTCGGCCGTTTATGGGGAAATTTTCGAAATTTTTTCGGCTTTTTTGGGGTTTTTTCGACCCTCCTCCCTAAAATTTAGGAAATTTTCGGACCCTCACCGCCAAAATTTTAGGTTTACCCTCCCCCTCAGGCCTCAACTGGTCGGACGTCTTACAGGTATGAATTGGGATGAAATGCCGTAGGGACCCTCTGAATTCTTCGGTCATGTGATTAGCCATTTGACGATTTCTTACAGGATTTGCCATGTTTGGACCCTTCCCCCTTTCCATACGAAGAGGTTTGACCACAGCGTTTTTTTGTGCGCGGACATTCCTGATAATTGGCACAAGAGGCCAAAAAATTTATGCCAATGGCACAAAAAAGCTTTTTTTACCAGAAACATTCTGAAAATTGCGGAAAGGTCTTAGGCCAAAAGTTTGATGAAAAAAAGTTTAACGCATTAACTTTCTGTAAAAATCGTGCTCAACCTATTTTTCAGCTAACCACGTCAGTGAGATAAGAAAAAACTGCAAGAAAATGGTTTACGACGACTCAACAAGAAATGAAATGTTGAGAAAATTTAAATAACTGTAGAATTGTTCAGGAAGTTCATATTGATTCAATTTTCGAATACGAATATCTGTAACAGCGTAAAAACTAGAGAAAATAAAGTCGAAGGTTGGGTAAATTTTCGGTCGAAACATTGTACCAACGATATCAATTTTTTTATTTGAATCAGTCAAAAACAAAAAAGAATTTCAGTCTAAATCCAAATCTGGCTGAACGAACGGAGACTATTCAGAATTTTTTTCATTCATCAGTCATTGACAGCCTAAAAGGTTTGCTGCAACGATACTAATACACAGTTCGAACAGAACTCGTTCGCGTTCGGATCAAATATACAAGTAATTAATATTATAAGGACATTGACTCGGTGCGAAGCGCCAAAAAATGTTGCATTTCCAGCCCCTAATACATCTCAAAATAAAGAAAATTTAATGTTTGACCAGTCAAAAATTTTTTGTGCCATTCCAAATTTTTTTGTGCCAAAAACCATGTTTTGGCACAAAAAAACACTGTTTGACCAGTTAGGTTGGAGCGATAAGAGCCATTCGATTCAGAGCATGTTGGATACTTCGTATTCCGAAAATCTCTAAAGATATTACACATGGGAGAAAAATAAAAGGGGACTTGGAATCAGCATTTTTCCGACCAGAAAATCCAAGTTCCGTGAGATAGAGTTGAGAAAGACGTAATCGGATTCGCGCTGAATGAGAAAACCGGCTCAAAAACGTTTCGTAACTATCATAGCGAATTTGAAATTTTTGGCTACAGTAGACTGTTGTATCGAAATGATAAAACGCGAGTGATATTCAAATATCGCAGCGCTATATTCAAGACTGTAGATAATTATGCATGATTCGTTATTGTACGCTGAGATTGGTTGCTTCTTTGCTGAAATATATATAATTAACTGAAATATTTTCATTTCGTTAGTACTGTGGCAACGCTTTTACGAATTTCAATTTCTCCGCGGAAGAATTTACGTTTTTTGAAGAGAGGCAGTATTTTTTCGTACGGACGTTTTCGCCATTTGGTCAAAGAGACTAAATTTTTTTTTGTCATTTTCGCCTAATCGTTTTTTGCTTAAATATACTCACAAATGCTTTATTTATGCTTTTTTGCGCTTGTTAAAACATTCGCATGCTTCTGCCGTCATTAATTTACTAAAAATGAAGAAAAACTCAATATATTAGAGTTTTACGTCATATTATGATGATAATTCAAATTAATCGTACTTGTAAGAGGTCCGACCAGATTGAGAGGGGGTGAATAAACTCCAAATTTTTTAGGTGGGGTACCCAGTTTCCCAAAAAAGTTTTTGGGAGTCCTAGAAAAAAAAATTCAAAATTTTTCCCAAAAGCCAAAAAAAATTCTAAATTTTTTCGAGTTGTGAAATTAATCTTTTCAAAATTTATTTCCTGGACGAGCCATATAATTTTTCAGTCAATTCAATCATTTTTCATACCCAGACAAAATGCAAAAAATCATATTGAAAGCCTGCAATTAAAATTCAAAAATCAGACAAGCAACCAAACATTCGGATTTTTCATCTAGCAAGAACATCCGTCACTTTCTCAAATAGATGGTTTCCCTTTCATTTGCAGAATACAACAAAAATTTTGTTCACAAAATTCAAAAAATTTAAAGGCTGCAAAAGGATTTTGTGAAAATAATCGAAAAAATTGATTTTCGTTAAAATGCTACTGATCAAAAATTCTAGATTAAACACTAGGATGAGACATTGTTGCATACATTCATGTAATTGGGAGGGAGAAGTGCAATGGGAAATCCCCCCCCCCAGAAATCATCGGTCAGGCCAGTATTTAGAGGGGGAAGGGGGGAATTCCCTATAAATTCTTTTTAGAATATAATTTTCAACAATATCATTGTACTTATATATCACAATTCCCAAATTAAATTATTATATTTTACATACTTTCATTCAAACATAGAATTTATTCACTAATCCAAGCACACATAAACTAACTGAAAATGAGTCGTCTTTACTGCAAAAATTATTTTCTTTTCATTCAGTGAATTTTAAAAATTTTTGGGAAATTCCCTCCCCCCTTTTTTTAAAAATCCTGGATACGGGTATGTCATCGGTCATATAGCTAGCCAGCCATTAGGTGATCTTCCCACAGGATTTGCTGATTCTATGACTAGCCATATGGTAGCCGTAGGGATCCCCACGCTTTTGGTCGGAAAAATACTGAAAATGTCGATTTTTTGATGGAAAATTATCAATTTTGGAACAAAAAATGGTCGAAATAATTTTCTCACTGCTTCGCGCCATGAATACGTTTTTTGCAGTTTTTTTGACAAAAATTACTATTTTTCGAACCGTTTTTTGAAATTTTTTGTTGAACAAATCGATTTTTTCCTTCAAGGATCCCCTAAATTTTGGAACATTGGTGACCCTCAACCCTGAAAAATCGGAGCTCCTTTGCGTTTATGCATTAAAGCTGGTGACAACCATACCAGCACATAGGGAGTAGGGGGTAAACTCTACTACCTGAGACCCTGGACATCCCCCTGGCCCGAAAAAATCGTCAAACACTCCCCCCTGAACTTTCTTGAAGACTGTATTTTTGATTATTTTTATGCATATTTTGTATGGAAAACACATTTTTTGCACGTCCACCCCCCCCCAACCCCTCTCGATAAAAACTCCGAGGACCCTCCCCCTGGAATATTCTTGCCGTAAATGTCCGGTGACAACTATAAAATGCTAACTAATGTGTGAAATAGACATACTTATGGTCGGGCCTGAGTTGGGATTATATCAAACAATGTTGATTATAATCATTACCAAATTTCAAAATGGGGTCTTCTTAAATGCACCAAAGCGCATCTTTCTGAACCTCCAAAATTTCCTTGCCATTTGGCGAAAGAGTCCAAATTGTTTTCGCATTTGCAGATTTTTCAGCCAAGAACACCAATTTGGTGAAAGAACAATGGGAGGAAATAGCCAACTTCCAAAGTTTTGAAGAAGGGATCAAAAAATGCTGGAAAAAAAGCTTTTTTCGATCAAAACATGGACAAAACACACCCGTGATCAATGAATTTCAGCTTTAAAAGTGATACCTATTTTTGCTTCAAAGAATAATTTTCCACCAAAAATTGATATTTTTTTGTCGATTTTCGGCCAACTGTGGGTTTGCTGCCGACAACTGAAGTTGGATATAAGGTCATCGATAACTGCCCATATGACTGAACGTTTTGAGGCCGAGGTTCAGGCAATCGACTAGAAAATTAGCTAAAACTTCTCACTTTTATCAGCATAGACATCCACTAAAAGTTTTCCTTTACAGTTATGAGTTATCAATTTTCAAACAATGTCAAAATTTTATTTTGTCCTCACTTGTTTTCTAGACTTTGGAAAACTGAAAATAATTAACCATTAATATTACTAATCCTTTCTTTCCACGTCAGCTGCCTCAACAAGCGTCAACATAAACAAGTTAAAGGACGAATTTTTCACTGCTTTTGGGTTACAAAGTGTCGCCATTGCGACGACTAATGACGAAGATGCTTCTTCGTCCAGTAAAACTTCTATTACACCGACGGAATCACCGCGGTTGGTCAGAAAGTCGTCGAAAGTCAAATCTTCAGGAAACGCATGGTCTTCGTGGTTAAATGTAGAACTCGACAAAAGTCAGATTGAGGATTCGTCTGAACCTTTTCAGTCTTTTGTGGAAGTTAGTTTCTCTTATTTTTAACTGTGTATTTTTCGAATCTGAAAGTTTCCCAAATTTCTCCAATTCTTTGTTCTATTTATCATCTTCCAGACGATTCTCTCAGGATACTATCGCTAGATCGGGCGAAAAGACTCCAACGCCTTTCGATCAGTCTTTGCCCATAAATACGAATATTTTTGATTCGTTCGTCAATAGCAATACCGACATCGATCCTGCTTTTTTGAGCCCAACGGCCGATCGACTCGTGATTTCTTCAAATTCAAAACTAGCATTATTAGATTGCAACACAATACAAGATTCTTTAACGAGTAAGAATTTCGCAGTAAGTCTGAAAATCTGGGAATTCTGTCAAAGCGATAATATTTGAATTAATCTTGGGTATGCGATTTGCAATTCATAATGATTATTATATTTTCCGCGATAAAATCATCTCTTGAAGCCTACTTCCTCAATGAAAAAAGTTGAAAAACATTTTTTTAATTCATGACAGTTTTTCGATATTGAGCGACCATCTTTTCGAAAACTACTGCCTCTACATACATCATTTTATTAATTTTTGTACACAATGAAGATTAGAGAAATGTTGAAAGTTGACGCATATTATATGTGTTCCAGTCAAACATAAGAAACTTTTTTAGCATGCTCTAAAGAAGAAGATAAAGCAATACTTTCTGTCGCATCCGATGTTTTGTGTGATACTAGGTATAGTGCTTTGTTTTCTGTTTCTGCAATTTTATATTTGTAAATTTAGCAAAAATTTATTTTTTTCTAGAATTTCGGACTCGTCAAGCGACCGCAACGATGTTTTGATGTGTATGGAAGAAATTCTACAAGTTGCGACGCGGGACTCTGTTGCAGTCGCGAATGTCGAAAGCCAGTCTGTTTATCATTCACCAACCTACGTCTGTAGGAGAGAATCTAATGGGCAGACCGTACATGTAAGAGATACCCGACGTCTGGTGGTCACATGTATTCTTGGGGTCTGAGTGTTGGCCGATGCGGCTCATTTGTGAAGGGATAAGGAAAGTGGGATAGAACTATGTGAATTTTGGTTTCAAAACTTGCTAAAAATTTCTTAAACATACATTTTTTAGTCCCAAAAATCTATAAAACAACATGATTCAGAGACAAGAAATTTAGGATTTTTCGCTACTTTTGATTGGAATTGATTATTTTCAAAATTAAAATCGGTATTTTTTCAATATTTTGGTCTAATAAGAGCTAGGGTTCGAATAGCCGCTCTTAGTTTCGGTTGGTGTATGCTGCTGACCGTCAGTAAGTTACTATGTATATGTGCTTACCCATCGCCGAAGGATTATCATAGCACTTCACAATCTCAATTAATTACATGTATTTATCAGACACAGAAATTATCGGGTTATTCTTCCCCAAACGGTTGTAATTTTGACGATATGGAAACGAATGCGTCGAGTGACATTGAAGGTGCTTTACTGATTTTACATATTACAAGATGGTCCAAAAAAGTGGGCCGCGTAAAAAGATTGTTATATTTCATCTAGTCGGGCTAGACTTATCGGATTTTATTTCTCAGACAACTTGTCTGCTATAGTTTCTCACCTTAAAATTTCATACAGTACGGTATATTATGATTTGTTATGTATTCATTCATAGTAAACCACTACTTGTTTAACTTAATTTTTACGTCGTTTCTTTCAAAATTTTTCCGGTTATTATGTTAGCTAACTGTAAAAGTGCTTCCATGCTAATGAAAATTGAACTAATTAAACCACGAACGTACGTTTTCTGTTGTTACTGTCGTTATTTTGATAATCACGAACGAAAGGATTGTTTCCAGGAAAATTTATGGTTTTCTCAAAGGTGCAATATCCATGATTGAGAGCTCCGGGATTATCCGAAATCAGTCTCAAACCAAATTCAAATCAAGCTTTCATATGTAATGATCTGATTGAACTTTTTTATTCTGGTAATGAACCCTACAGCCGTATTTTCCTTTAAATTATTTCTTTTCTGAAATGTGTCAAAATAATCTATGAAAACTCATACAAATGAGTGGTTTTGCCGTAACTATACAAAAATGTCTGTAATTTTCGAATACGTATGAGATTCTGACGTAGGATGCTGGAGTATTTTGCTATCGAACGCGAAAGACCTATAGATTTGCTCCGGTTCCTATAAGATTGCACTTTAGGGCGGCCGTTTTTTGCACAATCCTTACAAGTTTTTAATATATCTTTTTCCTTATGTCGTAAATTAAATCACGGAATTTTTTAACTTTCCAGTTATGTCGACTCCGAATGGTGACAATGGCTCTGAATGTAGCTCTCTGGCGATCATCCAGTCCAGACTGACTGTTGACGATTCAGTTAGTCACTATGTACCTGAGCAATGTAATGTAAAAATAGAAATCACAAGCCTTCCTTAACTTGTGTCTTGTGTACATAAGGTGCTTCGATTTTTTCCAGCGTGTCTACAGCGAAAGTCCGACATACTCCGTGGAAGGAGGAGCAGCGCTGAGCATAATGACGAACGTGTAATTAATTAATTTTTTTTTCAAATAAAGGAATCGTGTATTCTACTGCGGGAAACTATAGTCGCTGTCTTTTTGGAATGCCTTATCTGCGAATAACATTTTCCAGAAATTCGAACAATTGAGTAAAATTATCGAAATGCGGGAACGGCGCCTGCTGGATATTTCTAATGAAAACGTCAAATTGAGGATCGAAAACGATAGCCTGCGAAGGTAAATTCCTTCTGTTATTTTTTGTAAAATGCTTGTAATCGGAAAATAGCAAAAATTGGCGCTGTCTTTGAAATCGTTTACACGAATTCTCGCAATGTCTCCTCAAAAAAAATTTTTGAAGGTCTCAAAATTTTTTTTTTTGAATATATCCCGCTCTTAGGTTTGGAAATTGATTTACCACGCCGGTAAGAATGACTTACTGGTCGAGCGAAATGTGAGAAAAAATGAGTTTTTGGTATCAAAAATTTTGGGAAGTGTTACTATGGGCAAGCCAAGTTAAAGGAAACGAGCGAGTGGGCACCCGTAGAAGGATTGCTACGGGTTTTGAGAGTACGTGGTCCGGAAAGGATAACTGTAATATTGCGGGAAACGACCGACGGTAACCTCCAACCGAACGGAACGAAAATTTCCCTTTCGTCCGGTTACATTCTGTCTATTGCATTCCGTTCCGTGACCCCAAAAAGGCTAGTATAAGTAGGCCATTACGAACATTTCTTCAGTGAATTGAAAGAAATCAGCCAAGATCGGCCATCGGGTTGGAAATCGACTTTAGAACGCGATTATCAGTCGATATCTAAAGAAAAATGTCGCCTGGAACAACGGATCGATTTTTTAGAAAAAGAGATGTTGGTTAGGTAGCTTCATATAGTAATTAAAAATATACTGGGTGAGCCAAAAAAGGCAACCGGTGCTGACTTTCATAACTTTCGAACGGATGAAGATTTTTTAATGCAGATTACTGCATTAAAATGCCCTGTTTGTCTTTGTTTCTAGTTCCAAATTTTATGCTCCTAGCGTTTATGATCACTGTGCAAATGTAAATTTAGTAAAAGTGGTCATTTTTCAAAAATTAAAAGTTGTGAAATCAAAGTAAAAGTTGTCCTATTGTAAAAAAGTTTTGTAAAACTGTTTACACACAATAATAGTTGAAAAATCCCCCAGATTTGTAAGTTACACGTAATTTAAAGTCATCAACTTCTTGTTTCAATATGTGCTGAATTGCTTTGAAACTGGAAAAAAAGCAAAATCAAAGACAAATCAATTTGTCTGTGATTTTGATCAGATCGGAAAACTATCAAAATTACTGGCGAAACAGAAAGTATGACACTGAAACGGCTCTCTTGTAGTTTCCAGCTGTTGTTCTTTTTAGGGTTAGTTTACAACAGTTCCAACAAGTGGTCGCCGATAAGGATCGTCAAATAAAAGAGTTGATGGAAGAAGGTGAAAAGTTAGCGAAAAAAGAACTAAAAGCCAATAATGTTGTCAAGAAGCTACGAGAAACTGAGGTTGGACATCTGAAAACAATCAAATCCCTCAAGTAAAGATCTAAATCTAGAGATGTATCGGGTACCCGGACCCGAAATAGGACCCGAAATTACCCGACCATTTTGCTGGACCCGGGCCCGATATTCTCAAAATTTTGAACCCGGACCCGATATTTCCAAAGTTTTGGACCCGGACCCGAAAAAATTATCACAATTTTGATTCGGGTCTGATGTATAATATATATAGCTTCTGAATTAGAAAAATGTAACTTTTTGGCTTTTGCTAAACCATAACTCACATAGAGCTAAAAATTTGTGGATTTATACAACTAGCCTTCAACAATTTTCTGAATGAAAAATCATACAGTAAAACCTTCCTGTGAACAATTTAACAGTATTGGTTTTTTGTCATTTTTGAATTTAGAAGTAGTTTGTTAAAAATAAACTATAGTACTTCAGCTGAAATCAAATCAGGGTTTTTTTTACCTACGAGTCACAAGCCAAGTGGCTTGTTGACCTTAAATTTTACAAGCCATTCCAAATTTTTGCAAGACAATTTTATAATATCAGTATACGTGAATAAATTCCAATGCTAGGTTATTTTTTAAAGAAATGTATATATTGAGCATCACGGCGATCGATCAAAAAGGAGATGTCATTCTACATTTATTCAATAACATTTTAGAGCCGTTAATTCATTAAAATTCAGGAAACATTTGAAATTTTTGAGTTTGATCGAAGTCTAATCTACAAGCAGTGTGGAAAAAATTTTCCAGCAAACTATCCAAGAACATAATGACTTTGAATTACATGAGAAACTGACGGTTAAGTCTTCTATGATGGCAAGTGAGAGCCCAAAAAAGCTATTAATCTTTCCTGCCTGAAACGCCGAAAAATTTTTTTGGGTATTGACATTCTGCGATGCTGGAAAATCAATTTTCCAACCACTTATTTGAAGAATTAGTTTCGAATTTTCTGTTCAAAGGTCGTAATTTCTGGAATTTTATGTTTGAAAAATTTCAAAACCATTAATTTATTCACACATTCTAATGAACTTGGCCAAAAAGGTATGAGTAAGAAGAGTAGAAATTTCCGATAACTACTTCCATGAAGCTTTTGGATTGATTTTACGTTAAGAAAGGAATAATCACTTCAAAAAGTTTACAGACTTGACGTATTGATCTTTCTCAAAAAATGTGTGAAGGGAAAAATGTGAATCTTCATTAAATATCAAGATGAAATATTGAAGATTACCAATTAAAACATAAGATAATACATTTAAGACGATTAAAACTATTGAAGATTAAATGATAAATGAAGGTAGACATGTTAGAAGCAGCGCCTGAGGTAGGAAATAAATAATAATGCTTATTTAAGTTATAACCGGCGCGAAGCGCTGGAAAATTTTGAGATTATGACCTTCTAAAATGCCCCAAAATGCATCTTTTCTGTATCCGATATGATCAAACACATGACTCAAAGCATTCTGACAAGCCATTTTGGCTTGTTGGACTAAAATTCTACAAGCCATTTTGTCAGTCCAACAAGCCATGGCTTGTAAAATGCTAAAAAAACAATGAATCAAATACTCACATTGAAGCATCAATTATTTATTATAATATGAAAAGTAACAAATAGATATTTATTGTTTAGATCACTATGAGACTGACATAGATTTAAAATGTATAGCAACCACAAAATAGCGCAGCATGTGTAAAAATATAACGGACTCGGACCCGAAATAGGATCCGAAATTACCCGACCATTTTGCTGGACCCGGACCCGGACCCGATATTCTCAAAATATTAGACCCGGACCCGATATTCTCAAAATTTTGGACCCGGACCCGATATTCTTAAAATTTTGGACCCGGACCCGATTTTCGTAAAATTTTGGACCCGATACATCTCTATAGATTTCTGTGTATATATGTTTCTCATGTTCATCATTTTTCTAGCGAAAAACAACAAGAAATGGAAAACATGAAAAAGAAACTGAAAGAAAAAGAAGAAAGAGAATTAAAATACGATAGTGAGATTCGAAAGTTTTTGAAAAAATTTATATCTTTTATTCGAAGATTTTCATGAAGTTCATCGTTTTTATATGTACTAGGTACGGTTTGTGAATTGAGAGATATAATCGAAAAGCAGGAGAAAGCTATTGACAGGCTGCGCAAAGATTTTGAAGACAGTGAAGAAAAATCTACTGGCTACAGAAATGCTATGACTAATTTGAATAAGTTGGTTTCTTTCTTACTTGTTATATTTATTAATTATAATTTCATTATAATTTCAGCGAAAATATCGAACTTCAGAAGAAAATTGCTCACGATGTAAAAGAGATTGAAGTGACTAAAACTTTTTCTTATGAGTGTTATGAGGGGTTCGTCATCTTTTCTAAATATGCACTTGTTCAGTCAAACGTTTTCCCGTATTCAAATTCAAAGATCAGCAAAATTTTAGACGCTGAAGTCGACTATTGATGAATCGAGAAATGCTGATTTAGCGGAGAAATTTGAAACAGCTGAATTAGAAAAAGAGTCAATGCTAGCCAAGTGCAGAAAGGAAGTAATACTTACGGTTTTTACTTGTCTCATTTCATTCATAATCTTAGCCATACATGCACAGCATAGAAATTCTGTTGGGGGTCAGTCAGGACAGGGGGTGGAATAATTTTTTTTTGTTTTTTAGTCTTAGAAAGGTCTTCTAACATCCAAGCAGTATATTCTTGAACCTATATTAGTCAGATATCAGAAATTGTTTGCTTAAACAGCATTTTTTAAAGTTTTAATGTTACATCCTTGGAATCAAGTATGTCTTGTTTAGAAAAATGTTAAAACTACAACATAATTTCTATTTTTATGACGACTTTGTCTTCTCTCCTACTCATTTTCTTTCGTCATCTTCTCAATCATTGCTGGGAGGGCCAAATCTGCTGGGGTCAGCAAGAATCTGCTTGGAATCAATCAAACTCTGCTGGGTCAAAATCCCCAACCTCCCCTCACGTGCATGTATACGATCTTAGCTAGCGCGTAAGATTTTAAATATTGTAGGCCAGAAGCGTTGCTAAAATTTGTATTCTGGCGGTCTTCTCAAAAAGAAAATTTCATATCTTGTCAGTGTTGACTCTATGACTCAAATGACTTACACAAGTATCGTCGGATGAATTAAATTTTTGTTTTTGATCTCATCCGGTTCGGTAGAGTACTTTTTTATACTTTTGTATTAGTGATGCGTCCGGTACCGGCACCGGTACCACGGTACCGGTACCGGCCCGGTACCATGGTGCTACCGGTGCCGGTACCTAAAATTGTACAACAATATTAATATAATCATTGAGACTCATATTCGTGACTATATTCAATCAAAAAGTCTAAATTATTAATCAAACTATTCTAATTTGTAATTAAAATCAAACTAATGTATTCTAAATTTCTCATTCCGGCGCGAACCGTAAACAATTTTGAATTTTATATTCTAAAACGCTAGAAAATGAATCTTCGCTGCAGCTATTCCTGAGCCTTTATCGCTTTTCAATGCACAAGTTCATATTCAAAACGCTTGAAAAACTCATACCCAGCGAGAGAAAAAATGGGCGGAATATTTTTTGGGTGCTTATTTCAAAAACTCAAGAGGACACATATTTTTCGGCAGCTCCTGGAATGATTAATAGACACGACAAGAAAGTGCAGAAACCAACTAGAGGCTAGATTATGCCAAGTTTGTAGTAAGGGAAAAATGTATTTTTCCGCATTTTCATCAAAATCATCTCCCCTTGCTCTTAAAGCAACCTAAGCTTAAACTTGAAACTAAGCGTCAGCCTGAACCAAAGCCCAAGCCTGAGTGTGTACGCCTAAACCTGAGTTTCAGCCTAAGCCTAAACTTGAGCACAGTGCATCTAAATCTTGTCGATTCCTTTTCTACATCAAATTCCCCGAAAATTTCGTCAAAATTATCTAATTTCCGCCAGCATCGTGTGCCTTGAGGAATCGGTACCGCTCACTGCACAACTAGGTATTGCCGAGCGAGAGCTGTCATTAAGTTGATTGGTTGGAAAAAATTTCATCAAATTGATTGGTTGGAAAAATATAGTTTACTGCTTCCTAACCGTAAGTCTAAGGCTAAACCTAAGCCTTAGTTCAAGACTATGATAGAAAATTTGTCAAAAAACTGCAAAAATCGATCAATTTTCTGATCGTTTGTACCAGTACAAATGGGTCAAGTACAAAAAAAAAACAATGATTGGAAGCTAATTTTAAAAATGAAAGCACAACTTTTAAAATTTAAAAACGTTATTTTTCAAAACCAAGAAGCAAAGTATTTTTTAATAATAATACGTATGTTTACGTATGCAAAATTTTTAAACTAATCATCTTTTGAATCTTTCCGAATAATTTGAATTTATTACTTTTCAAAAGGTTTTTGATATAAACTCTATCTATAATAGCTTTTTGAGTTTCGATGTAAAATATACAGATTCGTTTTTCAATACTAATGTTATTTATAGGTGTAGTGTACTATGTTAAGAATAAAAGTACAGTACATGTTTATTTACTCTTTATTACATGTTATATAATAGTACCGGTACCGGCTGGAAAAGCGGTACCGGAGCATCACTATTTTGTATTAATCTGTATTACAATACAATATACTCATTTTGAAATGACAGTTGCAGCGAACTGATGAAAGTAACTTTGACACGCACATTGTATTAAGCTTATTATCATAGTTAATTCGAAAATTTTCTAGTCCACACAGCAAAAAAAAACCTGGATCGGGTTCAATCAAGATATCAGTCTAATTAACTGGTAATCAAATAACCATGAAATTGTTTCTCGGTATAATTTCTTGGTAAGAATTTCATGTCAAGTTGAAGGTAATTTTTTGGTTGTCGCTGCAACTGCTATTTCAAAGTAAATAGGCCGAATGGATCTCTGCATACCCTTTAGAGCATACAAGTAATTGGAGGGATTGCTTTAAAAGTCCCTCCAGGATTTCCCAATCATATGGCTAGCTATATGGCAGTCATAGGGACACTCCATACTATTGATCAGAAAAAACTGAAGAAATGTTTTTATAGTGAAAATTTTTCAAAAAGACGGCCAAAAACGCTATTTTTTCGGCGTTTCGCGTTATTAATACTAAAGATGTATCGGGTACCCGGACCCGAAACAAGACCCGAAATTAGCCGACCATTTTGTTGGAACCGGACCCAATATTCTTAAAACTTTGGACCCGGACCCGATATTCTCAAAATTTTGACCCGAACCCGGACCAGAAGGAACTGTTACAATTCTGATTCGGGTCTGATGTATAACTTAGTTATTCAGCTGAAAACAAATATCCATGTTAAAGGATGTGATGTGATGATACATCAATTAACTATTAAAATATGAAATGTAACAAATCAATTTTTTATTGCTTAGATCATTGTGAGACTGACTTGGATTTAAAATCTACTGGCCGTTTTCCTTTTCCAATCTATCGGCCGTTTTCCTTGTAGACGTCGTTTTTTCAGTCTATACTCTGTTTTTCTTGAAATGTTTCCAAATAATGAATCCAGAATGCAAATACTGTTTTAGATTTTTAGCGTTTTCTGCGTCGTACGTCCTATGAAACTGAAAACTTGTGACAACATCCAACCAACACTCGGAAATTTTATGATTGAAAAATTCTACACTGCAAGATTCATAAAAAAGATCTTAAAACCACCGAGGGGCAAATTTTCAACTTATCATAGGTCAGTGGAGCAGTAGGTCAAATCTTTCCGAAATCGTGTCCTAATTACGCCACACACATTAACGTGAAAAAATATAACGGGCCCGGGCCCAGAAGAGGACCCGAAATTACTCGACTATTTTGCTGGACCCGGACCAGATATTCTTAAAATTTGGGACCCGGACCCGAATCCGATATTTTCAGAATATGCTACCCGATACATCTCTAATAAATACATATTTTACGGTTTTTCAGATGAAAATTACTATTTTTAACCGTTTTTCGGACTTATTAGGCAGAAAAACATTTTCGTCAAGAGCCTCTTAATGTGTTGGGCAATCGATGACTCTCCGTCCTCAAAAGTTAATTTATCCCCAGACCTCAGTTCGTTAAATGTGTGTTCTAGAACTCCCAAAATCACAATAATCGAACTAATCATTCAAAAGTGCTCGAAATAGAGACCACTTTTTCTTAGATTGTGTATATCGTGAGACTTATTTGCAGATTGATGCCTTGAAAAATCAGTTGGATAATTGTCAAATGCAACATGAGCTCACAGAACAGTCTTTGAAAAACGATGCCAAACGTTTAGAATTGGTAAAATCTGAATTTTTTGTTCGTCACTGCCCCTAATCTATACTTTAATTTTTATAGAAAGTTCAAGAGGTGGAGCTACGTAATCATCAGTTGATCGACAATACAACATGTGGTATGGTGCTTCTTTTTCGTCCTCCTTTTCGCAGTGAAACCCATTAATTTAAAAAGTGTTGGAGTTATGGCTTTTATTTTCCACGCTGTTTATTCCTTATTCGACGTCTTCGTTTTTGAATTATACGATTTTCAGCGACTAGACCTCTGATTCAACAAATCGAGTCGTTACAAACGTCGATACGTAATCAAGAAGCTCAATTCGAACGGGTAGAGAAATCTTTGTTCCAAAAATTAGGTTGGTCTCACGTAAGATGTAAACTTTCCCGAAATGAATTTGGAATTTCAGTCCAAGCCGAAAAAGACTGTGCCGTGTGGAAAGAGAAGGAACAAAATTTGCGAACGTTCATCGAAGAGTATAAATATAATATTTCTAAACAAGATAACGAATCATCTATACTGCGAAACGAAATTAAACGTTTAAAGCAAGATTTGTCCAAGAGCGAAGGTCAAGTCTCTACGCTGAAAGAGGCAAAAGAAAAGTAAAAATCAAAAATGAGGAATTTGACGGATGAGTAACTGAAGCAATAAACTGCATATGATAACATTATCGGGGACTTGAATAATTTTTAGGAAAATAAAAAGTAATATTAGAACTTCGTTTCTGGAAATTTCATTTTTTGTCCAATCGTGATTCTACTGAAAATACTCACCTTGTTCAAATTTATCAGATAAATTTGTGTAAGCTCGGTATACTTGTTGGCCGATTAAAGACCGATTATAGTAACTAAGGATTAAACGTCAGCTATAATTCACGGTTAATTTTTTTGATAACCTTGTCGGCCGATTAAACGCCGAGTAGTTTAATCGGGGATTAAAAGAATCGGTATGCTCCTCAGCCGATTGTAGCTTTATATCATAATCGGCGATTATGATAATCGGGGTTTTCAATCCTTCCCCACTCGAGGTTTAAAACGCCAATTATATACGTTTTTTGCGATTGTGTAGTCGGTTTAGCAGTTGCTTATCGATGGATGTTGTTAATTTTTGATGAAGCAGAAAATTAAATACAAGTTTATCATTTCCTGGATATATTTAATCCGATGGAGGCATATTCAAATGAGAAGTACTGGTCGAGAAGAAAATTTAATAAAAATTGTTAATAGAAAAAAATTTATTGAACTTCATAAAAAACGTTTTTAACATTTTTTCAAAATAATTCAATTTCTTCATAATCAAAATTAATCACGAAAAAAATATTTAATAACGATAAGTTGTACCGAAGGAAAAGCTTTAGACTTACACTGTTAAAAGTAGCTATGGTACAGTTCAATCGGCAAACATACTTGATCCTGGATTATATGATTTTAATCGACGACTAAATTTTTAATCGGCAATTATGTAATCGTCCTTTAATCGGTTGACGAGCATACCAATTATTTTAATCGCCGATTACATAATCGGGGATTAAAACTAATCGTGGATTGTTTTAAACAGCGAAAGTGCATACCGCCATAAGTTCTCTATACAAGGTTAGGTTCAGATGGCCACATAAGCATGCATAGATGAACCCTATTGGTTCATCTGGTACCAGCTAGCCCAAAATTCTAGTCCTAGAATCAGTCAATGGGGTCTAATGTTGGGAAAAATGTCGTGTTTAGTGGACATTTAGCTGCACTACCTCAGCGAATTTTTCCTTTTACCCCTATCTGAAAATCTGACTTTGGGGACCTATGTTTAGGCTCCGTGCGGAATTGGAAAAGGAAACTTTGTTACGCATTCGATATACGGAAGATATTCAAAAAGAGAAGGTTTAATTGTGTTCTCGTAGTGCTGATTCATTTTCCGTTCATATGCCTTTTCAGGAAATTTTAATTTCGCAATTCGAATTCGAGAAGAATCATTTTAAAGGTGTTCTCGATCAGTCTATGCGAGATTTACAAGCTAATTTGAATGAGAAGGTAGATCTTCAGTCTTGACATCTGTTGCACAGCGTTGCATCTCCAAAGCTATTACTAGTCTTATGAATTGCGTATACTGTTGATGTGAACTCCTATATTTTATTCAGGAGATGCTTGTAAAGAGCTTACAAGAGGAACTGACCGACTTTAGAATGAAGCAGCAAAGCGGAATGCGACACGAATCATCATTATCGAATAGATTATCAGAATCGTCTGCATTCGGTATGATTCAACGTAGTTGGCCCAATATTTTTGACGAAATTTTTTCTAATCAATATCTGGCAAGTCATGAGTCCGATTTATGGGTGGTATTTGTACAGCTCCCAAGATAAATTTTGCGTCATATATTTTTCAAAATTAACTAGAATCTGTTTATGCCAGTTCTATAGTATATTTTGAAATGACAGACGCAGCAGAAGTAGATTTTATTCAATACCAGAAGTCATTCAATGTATTCTTGAAATATACAGTAAATTATCAAACTTACAAATTCTGCCATAATATGATTTTGAAGAATACTGAAGATTTTTTCAAAAAAGTAATGCCACGGGCATTTCAATTGCTTCTAAAATAATAAAACTGGTGATGAGAGCAATTCTTATTTTGACAATTTTCTACTGAACTCTAATGTCGCATAGGGCTCTGAATTTGTAAACCTATACTTGACTAACCGTTAACAATTTTTCGAGCAGAAAATCTTCTGGTAAAAGCTTTCTGTAAAGGATTTCTTTGCAATTTACAAGCATTTTATAAAGCAAACTATACAGTAGAACATGATAAGCTTTTTGTTTCTAATTTGATTGTAAATTTTTTTACGGATTTTCCTAGATGCATTTTTTCTTACGTTAGAAGATTTTTGGCAAATTGGTCTTACAGTGTTTTAATTTCAGGTTGTCAGTCTCATTTTACTTGCAGATACAATTGACGATGTTTATGAATTGCCGCAGGGTTCCTACGCCACAGTATTAGAGCATTTGCGAGCCAAACTTCAAGAAAGAGAGCGCGATCTGTGGATATGTAAAGTACATGAAAATATTTCTGATATCAAGGTGATAAAATTTTGAAATACATGTATCGTTCAGGAAGAAAGGAAATCTATGCAGATGAGTCGCGATTCGTTGATGGCGTCGCTGACTTTGATCACTGAAGAGAAGAATAAAATGGAAGAGTTTATAAAATTGCACGAGAATGACGAGCGAGAATTCAAGGTATGTCATGGGTAACGTATATGTACGTGGATGCATATTATAATTTTAAATATAAAATAAAAAATACAATATTTTAATTCTAAAATTCTTAATCTAAATGCCAAAACTCTAGATTTTGAAGTTCTAAACTTGTAGATTATAAAATCGAAATTCTCTAGTTGTGAATTTGGCTCTTATTTATACATTTTTTGATCTATTGAAGCCATGAGAAATTCTCAAAATATCCATTCCATACTAACGAGCACAAGGTGTTCATCTGAAAATAAAATTTGTCCATTTTCTAGGCACCAAAAAGTTTGTAAATGCCTAAACATTCCTAATTTCATCTCGAATTTTCACATCATCGCATGATCACAAGTGTACACAAGCTTTTCAGGCTTTGAAGAAAAGTTATGACGCACTTTTGCAAATGTACGGCGAAAAAGTCGAAGAGAACGAAGAATTGAGGCTAGATCTTGTTGACGTAAAGGTTCTGTATAAGCAGCATGTGAGTGGAGTTGGCTTTTTGTTCATATTGTACCGCAGATGCTACATGACGCAACTTTTTTTGGAAGTTTGTACACAAAAGTTGATGATTTTCGAATAATCTAAAACGTACCTTCTATCCGAAACTATGTTGAAATATATATACATTCCCGTATTTTGTCTAGATAGAAGAATTCGTCAGCTCTAATAATGGTGATCGAATCGAAGTAGAGAAGCATTAGATGTTGACTCCGGGTTGTTTGATGTTCACACGGATATACACGTTCTTTTACCGTATTAATTCTGATAAAACCTGCCCTCAAAGAGATTCACTCTCCGAATAGAACTCGCAAATTCTATGAGAATTCTTGAACAGCTACCACCAGAATGGGCAAAATGTCAGAGTCACAACGTCAGTCAGAGGAACTCGCCTCAATGATAATTTCTGTCCCAGTTTAGTACAAGTCTGTAGTCTACTTTTAATGAAATGCTTCAAAATTGAAAAATGACAAAAATCAATACATACCTCACAAATTTTTAACACTAGGATTTTTCACTAAAAAAAACTGCCGAAGTTTGTTTGCGTATGCCCGCTAATTTGTAATCCGATGTGACTTATGGTTAAGCAGATTAGAAATATGGAATAATACTTGCTTTCCACTTGTTGAAGCCTTTCAGACTAAAAACAACTAACAACCTCGAGAGAAAAGATTGTGGTCCGTTTATTTTGAAATGGGATGTGGCAAAGTCGCAGTATTAAAAAACGTAATTCGCTCATTGATGGTGTTCATGAAATTTGTGCTTGAGATTCCGTGATAATGAATTTTTCATCAATTCCAAGACTACAGTGAATTATTTGTTGATCTTTAGTTAGTCGGCGCTTCAGAATCTACTCGCGCTACGTCTGCCATTTCAGAAGAGATGACGCGCTGTTTATTGGAAACAATGCCTAATTCATTTATATGTACAAAAAATAATTCAGTTTTACGAATAATAAATATACGTTTGCCATAGCCATTTTTTCCTTAAAGTTTTTATATTATCTTGCGGGTATTCCCCATCTGTGGAGTGTCCTCATTTTGGGCTTCGCTCTTATGAGGATTTTTATATTTCGATTACGTGATATCGCACTGATTTTCTCGAATTCATTATGATGTAATATTCATTCTTCGTGTCTTCATTCGTCATTACTTGCAAATAGCGTTCTGATAGAAAAGCTTTATTTTCGCTTGTTAACATGCCTCTAAAATTTTTACTGAGTTGGTTGAATCTCACTTCTACAACTTTTTGGGTCTTTCGGAACTTTATAACTGTTTTGTTCCCCATTCTTAAGTTGTCATACATGATTCCGATGTATATTTCTTCTTGTGTTTTTTTTGTTCTGTCTTCTATAGTTATTTCATTTTTTATTTCGCCTCATTGTTTTTCTTTCCTCTTGTCATGTTTCTTTTTATCGCATTTCTTTGCATTCATCATTTACCTTCTTGTTCTTATCTTCTATCTATTTCTTCTTTCTCTAAAAAGTTATACTTATTACATGTCAAAAATCTGTTTTTGGATACTTTGATACTACACTGATTTTGCTTTGTCGTTCGAAATCACTATCATGTATAATTTATTTTTCGTCTCCATTCATCACATTCGCATATAATGCTCTGATAGAAAAGTTACATTTTCACTAATTCCTTTTAATTTGTGAACATGTCTCAAAAATTTTTGACTGAGCTGGCTGTGTCACACATTTGCAAGAGTTTTTTCCTGTTTTGAAATTTTTGGTGGTTTGTTTTTGTTCTGCATTCTTTTGTTGACATACATGATTTCAATTTATTTTTTTGCGATTTTTGTTTTGTTTCCTAGAGTCATTTTATGTTCTATTTGCTTCATTCTTTTCTTTTCTCTTGTCTGTGTTTCTCTTTACCCGATTTCTTTTATCATCAGGGTGTAATTGACGATTGTGAAATTCTGGTTACTGAACTTTCCGAATAAGAAAAACAGATCATGCAATATAACAACAAATGAATACGCGAGATAATGTGAACAGGCCGGAATAACTATAAAGAGCAGAAAAAATAGAACAGTACAGCAGTAAACAAACGTGGAGAAAGAAAAGAAGAAAAGTTTATGGAAGGATTCACACTTTGAGAACAGCACATTTAGTAGTTTCAGGGAGTCGTCCATTTAAGTAAATCTCCTAGAAAGTAAGTTATCAACTAATATGGATGATGTGACAATGCGCAAAAGGTGCCATCCTGCATTTTCCTCTAAACCCGTAGACTTGATGTTGCTCACCCAAGTCACGGGCCCAGACCGGGTTTTAGGTACGGGCACTGCTGCAGTCGCAACAGTCAATGCAGGGCTGGTGCGAGAACCGTTACAATGACAACAAACGATCGAATTTCTGGAACTGATGATGGCTAAATTACGTACGTGAAAACAATTCGAAAAGGATCATTTTCAACCTTTAACAAAAATTATAATGCAACAACTTCAATCTTACTCATTTGAATAAAAATCTTACCCAATCTTTTGTTTATTCTATAACATGACACACTTCAGATATATTTCGCGCTCTTGAGATTCGCTCTTTTAAGAATCGCTCTTTTGGGTTTCGCTCTTATAAGTTTCTTTTTTTAGTGGTGAGACCGCATCCATTGGGCTGCATAGTAATTCGGGGCGTAGGTAGTGTGATTTGAGCATTATTCTTTTAACAAACAAGTTAGTGTTTTGACTGCAGTTTTCTGCTCTAATCATAAGCTACTGTGTGCAGTGGGAGAAGTATCCATTTGTTTTTTGGCGCCAAAACAACCGTTTTCGTCCAGAAAGCATATTGCGGAGCGAGTTCTGTCATCATTTTGATTCGTCGAAAAAATTTATTGATTTTTAAAATTGTTTCTGGCAAATTTTCTGGCTTTGGCTTAGGTTAGGCTTAGGCTTAGGATTGGGCTTGGATACACGGTTAGGAAGGAGTAGACTACAATTTTCGACCGATCAAATTGAAGGTATGAAATTTTTCAACCAATCAAATTAATGACAGATCTCGCTTTGCAATGCTTTGTGTTTCTTCCCACTGTTGTTTTCCACGAATTTTTTTCCACAAATGTGGAAAGGGGTCAAATTTTTTTTCCTCATGTGGAAAAATTTTTTTTAGTATTAAAATCCTCGTTTTTCGCTTGAAAATGCTCATAAACGCTTCAATTAAGTGTTTTTGAGCTTTTTCAAGCATTCTAATAATCATTCAGATCATCTTATCTCAAAAATCAGATTTAAATTTTGTATTCATAAATTGTAATTTCTAGAAACTTATCATTCGAAAAATTTTAAAACCATTAATTTGTTCGTAACCTTTCACAAATTTGGCCGAAAAGATGATCATTTTTCCCGAAATGCGGCCAGTTTAAGCTAATTTTCGGGGTAATGTCTGGTGCAAGATTTTGGTCGAGGTTTTTATTCTTCTTTTGAGGTTTTTTTCGGGATTTGCCTAAAATCGATTATTGATGGTGGAGTACCTCAAAATTTTCCGGCACTTTCGCGCCTGTGATAATTGCAAACATCGTTTTTTCCCCGAAGATTTTTTCCTCTTGAGAACCGAACCCAAAAGTCTTTTTCATCGCCAAAAAATTTTCCACATTTCAAAAACGTTTATAATGTGGCTACGGATGTTTTTTTCTGCATTTTAAGCATATACCCAAACATTCTGATGTTTTCGGAGTCAGTAACGTGCTAAAATGAGGAAAAATTTGCGACAATTCCAGTCAGGTTAGCCAAATTGAGGTGATAAATGATATATTGGCGTTTCACAGGGGCTGAAAGCATATCAACTATAGAGTTCTCTTGAATTTCTGTGCTATTGGTTCCGATTAGAGTTGTCGAATTTTATTTATTTCGGAAAAATTTTCGTATTTTCGCTTTCTAAAACGCTGAAAAATGAACATTCACAACGAGAGTGTAATTTTTTCCGTATTCCGGCGCGGAGCGCCGGAAAAAAACATTTTCAAGTTTTTAATTTTTGAACGTTGGATAATGAATCTCTGCAACAAATATTCCTGAATAGAAGCTCTAAAATTACAGTCTAGAATGATGTCTTCAGTTTTCATCGTCTATAAATCCAAAAGTTCATGTTGAAAACGTTTGCAATACACTGATAGATTTGTTTTCTCGATCAAACAAAATTCTAAAACTTATGAGGGATGTTTTGTATAGCGTTTACTTCCCTGTACATGTCAAAATTAGGACGAGTCACGTGGAAAAAGACTTTGATCCTTTTCACAATTGTAGAAGAAAGTTCGTGCGAAAAAACTGTGATGTAGTGGCGTTCAACTACGAATTACGACTGTTATGAAATCATATCATAAGTTTTGACTCAGCTTTTATAACCGAAAACCAATCAAAAACATGACATAACTGAAAGTTAATCAAGATAGATTTCATGGTTTCTATTCGAAAGTGTCATCACCAGTGTTACAGTCGATAACTGATAGACTGCTAAGCTCTATCAGTTATCGACTGTAACACTTTAACTGTAAAAAAGTACATAATTATACGACATTCATTACTATTTTTCAACATGCATTGAAAACTAGAACTGACGAAAATTTTCCCTAATTTTTTTGGGTTCCTACCCAGTTTCCTAAAATTTTGGGGATTCCCAAAAAAGCTGAAAATTTCAAAAAAAATTCCGAGCAAAGCCAAAAAAGCTACTCTTTTCCCAACTTTTTCGAGCTGGGATACACCGCATCTGCCAATACTGCCTGACCTAATGAAATGAGACAAATGATGATCAACGGGTTTTTACATTTTGAGCGAGTTGTTTGTTGAAAACTTACAAGTCACAAACGTTCAATGAATTAGCCTTGTCCGATAAATCCAATTATTTTGACCAGCATAGCGATGCATAGTTTATGCTGTTCACTACAACTCTTTGCATTATTTATTATTTAGGATTTCAAATTATCTTATACTATAAAATGCAACAATGGTCAACATTCGGCTCGCTATCGAGTTCCAAAACCACTATTGGAGCTGATTCAATTTTTGCAAGTAGGCCGGAGAATGAAGATGTGCGCGAGGCCTCGCAGCCACTGCAACCGACCGCTGTTGCCGCGGAAGATTCGGTTCAACCGAGTGATTTATTTTTTGTGGGTTATTATATATATATTAACATCACAGAATTTCTTTGTTCATCAAGTCGCTCAATTACGGAACTTGGTTGGAAAATTTGCAACTACGACATTCGATAAGTATCAGCTTCTTGACCAGCGCGATAAATTGATGAGAAAATGTAAGTCAATCTGAGTAATACAACTGATTGGATTGTAGTGAGATGTAGTGCGTATAACTCAAATATTTTGTATAGATCATGAATTTTCAAAATCAAGTAAATAGTGATTTCAATTCTATAATTAAAATTCTTTTCTACCACTTCAACATCATCGTTTAGTCGACGACTCAAGTTTTGGAGAACTTTCTATGTTTCACCTAACATCCTTCCCGTGTGTCATGCATTTTTTCTTCCAACAGGCAAATCGAGAACCACCAAAGTTAACGAAGCCAACATTTTCCGCGGCACGTGTTCGGATATGTGCCCTGAAAAAGAAAGATATCGGCGGGAAGTTCAAAAGCTGTTACACCCTTACGAAATGACGTCCAATGACTGCGTTAATCACGCGACCGCCGTCAAGGAATACACTAGATCTTCCGCCGACCAAGTATATGCAAATGTATGAAGTTTACGCCCGTAAAGTTGTAAAATTCATTTTTCATAGGAAGAACCGTTATCTCATGATTTACGACCCGCTAGTATTTTAGACAAAACGATGGATTATCTCATTACTCAAATTATGGGCAACGAACCTGGCGAAGAAGGTCAACTACCTATGTGGTATGACTTCTTGTGGAGCAGAACTCGCGCAATAAGGAAGGTGAAACGTTTTTCTACAAATGAGTTGGGCTGAAGTGTTCGATTTCCAATTCCCTTGTACATGGTGTTCCGAATCTATTTGCTTATCCTAAAAACCCGCCTCTAATTAAGATGAAATAATGTTCCTTATACTGTTTTGTAATTTCATTCTACACAAGAAAGTTTGGAATTTTAGTATGTCAGTTCACCATCAGCAGACATGCACGGCAAGAATTTTCCAGGGGGGAGAGTTCTCGGACTTTCTATCGAAGGGTGGGGCGTGGGCGAGCAAAAAAAAAACAAAAAAAGCTCCACAAGCATGTTTTTCATGCGAAATATGCATAGAGATCATCACAACTACTGTCCTCAAAAAAGTTCAGGGGGGGTGTCCAGGGTCCCAGGTTGGGGGAATTACCAGATCGTGATTAAATTCTAAGTCTGACAAGGCAATTTGCAAATTTTACTACAAAGTGTCGTGTAAATAAATTTTCTCTCCTGATACACTTCCGCCCTGCGTCCGCTCCACCTGCGCACCGACGTGGGAAGTTGTCGTTGATCATCCTACAGTAACCTTAACTCTTATTTTTGATGCATGAGATTTAATTTCCTGGTTGGTTAATTCATTGACATCGTTTTTAATTTGATTACCTGATTTGTAGGTTGGTTGACTCCCTGATTGCTTGACTGATTGAGGGATTGTTCATCAGATATGTTGTTCGGTTGGTTAATCATCTATTTTTTAGTGATTGACAGACAACCTCAAAGAGAGGGAAATGAGGGGGGTATTACCCAGAGGTCCCCAAGGTCGAAAATTTAGGTAGGGGTAAAATCTTAAATTTTAAGGGTAGTACTTCAAATATGCCGCGACCTTTTTTTCTTTTTTTTTGCTCACAAGTTTTTGCTAAGGAGGGGAGGGGGTTTCTCGAACTACAAAACTGATTAGTGCCTGTACTTTATGCTTTTTACAGTCAAAAAACATTTACTATTTCAGCTCCATTTTCGAGCTCCCAATCATGCAACTTTAATGCACTAATTATACGTAGAATAGCCACACTTTGAAGACTGTTGTGCCAACTGATTCCTGCACATTTCAAGACGGGCACAACATACGTTTGGAAACATTTTTTCAACCAGCATCTTCAGCAGTATGGGCTTATCCCATCACTGATTAGGCTTGTAACAGTGCTTCCAATTGAGAGTCCTGATGCTGAATGTGGCTTTAGTATTATTAATCCCATTACACTATGAACTACGAGTTTGAAACCAAGTACCACTCCTGATCCACGTCAACAGACCTCACATGTCTCAACTCATAGCAGGAAAGTATGCCACAGTTTGGGTAACCATATGCGCACAGAAGACCCAACGCAGAAGCGGGGAAAAGGGAAGGAGAGCATGAAGAGGCAGATTTTTAAGAACATAATGTTTTTCTTCCCAAGGGGCGATTTTTTGATTAATCACATATACATAACGCATTATTTCATCTCCCAATGATATTTATAATGATTTCCTACAAGTAGTATATATTAATGTGCTGATATCCTTTCCTAAAAATCGCTATATGGCACAGAAGTTGCATACTTTCCCATTATCATTTGCTCAGTAAATGTGTCAAAAAGAGCAGTGAGTAATTCCTCAGAATCACACATTCTGCAATTTTTCTCGAATTACTATAACCTACTGGGGAGAGGATGAAGTCTACCAAAATTTTTTGCTATAGTGAGCTGTTTTTATGGGGGTAGTAAATGAATTTCCAAATCTAAGAGGGGGGTAATACCCCCCCATACCCCCCCCCCCATGGGGTGCTCTGCTATTACCCCTACCTAAAGTCCTAAAAATTGGTGCCTAATTTTGAGACAAAATGGAGTGTTTAATGGACATTTAGCTTCACTACCCTTTCAGATTTTCAACTTTACCCCTACCTGGAAAATCTGACCTTGGGAACCTATGGTGATTGATGATCTAATCTAAGCCCTCGATTCCGTTTTCGCGGTTAAAATTGTTTCACACACAAAGCTTGATCTGATGCAGAGAATCTAGTCATCTAATACCGGAGTCGCTTCATCAGTTGCATCCAGTTGAACCTATTGTTCAGGTGTGCATACATGGCACATGGGGGAATTCGGGGGGTTTTGACCCCCAGCAGATTTGACTACCCCCAGCAATGATTGGGGAGATGTCGAAAGAAAATAAGCAAGAGAGAAAAGAAAGTCGTCATAAAAATGAAAGCGATGCTATAGTTCAACAGTTTTTCTAAACAAAGCATCCTTGATTCCAAAGAAGTAACATTAAAACTGTAGGAAGTGCTGCCAAGTAAATATCTTATATCTGACTAATGTAGGTTGAAGAATATGCTGCTTGGATGTTAGAAGATCTTTTCAATACCCTCTTTTCGTTATCAAGAACGAAAAAAATTTCTATTCAACCCTTGTCCTGTATGTTATTTCCCCAATCAGAATTTCTATGCTGTGCATGTATGCATGTAACGGGACCAAGAAATTCCGTTTTTAATAGAAAAGTCGGAAAAATTGTTCGAAAATTGTGATTTTTGTCTAAAAAGCCGTGAAAAAATGTATTCATAGCTTGAACCGTTTAGAAAATGGACATTTTCGACCATGTTTTGCTCAAAAATTATCATTTTTCATTAAAAAAAAATTTGACATTTTTCAGTATTTTTCTAATCATAAGTATAAAGAATCCTATGACTAAGATTCGGCTAGCCATATGGCCGACGACTTCTGGGTAGTCCTAATGCACTCCCCAATGCAATTACATGTATGAATGTAACTCTGATACCACTACAAAATTTTTATTGATGAGGCACTTGAGATCAACATTGATCAAGAATCGGTTTTTCTGCGAGAGTTTGATTTTAACTATCATATTTATTTACAGTATTTGAGTAAGGCTACTATTGCTATCTTACAGCGAATCAACTTGTGTCCTTTGATCTTTTATATCTTACGATTTTTGTAGGATATAACGCAGCAAATGCTTAAAGACAAGTTGGCTGTGTCCTTGATCGAAAAATGCGCACGCTTTCACATACACGCTGCTCATCGACTTTGCGAAAAAGATATAGGTGATTTTGACCAAAAGATGAATACAGGCAAGGGACAATTGCACGGGTATAGTTTTTTTGTTGAGACTTTGTAATACATTTCAGAAAATTTGCGAAAATGTTTGCTGAGCTTGCGCCACATGTACGATGATTTGAACAAGAAAAATATCGAATGCGAAAACGAGGCTGAATTTCGCAGCTATGACGTTTTATTGAATTTAGACGATAGTAACATTCTGAGGTTAAAAATTACTATTTAATTCGTTGTTCTTTCCATCACGTTTTACGCGTTAATAAGTGTTGTTATCATGCCCTTACCCAGGAATTTTTTTCGTGGGGGGGACTTACACAAAAAATTTAACATCGACGAAACTAGATCTGGTGAGGTCGCGTAGCTACCGAATGTCATGCTGAGAGATTCAGAATGGCGCCTCCTTGTGGGGTCTGGAGCGAAGCTCCAGAATAAATCGACTTTAGACTTGAAAAATCGCCGAAAATAGATAGTTAAAAATTATAATTTACACTACTCCTGATCAAAATTTTTTTTTTAATTGGTTTTAATTTATAAAAAAATCATCTATTCAAATTGAACGAAGCGGTATACGACTATCACCTATCATTACATCCTGATAATGAAGCTGCACACCGTTTTTTCCCTCGAAGGTTTTTTTCCACTGGAGAAGCACACCCATCATTTTCCAAAATATTCCGCATTTAAAAAAACTTTTGCAATATGGCCACGAATGTTTTTTGCTGCATTTTAGGAGCATATCCAAACATTCTGATGTTCATGGAGTCAGTAACGTGCAAAAATGAGGAAAAATGAAGAAAATTCTAATCAGGTAAGTCACATTCAGCTAATGAACGACACATATTCTACAACAGTTAAAAACATATTAACGATAGGCTTCTCGTTTCTGTGATTCTGATTATGGAAATCGAATTTCATATGTTTCTTGTTCCAGAAAAATTTTTGAATTTTTATATTCCAAAACGCTGGAAAATAAACCTTTGAAGCAGACATTGCTGAGAATAGAAGCTCTAAATTCGCAGTCTAGAACGATGTCTTCAATCTTCATCAGCGAGAGAAAAAATTCAGAGGACTGATCAAAAATCTCAATTTCCTGCAAAATACTGGTTCTTAACGAACAAAAAACCAGATAAGGTAATTTATTTGATAGAAACTGTTAAAGGTCAATTATTAAGTGGAAGCAGATATGCTAACGGCTGCGCTTGATAGAAAACAATTACTATTATAACTCGTGACCGGCGCGAAGCGCCGGAAGACTGAGATTTTGGTATCCTAAAGTTCACCAAAATGTATCTTTTCGGTTGAGGCTACATTATCAGGCAGACTAAAAATTTTTTGTTCGATTTCATTTCAGGAGGGAGAACTCCCCCCTCCCATTCCCTATCCTAGTTACGGGCCTGGTTGTTATTGTCTTTACCTTAAAAAAGTCGACTAAATTTAATTTTTGTCTCTAGGCAGGTTTTGACCTTCAAACAATCCGTCTGGTCGTCTGCGCCTCTCAAACTATCGCTGAAATTATTTTCCGCCTTGCAAAGCAATAATTATGTGTCGTTTTTTCGTTATCTCCGCCAAAATTCGACCACATATTTCCAAGCATGTATTGCCCATCGATATATCAACCAGATGAGGATCGAAGCGTTGAAAATTTTAGCCAGGGCTTATGTCGGACCTAGCATGTCTACTTCACAAGTATATTTGTCAATAAATAGTGCTCATTTGGACTGTTTTAAACATAGCTGATCTCGCACTAAAGAAAAAAATAGTTTCAACTATACTCGGAATGGCGATTTTCAGGTTTTCGCCTAACTTACATGCAAGAAGATTAAATTCTTCATTCTAGCTTTCCGTTCCGAACTTTAAAGAAATTTCTAATTCCTTTTTCCACAAACTACTGTACAGGGTTCATACACAACCTGGAAAACAGGGAATTTTTTTTCAGGTCTGGAAAACCTGGAAAACACAGGGAATTTTAAGGAAAAATAAATATTTTGTGTTGAAAATTACAGGAAAATCGTCAAATTTTTTCGCCACGCTGCGGCGTGTTTCTTATTCGACTATGCACATTGAAAGTGAAATTGCTCAAAATCATCGAGTATTTGAGATCTTTTTTTTTAGTTTTTCAACTTCAACTTTTAATTTAGCCTTTAAATTATTATGTCAAAGTCAACGTTTCAATTGGATTGTAAGGGTAATATTCGAGAAAACATTCAAACTGCTCATTTATGCCAGAAAATTGGAGGCTAATCAACAAAATGTTTTCGGCTATATAGAACATTCATATTTGCGAGCGAAAAAAATCGAGTCTGGTCAGGGTTCTTTTAGGTCAATTAGGAGCCATGGCTTCTAAAAATTCTGATTGACTCCTAAAAATTTAGGGGCACAAGCCAACATGGCTTACAAAAATTAGAGCCTAACGACCTTTTGATTGGGTGAGTTTCCTGTCCGGAGATGCATTCTTATGCGTTTTTAAGAAAACATATCGAAAATTTTCCGGCGCTTCGCGCCGGATTTCAAATCACTTATGATTCTTGTTATCATTTCTGTTGTGCGGTTGGAAAATGTCGGCCTAGCTTACGCTGGCTTATAGCTTTTAAACATCAGCATGTTATGGATGAATGTTTGACCTTGTATTGTTTTTTCACACATTTGACTAAAACCTAGATTTTTCTAGATTATTTCCACAAAATCATTTTGTGGTTCTTTAGAATTTTCGACTTTCGTGAAGATAACTTTTTGCATTTGGAAAATGATTAAGCATGGGACAATTGCAGAGTTTCTTTTGTCTGAAAAAGTCATTCAATTCATTGCTGCTTGCCTAATTTTTGAATTTTAGTTTGCCTGACTGAAAACATGTTGAATTCACTGAAAAATTAGACTTTTCAGGCAGGAAATAGATATTAAAAATAGTCATTGTCCAACGATATAGAATATCAAAATCCAAATTTTTTCCTATGCTCTGCACCGCATTAATTACCGATATCCGAGTCCGAAGTAAAATATCTATCACACTTTTTTATGGTTTACACGTTGGTTTATATATATCATGAATAATTATGATTAGTAAATTACTGGCTCTTGATATACGAAAACGTTAGAAAAATGTTTTAACACTTCCACCAATCAAATGGTGAAAAGATCACGATTGATCATCGGTAGCTGCATAAGAATGTGCTGAAAAATTAATTTTCCGACGTTTTAGCGGCCTTCGAATCAAAATTTTTCGGCACTAGGTTGCGCAATAATTTGAAATAAATTTTTTGATTTAGTTCTCTATTTTTGATGATACTTTAGCTCACACATGTTTCTATTATTCAGTATTTTTCTTCAGGATAGTATATTTCATCATTATAAAAACCTGGAAAAATTTCATTTGTCAACCTGGAAAACCTGGAAAACACAGGGAATTTTTTTTCTCCAACTTTGTATGAACCCTGACTGTAATATTAATGAGATGTCAAAACTCATAACCCATCGGGCATCGTTACGCTTTTTAGCTCCCAGTGGAAGATTTCGCTCAATTATTGGGTTTTGAACGAATTCAAGATGCTTATTCTTTCGTCGCACATTGTGGCATGGGCTTCAACGAAGATGACAACGTGATAATATTGAATAGGGGCCCATGGATAGATTCCGATTCACCTATGCTGCTGAAAAGATCATATATTTTAGTAGAAGCTAAGCTTGATCGGAATATAGGTGAAGTAAGTACACATATTTCCGGATTTTTTCTGCCTCAGTCAGGCTTTTTTAATCATGGAAATTTCATTGCATAATTCTTCGGATTGGTCTATCCACTATTTTTCCACAAATCGAACTTTTTGGGGAAAAATATGAAGGTTTCTCGTGAGAAAGATTAATTTTGGTGCATTCAATAGGACAGAATCTCAACTTTGCCTACTTTTTTGTAATCATAATTTTAAACATAGTAAAGCCCAGTTTGAATTCATATCCGTCATGAAAATGATTCCAAGGATTTTCGAGTTCAACTTAAAACATATGAAAGCAAGAGCTTTTCAAATAGTATAATGATAGAGACATGTTTTTGAAAAGAAAATTTCAACCTTATGCTTACTGAATAAGTTATTGTTAAATTGATTTTCCAGCATTTTAGAATGTTAGAATCTGAAAATTTTTGTTTTTTTAACGCGCTTTAAAGACAGGAGACAACGAAAGAAATAAGAACAGAAGCTGCATTCTTCAACGCCCTATACTTTTGTGCCAGAAGGACATGTACTCAAGTGGAATCTTCGGAGAAGGTTTCCGCAAAAATACATGGAATATCACGATTTTTTGCATGAAAAATTTCTCCTCTGTAAAACGATTTTTTGGCCGATCTTTGTACATGTAGGAAGAGGCCTGTACCAGAATAATACTGTTTGGAAATGAAATTTTGAACAGTAATTTTTAAACACGTATCAACTGATTGAATATCTATATAATTACATTCCGCAGTGTGTTACAAGCCCATTTTCGATATTCTTCAATTAAAAATTTTTGGCTCCCAAAATTTAAATTTGGCTCCTAAAAATTTAGGCCTAGAAGTCATTTGGCTCATGATTTTCAAAGCAAAAAAAGCCTGGTCTCAATCCGAATTTTTCTGTCATTTGGTGACCGAAATCATTCCCTTAGGTAACTAATATTTTGACATTATACATATAATTTACAAAGCATTCGCATTAGTTCCTTCTACCTGTTATCAGCTACTTCCTGCGTCAGTGTTTCAATCTTCACATAAACCGCCATGTGGTGAATGACATCGAAAAAATTTGAATTCCAGTTTTCTCTTCTGCAAGCGTTTCCGCTCTCGATTTCTTAAATTTTTTCAACAACTTCAGCTCATAAATGGTGCTCCGTTGAAACAGTTTACATTCATTCAACCGATCATCAGCTTCGATGCAGAACACTGTTACACGAACGATAGCGTACTGAAAAAATTTTTGGATTCTTACTCCTCTGGCGAATCGACTATTTTCACTTTGAAGTCTGTTCAAGGAAAACAGAATCAACGTGAACTTGAACTAAGGAAAACCCGTTTACGAGAAGAGGAGTCTAAAGTGGTGAATATTAATAGATGGATTCACTTAATACGATACCATTAGCTCCTTTTAATTGTTTAGATATCGCATATAGCAAATCAAATGTTTCACGAAACGGTCTCAGTATGTATGCGTCGAATTTCTTCCCTGGTTTTTTTATCGTCGATCGCCGATAATATATTTTTCGAATGTGTGACCGATATTATAGAGTGAGTTTATTTCTGTTAGATTTTTTTGATCTACAACAAACATCAAGCAAATCTTGGAATATATAACTATTGGTTTCGTTATGTTTCGAAAAACAATCTTATATTTCGAAAACAAATTTTTACCCGTTGATTTTGTGTTTGTTTGTTTTTTCTCCATGTAATTTTGGAATAGTTAGTCAAGATTATGCGTACAGTGTTCTACAGTATCTATACATCTTTATATGCGTTTTCATTTTAATAAGCATTTTTAGTTTAGGAGTTTAGCGACAGATGTGTTCGATGAGACGAAACGCGATAAATTAAAAAAAGACCGTGTCAGGCGACAAAATGAACAATTTTTGGATGATCTTTCATCAGAATTAATTCGTGACATTATCCACAAATTCGTCACTCAATATGTGCAGCAAATTTCTGGTCAAGAATTCAAGTATATATATCACGCTGTTGGAAACCTTTTATAATTAGGGTATAATTTTATACAGTAATCGTGAGAATATTCGATGTCAATCCGTATTTCTGTAATCAAATTTTATTTTTGCTTATATCATGTTTTTTCCTATTCAGGCATGCCATGAAAAGTTACAAACGTTATCTACAAGATTTATGCGAAATATTGTCTGGAGAAATGTCGAAACAATTAATCCATGAAACCATTGAAAAGTATCTCGTAGAACTTTGCCGCGAAATTTATAGTGCAAACGTCACGATTGTATTAAAATCTGCACAGGACATTAGACGAAAAGTTTTGCAATCAAAAATTAAGCGATGCTTTGATTATTGGTTGTTTATTACGCGTAAAAGACAACGATCGAGAAAAATTTTGAACGATTTTGTTGTACCGGCATCATTTGGTATCACAATAAAGCCATTCAAGCTAAAAAGTGGTAAGCTTAAAAAGACTTCCGATCATCAGCACTGTAGGTATTATTCATACGTCTGTACGTTACAAGCACGTCCGTATCCAGAATTTGTTGATGAGGCAAACGATTTTTTGGGATTATTTTTGGATAGCCGCTTCAACGCTGAAAAAATTTATGAATTGTGATATTGTAGCATGTTGGAAAATGAATCTTCTGTACACGCTTATTCCTGGATCAAATCTAAAAATTTCAATCTAGAGTGATGTTTCCATCGTTTTTTAAGACACAAATTTACGCTCATAGAGTTTAGTTTTTTCGTAATAAATAGTAAATAGTAATCAGCAAAATCAGTCCGAAGCGCTGGAAAATTTTGAAATGTTGACGTTCCAAATTGCCCTAAACGGCATATTTTTCTCATTTTGAAAAAATTGCAGCATTTCGTTAACCCCCATGTCTCTTGGCTACGGGCCTGCGTACGACTGTAGTACGAATTTATTTTCATTACCGTTTTCTACCCTACATCATCAAAATCGTTGTGACAAATTGCTCAAATCATAGCTTTGATGTGTTATTGATATTTGACATTCCTAATGAATATTTCCGTATTTTTCGTTATTGTCGATGTCGATTAATTTTGTATAGACTCTCATGTTCTTTTCTAAAAGTCGGTAAGTTTGTACATTCGATTCTTTTATTTCTCTTTTTTTGGAAAAATATTTTACAGTTCCACACAAAATGTTTAGAGTGAGGAATCAGAATACATACATTGTCTTCACAATTTGCTCTGTCCTGTCCATCCTCAATAATTTTCAAAAGACAAATAGTTTACAACCGTAGTGTAAAATCATAGGTGGCGCGATAGCGTCAACCTGAAATATACATGGCCCCCAAATTTCATGTCTCCCCCCCCCCACCGTAGCGCCAAAATGGTAAGAGCTAGAACCTTCGGGTTTTTTTCATAATTCCCCGCATAGGGGCAAACTATGGGGTGCCTTTTGTCATTTCGCCTCTATCTGCAAGTGGTGCTCGGTGGGGCCCCAAAAACAAGCAAAAAACTTACTTGTTAAGGCCCCCCAGTTTCACCATGCCCAGCAATGGGTGTGCCATATCCAAGCTCCATACTTCCGCCTAAGCATCTTGGGGGTGCATTCTCAAATGCGATTTTTCATTTTTTTAAAATATGGCCCCAATTCTATTATATGGCGGTCCAAAATCCTGGAAAACGCCAAATTCCCCAATTTTGTTATATAATACTTTCGTCTTCGAAAAAATAATTTTTTGCAGCATATTGCACTAGGGTGTCCTTTCAATTGAACCAGTAGGGTTATTGTGATTTTTGGTTTAAGGGTTTTCGACCGAAGCTAATTCGATGGACCCAGTTACTTTACACGGAAAATTATTCCGGGTGTAAACCAGCGTATTTTCGTGATTTTTTGGTGGAAGGGGTTTTCGACCGAAGCGAATTCAATGGATGTGGTCACTTTACACATAAAAATTGTTAATATAAATGAAGGTACTCCCTTGACTTTTTGGAGGAAGGGGTTTTCGACCATTGGGAATTCGATGGATGCGATCACCTTACACAAAAAGTTATCTGGGGTGTAAACGAGCGTATTTTCGTGATAATTTTGTGGAAGGGATTTTCGACGACGGGAAATTTAATGAATGTGATCACTTTACACAAATAATTATCCCAGGTGTAACCAAACGTATTTTCGTGATTTTTTGGTGCAAGGGGTTTTCCATCGAAACGACTTCAATAGATGGAGTCACTTTACACAAAAAATCATCATTAATGTAAATGAAGGCACACCCATGACTTTTTGTAGGAAGGGGTTTTTGACCATTGGAAATTCGATGAACGCGGTCGTTCTACACGAAAAATTATCTCGTGTGTAAACAAGCGTATTTTCGTGATAATTTGGGGCAAGGAGTTATGAACCACAAGGAATTCAATCAATGCGGTCACTTTACACGAGACAATTATCCCGTGTGTAAACAAGCGCATTTTCGTGATTTTTTGTGGAAGGGCAATGCGATCACTTTACATACAAAATTATATTGAGTGTATACAAATGTATTTCTGCGATTTTTAAAGGAAGGGATTTTGGACCATGGGGACACAGTCACTTCACTTAAAAAATTGTTCTGTGTGTAACCAAAGACATTTCTACGGTTTTTGAGTTGACGGGTTCCTGATCATGAGAAAATCAATAGAAATGGTCACTTTACGCTATGTTTACAATGTGTTAAGTTCTATGCAGTTCACACATCTTTTACTTTTATCGAAAGTGAGAATTCGTAGCTTTAATATTGTTTTTTATTGTTTCTTTGATGTGAAGATGACCAAATTTAGAACTTCAATGTGCTTCTATGAAGATTTTCATGCATGGCTGAGGCCCACTAAAAAGAGGTGGGCTAGTTCATTAGGAAATGACCCGATAGGCCAGAAAAAAAGAATATACTTGATTGGATAGTTGCCAAGCTACAAAAAGAAGTGGACTAGATTTTTGAGAACATGGGTTAAAGTTGGAAAAAATTCCTTTTCTTTATGTTGGATTTCATTCTTTCTCAAAAAAAATTTTCCATGTCTGTGAAGAAGTATATTCTCCAGCTGAGCGCATCAACACACTTTCCAACCAAACATGTGCATCTCCGAAATTTTGAGGACGGTGCAGGGGTGAACCCTGGTTTTTTGGCATTTTTTGAGACAAAAAAGTTCGAAAAAAGTTGAAAAAAAAATTTTTTCCATAACAAATTTTCCACTTTCAAAACGTTTGGGTTAGTTTGTACCCTCATGTCCCCCCGCACACATGTGTGCTTCCAACTGTGTTGAACTTTCTTACATAATTTGGTGCATACGTGTAACGGAGCCCCGAGGTCTGGGGGGGGGGTTGGGCCACTTTTTTTGGGCGGAAGGTCAGTAATTCCCAAAATTTTGGGGGAAGGTGTCTCTGAAGGGAAAAAATTCGATTTTTTCACGAAAAAGTTCAAAAAACAGTTCAAAAAGTAGTAATTTGTGTCTAAAAAATGATAAAAAGTGTATTACTGGCGCGAAGCGCTGAGAAAATTGACATTTTTGATCATTTTTTGTTCAAAAATTGACATTTTTCATCAAAATATGACATTTTTCCGATCAAAAGTATGGGGTCCCTAGGGCTACCCTATGGCTAGCCATAGGATTGGAAAATCCTGGGAGGCGGTCGCCCAATGGCTAACCATATGGTTGACGACTTCTGGGGGGCAGGTTCCCATAGCACTTCCCCCCCCCCCAATTACATGTATGATTTGGTGTCAACAAAAGGAATCAACTATGGGAAGGTGGCATATAAAATCCCACTCAACTTTTTCAGAAAAAAGCAACAGCACAAAGTTTTCTTTAGAACTAAATCGATTGTGTAAGATATGCTTAATTCCCTCATTTTATATAATATATCATATGGAATTCACTCCGTAAGCAACCAAGGCCCTGTTGCAATAAAGGGGTCTAAGCTCGATCTCAAGATAGTCTGGAACAGAAAGACGACTCGGTTTGATCTCAAGTTCGGTATAATTTGAATGTCATCAGGACTATAACGAGCTTAATGTCGAGATTATGACTATAATATGTCTTCCTCACCATTTTCCAGCTAATGTGAGAGGCAGATGTTTTGAATCGGTCGGGAGTTAGAATGCTATTGGTTTACCATTTTTTACATTTGAAGTCATGTGCATATAAATTTCATATAGAAAAATTTCACTGTAGTTGATGCCAGCAGAAGGACAAAATGCACGATGCTGCAGGATGTGCTTTTTCACAGACATGGAAAATTTTTTTGAGAAAAAATGAAAATGCAATATAACGGAAGTGAATTTTTTCCAATTTTAACCCATGTTCTCAAAAATCTAGTCCACTTTTTTTGTAGCTTGGCAATTATCCAATCAAGTATATTCTTCTTTTTTCTGCCCTATCGGGGCATTTTTCAATGAACTAGTTCAAATTGTATTTCATATGCTAAATCAGTTTGTATCTTAGAATGTAAACGCGATAATCAGATACAAATTTTTTAATATGCTCGTCCAGTATTGCTACTGTAACGACGTTGTACGTCCCGTCTTTTTTCTAGTAAATATTTGTCGTGGTATAATTCAATTATCGACGCCACTGCGTTGAACAATTTTTTCCACGCTTCACTAGTCTCGTCGCTTACTGATTTTCCTGAACCCATTTCCAAAGTTTCGATGAGCTTTGGTAGCATGTTCTAAATACAGAGATTTAACACCTACTTAATAATTTTAACATGTAATTAATTTGGGAAAACAGAAGATTACTGCTTAGCGCGAAATGGAAGAGAATCATTTATATTATAGCTTGCCTCTATGTTTCAAAATGTTTCTTGAAAATCGGAAATCTTTTTTAATTCGACTTGTGTAGAAGATCAAATGAAATATAGATAACTTGATGTAAAACAGCAAGCAATGCAGCCGTAGTTCCAGGATCAAATAAAGCTTTCAGTTGCGCGACAGTAGAGTACTGTAAACTGATATCTCACCTGCAAGTGCACTCTCGTCACACGCTTTATGTGATGCTTGTGCGCAATCTTTTCCATCTGGTAGCACAACTTTTCATCGTCATCCATGCTGCTGACTATTTCCTTGAGTCCATTACAGTAAATAGCGCCCAATTGATCTAGTAAAGTGTGGCCGAACAATAATGAATCGGATATGCATCTCAATTGCGGCCACAAATTTTTGTATTCCGGATAATCTTGAAATAATCTGGAAAGACGAAATTTCTTTATCAATTAAAATTGAATTTTAATCAACGTGCCTCTTAGTAGAAAGTATTCGTATATTTACGGCGAAGTTTGATTTGGTTCCTGCAATAACTTTTCTTGTTCGTTTTCGCATATTACGAAGATCAAAAACCAACTTTTGAAACTGAAGAAAGTCCGAGGATCCGAAATAGATAAATTTGAGTGTTTAACCGTATTTCAACAAATTTCTCGAGTTATTTGTGAATTTTATATTTATTATCAAGTAATTTATTAGACTATTACTGATTTTCTAATTCTAAAAGCATTATGGCTTTGATTTCCTTCTTGGAAAACAAAATTTAGAAAAAATTTAGAGATCTTTGTTTTATTATAGTTTTTCGAGGCGTTTCATACAATTTTTCAAATTCAAATAAAAACAAGATAGTAATACCGTTCCTTTTTTCCACAAAAACACATTTCTCGGTGTTGCTATGATTGTACAGCGTTTTGCGCCATGTTTAATGCTGAAAGTACAACTTGTGTATTCTAATGTGAGCTATTCCCAAGTGAGCGCATTCTCAAATCAACGAATTCCCGATTGGGCGATTCTTAAATCAGCAGACAATTTGGTATTTTCCTTTTTTATGGGTGAGCAAAAAACAAAAAAGTTCTACAAGCCTGTTTTTCATACAAAATATACACGAAAATCATGAAAAAAGCTGTCTTGAAAAAAGTTCAGGGGGGTGTTTTTACGATTTTTTTCCAGGGGGGGGGGGTTGGCCAGTGTCTCAGGTATGGGGGTTTACCCCCCCCCCTCCTATGTGCATGTATGGTTCACTCGCTCAACTGGGACTTTGCTCACTTGGGAATTTGCTCACGTGGGAATCACTTACTTAACAGACCATACACCAAATTGCACGAAGTACCAATGGCTCTTATGTACTAGCTATCCCTTTTAGACACAAGTGCTACAGACGTGTCTCAACTTATTCTAATTATTAGCAGTATCTCTCATTCTATGTCGACCTAAAAAATTTGTAAGTTATGAAATGAAATTTTCCTTTAGTCCTCTGTGGATGCTTACCATCATGTGGCCAATCAAATTTTGAAGGCATACAAAAATCAATGGGAATACGTAGCAAAAATACTTTTCTGTGAGTCAATTACGGACCCGCTAGCAAACCATTCTTTTCTTAGAGTAAAAAGCAATTCCTTCTAATTTTTATTCCTAGATTAGTCCATGATGCAAGCGGGCTCCATCTGCACCAGAACTCTTCAAATAAAAATTCTAAAACCCCATGTGCTAACGTACTTGACGTAAACGCAAGCTCCTCTGCGTACTGGATCATCGTTCAAAATTTCGAACGTCTGCCTTAAAATGTTCTTCTCATTCGGCGTAATTTGCCCGACAATTTCTTTCAATTTTGCTTTAAAATGTTCATGTTCGTCATCGTCACCTTCAACAATACAATGACCATTCAAGGTGGAATGAGTCTGGCCATAATTGATCATAATTTTTTTGTTCATAAGTCCATTCCTGTACATTTTTTCTATTCATCAACAACGACGAGGATGCTGGTTAATTAGAATAAATGTTGAGACAAGATAAGGGCTTAAGAAGATAACGTTCACTTGATTAAGCATCGTCGGACTAGCTGAGATGAGAGCTTATTATAATCTATTCTTTCGAAGTGAATGTTGAAACCACAGATGAATTTTTCATGATATAGAACTTCGATAAGCGGACAGAAAAGTGAGAGTCTGACATTATTATCTTGTGTATTCCACAGAAATACATAAAATGTACAGCAAAGCAAGTACTAGTTATACAGATTACATTATTTGGAAATTCTCCAGTTTTTAAGCTCCATCATTAAACGCGAATGTTCGGTTTGAGAACCGATGTTTAATTCTTCCCGTGAATTTTTGGGGTCATTCTTTGAGTCATTCAGTACGCAAAAATCGATCAAAAAACGTTTTTTGGGCACAAGTTTTCACCAGTAGTTCACTAAGATGTCACTCATTTTATTTTTCATTTTCGCTCCAGATCAGTTAAAAATTTCTATTAATCTCAAAAGAAATGTAAGAAAAAGTCAAATTTATTCGACAAAATTTTGAATCCTATACTAGAGCCCACAATTTTTAACGAATTTCTTTGATTGTAAAGCATTTCTGCAGATGCTAAAATTTGATACAATCTTGCTATCAATAATTGAAAATCATAATAGCAGTTGCTCACTGTAAGTGAACCAGTTACACACTGTAAGTGAGCTTGTAGTTTTACAGTTTACAATATGAGATTTTGACGCGATTAAAGAAACTTTCTGAAGGAATGATGACATAACCAATCCGATGATATGACTAAGCGCATTTATGCACGAAGTTCGCCTTTTTTATCAAAATAGAATATTCTTACCCATAAATTAATGCTGATTTTTCTTGTAATCCCAAAAGAAATGAATCAACGTTCTGGAATCAAATAAAGGTATGCAAATCAGTTCCGCTTTCTCCTAAACCTAAGATCTCCTAATGGATTTTGTTTCATAATGTGTGTCACATCGACCCCCATCTTGGAAATCTTAACATTAATGCATTTCCTTTCCATCTCTTCGTTTTTATAGCTGGGTTTTTGCACAAGTTAGACAACGACGATAGTCAAGTTACGCTTATTAATCCTGTGACAGTATTTACGATGAAAAAATCAACGTCACATCAAAATTTATCATCAACGTCGACGACGACGTACGGAAATGGTACGTTTACGGAAAAACTGAATGAAAATCAGCGGCAGCATAAACGACCGTCGGCTACGACTGACGAATTACGTAACATGTTGAAAAAATTGAAGAAAAGTCTGGCCATAGAAAGAACTTTAGCCGTGGAAGATGAATCGTATTACAAAAGCGCTTTGTCGTCGAATATTTCTTTGTAAGATTTCCTTTATGACATTTTTAGCGCAAAAATTGGACGGCGTATAGTAATTATGTTCGGCATTCTTGCGTTTTCTTGCATTTTTTACATTAATTATGATGTTCGAACCCTAATAACGTACGGTCAATTAAAATATGCAACTGCAGATCGTATTCGCTCGTTATGTCACGTCGCCACCCAGTCAACCAGACTTTAACCGCTTATAACCATCAATTTTGAATAGATCTGGACGAGAACTATCATTTGATGTCCGCTTCGTCAATTCCTGTTCGCCTTGAAAAATCACTATTTTGGCGGAGTAAACTTCAGTCGACCGAGCCCTAGTTTTTTACCGGGCTATGCCTATATGCTAATTATATAATGATTATATATGGCTGAAAGTAGCGAAAACCAATGTCGGAAATGCATTGAAGCCTAAAATAAAACGTCATCGTTCAAAACTAGTTACGTTGTGAGTGACTATTGAGGTTGGTGATCCCTTGATTACCAGCTGACTTCTAAAATTTTTTCAATGAGGGAATCAGGCGTAAATCAGAAATGGTTTTCCATATTTACTGATGCTGTTTCTTGAGGTTTAGGTTATCTCGTAGTACAGTCGATATAACAGGGTGCGGTTTCACACTCGATTAATTGATTCTGAATATTAAGTTTAAAAGTTGTCCAAAATTATAGCACGCAATCGAGTGGCGAAAACACAAAGTACCCTCGCGCGTCGAAACCGACCTACGGGAGGTAGAAAAAAAACTTTCGGGGGGATTACCCCGGCATTAAAAAGAATTAATCAAAAGAAAAAATCTACTACTCCAGCTGACTCCTGTTATTACAGTTTGTCTCACTCGGACTCCCGTTTCACAGTCTGTCCTAATCGGACTCCAGATGGTCGTTGGACACAACGAATACCAAGGGCTTCGCCGCAATGGCTGGCAAGTGAAGCCCATTTTGACCTCGGCGTTGATGGAATAACCTCCTGCCCTAAGGAGTACGACAGTGACGTCGGTGCCGAATCGGGTCGATTTGGGGTTTGGCTGCTCGGTCTGCATGCTGTGGCAGTTCGTTGGCCGTGGGTCTTACTGCATGCAAATCGTTTTCCCGCGTCTCTATTTTTTCTAAATTAAAATCAAAATACGTGATTATATTGTACGATACAACAAAGACAACACGGGAATGTACGAGTATCACAAAAGATAAAAATGAGCTAAAAATTGAGCAAAAAATGTGGCCAAAAATTTAAAATGTTTTTGCAGTTGCGTTTCGCACTGGTTTTGTCAAAAGAAAATTTTAGTTGGCCAGCAGCACCGGAATTTAAATAATATTTTTGGATTTTGTAATTTTTTGATTTTTTTGGATTTTTGTGATTTTATTAGTGTTTTTGGATTTTGTATTTTATGAAATTAATAAAAATATAGATGCGAAAAGATAACTTTTTGGGTCAAAATTTGTGCGGCTGATTACTGCTGCTGCCCCCCGCCTCGGTAACCTCCTCGAGGTCTTCCTCGATAGTATCCCCTCTGGCTGGGTTGGCCTCAGGTCTGACCTCCGTCCTGGCCTTGTTGGCTTCCGCCGCGTCTACCAAGCGGCTGAAAGTTCGGATTGTAGAACTGCGCATCCGAGTCTTGACCTTGGTGTTGCCAGGTTCCTCGGCCTCCGAAGGGTTGCTGAGGGCGCCCTCTGAAGCCTCCTCTGACTTGACCTCGGTCATACCCCGGTCTACCGCTGTATGGGGCTGGGTTTGAGAACATGTCGTCTCTCCCCTGCTGCCTTTGTGTTGGACCACTGCTAGTGGAGCTGCTGCGTTGAGGTTTTTGAGTCCGGAAAGTTGAATTGAGAGATTTTGATGATGTTGATTTTGATCGAGAAAGCGGACTTTTATAAGAAGTGCTAGCAGCCTCACTATGCAACCTCTGGCTGGTCGCGGTCGACGATTGTTGTGTCGTTGGCGGTTGTTTCTTAGCCCGAGGGAGTCTAGGCACCTTAAACTTACTTGGGCTCTTGGCAGCCGTTCACTGATATTTATCAGCTTGCGACCTGTCATCGCCTGGTGCCTTCCTCCTAACACCCATCTGGTTTAACCTCTGCGAGCCCATAAAGATGTACTGGTCAAAGGCTGCAATGTAGACCTCGTCTACGCGGTTTCCCTGGGCCTCAACGACTAGTTGACTGTTCGCAAACGAACAGGCCTGGGCATACCACCTACCAATTGCCATCGGCGTGATGGGCGCGAAATCCAACTGCAGAAATATCATTAGGGTCAGGTACCTAATGGCCGTAAAGATGTCTGAAGCGTCATAGTCCTGAAGCTATCTGGGAATAAGAATTAAAATGATCCATTCCCAAATTTCCTCGGGGATGCGTTCTCCATCAAACATAAATCCGCCCTGCATTTCGAACTGTTGGTGGTAATTTTCATGGATCTCGGCCATGGCATCGTTGACCATTCTATATATAATAGGCCGTTCTTGGCGGTCAAAGGCGAAATAATTGGCGACCTCTGGATTTTCAAATGAGATCAGCCCAATTAGGCGCCTTTGTTCTCTCTGCCACTCCCAATAATTAATCAGAGTTTCAGCCAATTGACCAGGAGTGACAAACTGCTGTGGCTCCCTTTCGGGTTTTTTGACCACCACATTCAGTTTGACCTTCTTGATCAACTTTTCCTCCGATTCAAGATCGGGCTTTACCACTACGCTTCCCGCAGGTTTACTACTTTTTGCGGTATAGCTGGTGGGGACGGACTTGGATTTACCAGATACCGTACTAACCTCTCCGCCGGTTTTCGATACCGTTCGCATCTGAGAGTACGATGCAGTGGACGCCATTGTCCTATCCGATTTTGTCTGGTCTTTAGAGGTCTCCGTTCGCGTTTGACTTTGAATAGTCTCTGTTTTCGACCTTCGACTTGTCGAATATTCCGGGGTCATGGTTTCCTCGGCCATATCCTAAGTGTCGTTTTCGAAAGCGGTGGCGGCCGCTCCTTGTTGCTGCTGACCTTGAGCTGCAAGTCTGCGTGCTTTGGCCTTACCTAGCCTTTTCCTACGCCTTACCTTTTCCCTGGCCAAGTGTCGGATAAATTTTTCCGACATACCTCCAGCTAACATCTGCTGAACTTTATCTGGGGAATATACTCCAGGGATTCCTTCCTCAGTTATTTTTCCCCTCTTCATCAGCTCTGTCGCTGCAATGGCTGAATCTGAGCTGTCATCGGCTAAAGCCTGCTCCTTCAGCTTTCTTTGAATTGCCCTCTGATGCAGGAATTCCTGCTACATCAGCCTTCTTTGCTCCTGAATTTTGGCCTGTAGGGCCTCGTGCTTCGCTTGTTGATCGTGATCCTTTGGATCTTTAGCTTTAGGGGTATCTCCTGGGATGCCTCTTGCATCTTTTCCAGTCTGACGTGGATTCCCGACATTTTAGTCACTGCTTCATCTATTTGAGTCTGGATCTTTTCCTCCTCAACAGCCTGTTTCTGAGTTTTGACCTCCATCACATCCTTGTTCTCCGATGTCTGGCCCTCAGACTCCAGAATCTCACCTTCTTCTTCCTCTTCATCAAGATCCTCCTCTGAACTAGACTCAGAGTCTGAATTTCGTATCTTCGGCAAAAGTTGCTTTACTTTAGCTGGCAAAACAGCTTGTGCCGGAAATACAGATTGCATAATGGTGACGACTTCTGGTTCAGGCTCAGCCGGCTGCTGTACCTGAGTAACCTGAGTCGGCTGTGCCACCGCTGGTTGCATTGGCGGCGGCACCATGACTACAACTGCAGCTGCTTGCATAGTATCGGTGTCCAAAGCTGGTTGTTTTGCTTTGACCACTGGCACTTGCGCTTGCGGCTAGGTTTTAACTTGTCCCGACCCTCCAGCTTGCGCTGTTTGGGAAGTAGAGGGACAATTTACAGGTACTTTAGATATCAACTCACCGGCTGGGGTATAAGTTAGCATATACCCAGGCATTTCTGAAGCAATTTGTCTCCCGGAAACTTTTGCTGACAAATTCCGGTCTGAGCTCGAGCGGGTTTCGCGGGGCGTAAGTTGTTGGGTAATTGGTCGGATGTGCGTCTTCGGTCATCGGATACCGCAGTCCCAGTGTCAAAGTCTCAAAACCTACATAGTAAAAAGTTACATAATAGTAAGGATTCACCTTGTAAGCTTTGTCCTTCAATAGCGATTTGTCGTCGCCGATTTGCAATATTTCTTTGGCTTCTCTAAATTGTAGCGGGACGAATCCGAACCGATTTTGCCAGGTGTATACCCCTTTTTTGGATGGAAAACAGGGTTCCGATAGCAGTAGCGTCGCTGCTAGTTCTAAATAATAAGCCAGGCAGTCGCCTGACTTCCAGGACATGCGTTTTATCATCTCCTGGCCTTCTTTAGTATAACTATTCAAAAAGTTATAATTTAGCAGTGCGCTAGTTTCATAATCGCACTCCGCTCTGGAATGAGGCCATGCCAAATGATAGGCCAATGGCATGAACTTACAGATGACCTCTAACTCAGCGAAGTTTCGCTCATCTAATATGCTAGATATTTTGGCCAAATTTGGCATATAAGAATTCGTTTTATAGGCCTGCCTATGACCTTCTATACCCACTGGGTAGTGGTTATTAGCTGAAAACACTTCTGGAATTTCATCCGGCTTCCCGGCCTGTTGCCAGTATAGCTTAGCGTTTTCATACAGCATCAAAGAAATCTTACCGTCTAAATCCCAATAGGTTCCACCTGATTTGAGATTTTCCAGGATATCCTTTGCAATATTAACCCAGTTTGGTATTTGAACGTCCTGGATTTGGTCGGGATCACTATCTTCAGTGTACCCATCGTCCTTCATCGGCTTACTATCTCTCCGGAGCAGTGGATAAAAACCACTTGGTAATTGAACTCCCTGAGGATGGACAGGGTTACACTCCGTAGGTGCGGTATAATAACCTGTGTTATTTCCCTGCATCTGTACTGCCCAACGGTTGTACATTTCACATTTCATCATATGGTACACCATATTAGGCTGTACCTGATGAGTTTCCATAACTGGGGTACCTAGCCCCATTTCTCTGTTTACATTGCCTGGAATCATTAAATACTGTTGATAAAAGTGTAAGGCAACAGTATTGATCTGTTTGGGATCAACCTTGTCATGATCCAAAATCGGCATTTGCACTAGCAGTTGATCGGCCATGCCATAGTGAATCGCAGCAAACATAACCAATAACAAATAGTATGCGTCTAGAGCTGCATATCTAAGCTCTTCCGGCAGTATTCCTTTCTTGGCAAACCGATCACGGTTCGCCTTTAGTGAAAAGTCATATTGGTAAGGGCCCACGTCTATCAAATAAAATTCCGTGAACAGTCCCTTTAACCCAAAGGTTTCGGGACAAATACCTGTTTGAAAACACTTTTTCTCCAGGTTAACCCCTACCATGGTTAAGGCGAAACAGTCTAAATCAAAGTACCGACCTTTGGTCTTCCTAAGATGTTCCCTTAAGGGCACAGTTTTATCCCTGTCCTTATTATCTCACCCTGCACCACATATGTTATAAATACTCACCAAGTCCTCCAGTACGGAATATCCGGCGAACAGCATGTCGGAATTGAGGAATTCGTGGAGGCTTGTCCATTCTTTGAGCATCATGGTTGTCGTATCAATAATGTACGTTTGACCATTGGTTAGCGCGAAGCTTACGTAGCGGGCAAATTGTTTTCCCATCCGATTGTCGACCTCTCTCGTTTTGAACAAGGCGGCAACCTTATCCTGATGGACTTTTTCTACATCGAATCCACAAACTGGTTGTCCTCTGAAGATTGATACTTCTCGGATAAAGTGGAGTACTTGGCTGACTTTCCCAATGTCTACCATTCGAGGTTCTTTGGGATTAGCCGGCCAGTATCCAAAAGTGGCTTTGAACCACTGGTCCAGTTCGTGAATTCTCACGACCCTTTTGACCTTGTAATCTAAAGATTGAAGATACTATTAATTTCTTTGGTTATTCCCCTTTTTTCAGCGTATTTTTGGGTCTATACTACACCAGCACCACAACACCAAGCAGGTTAAGTTTCGCAGAAAATAAATTTAGTGCAGGCTTGTTAAGTGAGCCACTGATATACAAACATTGAGCTGGTAGGCAACTAACACCTTACCAAATCTTACCCTTGCTACCTCTATATGTTGGGGAGGGTAGACCTGATCCGATTGTCCACCACTTGATCGGACACCAATCTCTGACCAGCTGCTTGAGCGACCAACTACCCTCCATTTATGGCGCTGTATTTACAATTTTTATAGCGCTCGGGATTGATAATTTTAAATGATTTGGATATTGAAAAAGTGATATTATTTGATTTGATTTGAAAATAATTAATTTTTGATAAATTTTGATGATAAAAACTTTGAACGGGCTGAACCCAAGGTTCTAGGTTTTCCTTGAATCGTCTAGCTCTCGGTGGTATCAGGTATATTTCGAAGTTTGGAAATTCCCTGCTTGGCTTCGAGCTTCCGAATCTCAATACTCCCATTTTTTGTTCCCTCTAAGTTCTAACGTCGTCTGCCCTTTGGGGCGCCGAGCTGGTCTTCCAGTGACTTCTGGGCATTACCTGCGATTTCCAAGAATATTTGATAAAAATAAGTTCGAAACTTACCGTCAATAAAGAAAAACTGGTTGTCTTGCCGGTGTTGGGGCCTTCCGAATTCTATGTGGCGCTCTGTGTGCGACCACTCGCGCGTCCGAGCTTGTTGGTGGTTCTGTGCGCCCTTCCCCATTTCTTTTCATTTCGAAATGTTTTTCTTTTTTGAATAAATTTGTAAAAATTTTAAAATTTAAAACGCTGAAAAAGTTTAATCTAGCAGTTCTGCTAATTTCCTTTTTATCGCGGTTCGAGGAATGTTTTACTTCTTCCTTCCGATGGAAGTTTAGAATTCAGATAAGCGGGGCAGCTATTATTTGATTTTAGAAAAATGAAAAATTTAAAAATTTATATTTTTTTTCTTGGAAAAACTTTTGGTCTAAAATTCCGAAGAATTTTTCCCAAAGTCTGAGATAAATAGAAAAAATTTACAAAATTAATATGAATAATACTTAAACGCGATAAATATTACAAAATATTACATATTTAATTTAAAATTAGTACCTACACGCGCGAGATATATACATAATTTTAAAAAATCAGTGCGAGATCGCGCATAGATTCGCCTTGAGCGAATTTCCAAATGATTTCATTCGGTTTGGCGCTCCAGTCATAACTGTTTGCGCCATATTGGAAAGTGACGTATTTTCGTCACGTGGCGCGTCCTGATTGGCTCGCGCTATTTGTGGCAAGACCATAGTGGTCTCGTAACGAAAATGTTTCAACCTGCTGATTGCAACAATTTGGCGATTTAGCGGGTTGTCCCAGTGTACAATGGTGACAACGTTCTCCCCTTCTCGTGAAATGTCCGCAACTATGAACGGACCGGACCATGGTAATCCTAATTTTTTCTGCTTATCTACTTTGAGCAGAACCCAGTCCTTTTCTTTGAACCCATTTTGTTTGGACTTTTTATCGTAGTATTTCTTCGATTTTTCAGCAGCACTCTGGATATTTTTTAGCTATATCCTCATATAGGTTGACTAAATGATAGGTCAACACAAATTTGTATGCCTCTGCATTGCTGTCCGGCATTACAATATCATATGCTTTCGATAAGTTTAACCTGAAGGTTGCCTCGTGACCTCTAAGCAATGAAAATAGGGATTGCTCCGTGGCTGCATGTGGTGTGGCATTGTAAGCAAACACCACGACTCTCAAGTATCTCGGCCAGTTATCTTTTTCCTCAGTGGCCACCTTTCTGAGCTGTTTAATGAGTGTCTGATTAAATCTCTCTACCATGCCATTACCTTGTGGATGGTAGGCTGTCGTATAAATTTTTTGACACTCTAATAACTTGCAGATCTCTTTCATTAGATCCGAGGTAAAAGAACCTCCTCTATCGCTGAGTAACCTCCGTGGAGTCCTGTGTCTAAAAACAATTGATTGTAGAAAAGTGTCTACAACGGTGCTAGCTGACTGATCCGGGATCAGTTCAGCTTCAACGCACTTTGTAAAATAGTCCTGTGAGACTATGACATACGGTCTCTTCTCACTTAGTGGAGAAATACTCACGATATCCACTGATACTATATCAAAGGGACCTTGTGGAATAATTGGTATCAGTGGAGGAATTTCCCTGTTTCCCTGATTAGCCATTTGACATACTGAACAAAATTTTATCCAGTGCCTGACATCCTTTTCAATTCCAGGCCACAAGAACCATTTCTTAATCATAGCAAGGGTCCTTTTGAACCCCTGATGAGTCATCATCACGGCGTCTTGGTACTGGTGCAAAGTATTGTCCCTTAGGCAGGATGGGACAACCACTTGATTATCAGATCCCTGTCCGGCTTCGCGGTATAACACTTCATTCTGGATGTAAAATCCACTATGATACTTGGTTGTCCCATTTGGACCCAATCTATCAAAGTATGGTTGTAATACCTCATCTTTTCTCTGCAAGAGGGCCATGAGATCATCTCTAATTAACCCTTTTGGCAACTCATTTTCTTTGGGGTCTGCCACAGTAAACTCTGGTTCTTTTTCCGGGTATAACCAGGTAACTCTTTTTTCCTTACTTTTTTCCTGATTTCCCCTACTTACTGTTTCTTTACCCTGATTGCCGTCAGGCTGGATCTGAGCCTGATTATCCTTTTCCGCTTCTTTCGCCATGCTCCTCATAGTTACCGCATTTACTAAGTCTGCAGGCGAGGTTGATACTGGATCACCCTCAGAATCTTCTGGATATATTTGGGTGAATCTCGGACTTATATCAGTCCTCTGATTTTTCTTACCTTTTGGCTCCAAATAGAGTGGAGTACTGTCTTCAGGATTCCGATCTGTCAGAATTCTGAATCATTTTTTAGGCCAAAGGGCATTACTTTAAATTGATAAAGCCCTTCTTGGCATATGAAAGCAGTTTTTTCTTTGCTTTCCTCATCCATTGGCACTTGCCAATACCCTGATTTGAGATCTAAGGTGGTATAAAACTTTGCTTTACCTAAGCAGTCTAGATAGTCATCCATTCTAGGAATGGGATACTTATCATCCTTGGTAACATCATTTATACCCCCAAAGTCCACTACTGGTCGCTTAGTACCATCCTTTTTACCTAGAAGGAATAACGGAGCTGATCAAGGCGACTTCGATGGCTCAATTACACCCTTTTTGAGCATATCTTGCACATGCTCACAAACATGTGGCCGTAAATTTATGGCAGTCCTGTGGTACCTTTTTGCCACAGGTGCTGCATCCCCTGTATTTATTTTACAGGTCAAATAGGGTGTAGTAGTTGGAGGATCATTGGGCAAACTGAACACATCTCTATATTTTGCCAGACATCCTAAAGCTTGTTCCAATTGTTCAGATGGTATGTTGGATTTAGCCAGCATATTGTACAAAGCTTCCTTGAACTCTTTCTCATCCAATTGAGTCGACTCAGGTCTAGCTTGAACTGCACAAGTTTGCAGCTTCTCCAAATCCTCAACTATCTTCCCTTTGAGTTGATCTTGGTTATCAGTATCACACAACACTGAATTAGTACGGCCAATTATTTGATTTCTTTTCAAATGGCATCCTGATCCTGTGTTGTTGGATACCATAACTACAAAATCATCTTTGGTACCATCTACTATGGTACTATCTATGTGGAACCTTTCCTCATTTTCCTCAGACTCTATTATGATTCCATTAAGGCGATTCTCGCCTACCTTATCCCAAAGTTTTGCTTTCAGAAGTATATCCGTGCCACTAGGTAAGTAGATTGGATTCACACTCACCACTGGCACCGAAACCTTTAGCAGGCAAATCTTTGGCTGATACTGGTCGGGGGCTCTCATCATGGATTCCGTGGCGCTCATGGTCATGACCTCTCCACAATTCGATTGGGGCTGGTCCGGCGTCACATATATCCGTTGCTGACGGTTGTTGAGCGTCATCGTCCTATTCCTGAAATCTATTATGGCTCCTACCTGAGGATGAGCCAAAAAGTCTGTTCCTACTATTACATTTTCACCTGCTTCAGGAATTACAATTGCTTTAATGGGAAACTGTCCACACAATGTATCCATCCTAAATTAGATATACCCATGGGCTTGGACCGTCTTACCGTTGGCTACAGTAACATTTAATATCCTCGGATATTCAGTGTAATCCGGGCCCAAAGTTTCTTTCAGAAACTTAGCCGACATAACAGTACACTGAGCTCCTGTGTCAATTAAAGCCAGTGTCTTACGACCTCCTATAACAACCTCAATATGGAATGGGGCTGTTCGGGGGTCATATCCAGCAAATGTTGTTCCTGAGGACTAGCTGGTGTGCCCCTCTTTACTACTTGTACCGATGGTACTACCATTTGTGGTGCAATTGCATTCATTTGCACAATGCTACCTAATACAACATTTGGTCATACCAGGTTCTAAAGGTATGTTTCGAATTCTTCAGTTCAGACTGGAATGTGGGGTCACTCTTATATATAAAGGTGTCAATAATCAGTCTCTGTTTTGACTGATAGTCTAAATCACCTTTGACTAGTTCCACTAATATACTGACCCTTTTTAAAAACTCTACGGCCTGTTCATTGGGTCTTTGTTGGATCTCAAACAACTCCCTGGTTAACATTTCCACGTTACACTCAGGTGCAAAGACATTTATAATGGCTCTCCTGGCCTCCCTATAAGTCATGTTGTCTCCTGCAACAGCCTTTGGTCTACCTTTAGAAAGCCTCAGCAGTGCTTCATACTTAGCTGATTCGGGTGTATCCCTACGAAATTCCCCTTCAAGTGCTGTTAAGAAGCTAAGCACCTGCTGATTTACCATACCCTCATCTAAAAGTTGGGGTAACACACCTTTAATGATATTCCTAACTACAATCTCCTGTGCCAAATTATTTGATGGCATTTCCCCCTGATCATAAGCTGCTGTTAACACTGGATCAATATCAGAGTTCAGGGATTGCAGCATAACTCTATTTGGATCTCGTTGAGGTGGTACACCTCCTTGATATGATGGCATATTGTCTTTTTCAAACCTATAATCCCTATATGGGAAACATGCCAGTTGGTCTGGTCTAAGGGTATTTGGATCAACTATATTTCCTCTACCATCATGGACCACTCTTGTTAAAGTTGGATGCTGCGAAGCTATCTGATTTGGATTCCTGAAGTCTGCTGATTGCTCAGCTCCCTCGAATCGAAAATCTCTAGCTGGACCTCTCCAACTTTTGGGCTCAAAGTTAAGCCTTTGCCCTTCATCAACTTCAGGCCTATTACTAGGCCCTGCGCCTGCATTCATTTCAGCAGTGAGACGGTTGTCTCTTTCTGCACCCTTAACACATGGTCTAACCTGTCTATCCGGCTCGTGGCGGCATTCGTCATGATGTCGAATAAAGCTTTGACAGTCCCTTTCAATTCGCGTAGCTGCGTCGCCAACTCTTGATTGGAAATCTCGGGAGCTCTTTCCTGTGGCTGGAATTGCTCTTGCTCCTGCGGGATCCTCTCTAATCGGCGATCGATTTCAGGGTCCCTTTCTTCCAAATTTGGTCGAAATTCGGGCGTAATAACATCCCTTTTCGGTCCTGCTAATTCGACCTTTGGCGGCAGTGACCTTTTCAAATTTCGCGGGGGTGGTCTATCGGCATCTGGGTTCAGGTTTGCTGGGCCTGCCTCTTGCGGATCGATGGCAATCGCTGGTGGGCGGTCAATTGGTACGCCTGGGTCTTGCGGCGTAAAATGCATTGCATTTTGTTGCAATGGTTGAACCCTTGCGGGAGTTTGATCTGGGATCACTTGGTCCGGAGCAGCATGCCGTTGCTGATCTCCGTCTCCCAAATTGACAAGATTCCCAGCACTCACCACTCTGGGTGGTGATCTGTGCAAAGTATTACCTCTCAGTATCCTTTCGTTAGGCATTTTAAATCCTGCTAACTTTCTGTAGAAACCTGGAGGATTTTCTTTTCTCCTAGTCTGACTACGAAGTTCCGTGGTAAGGAGTTAAAAGCCACCACTTGTTGTGCACGTCTTCTCTTAGGAGGTTCAAGAAAAGATGGAGGCTTCGGGTCTGATCTGACCTGTTAGAACTAATCCCTAGGCTAAGCCTCGGTGATAGTGCAACAGTTCGATTATCCCCGACCTACAACAACAAAGATAAACTTAACCTCAAAAGCAGGGCCTCACTAAAGAGCTCCGCAGTCTCCTAGCTGAGACAAGGAATCCCCTCAGGGATAAACTTACTTGAATATAACCCTTCAAGGGCTTCCCAAAGCTTGCTGGGTGCAAGCTGGCGCCTGGGCCTCTGGCCCTCGGCCTTTGAGGATTGGAATTATCTAAATAAAAAACGAATGTATTAAACAATATTTCCGACGAAATACTAAAGAATGTAGAGTAACCACAGTAAAAATAATATGCAAAATAAGTCAATGTGCTGGGAGGTATTTTTATGGACGCCAGCAAAATATAACAAGAATAATATAAAAAGACGATTATAGTGAACAATGATTTCACTATCATTTTTTGGTCTTTCTTTGGCGCTCCACTTCTATGCAAATGTCTGCGCCGCTGGTCGTCCATTTTGTACGATTTGCATGGCAATTTCCCCACGCGAATTGCCATCAACAGGGTGCCCAACACATGTATCGAGCCAGAGAATATCGGGTTGGGTCAGGCAGTAAAAATACCAAATCGGGTCAGAGACATCTAGCAAACCAGGTCAAGAGTCAAAAAATATGTTCAGTTCATAAAGTGTAACGCAAGCACATACTCGCCATGTTACATATTTGTTTATTATTTAGTATAAATAAACATTGGAAATGAGAAGTGACTATTGCTTTTGAATAGTAATTACTGCTTTGAGAAACGAGACAATTAGGAATTTATAAAATCTTTCTCTTATTCAAGGCAGAAAAACGAAAATCTATTCGATCTACGATTATTGGAAACAGATAAAAAAATCTGAAATGATAGCCAAAGATGGCATGCCCTTCTTGTCTGCCGAAATAATGTTTGTTAAGAATTTCATTTTTTATTTAATCTCAAAAACTGCTTCTTGAAAACTTTCTCTCAGGTACAAGATTTATTTTTGTCTCTTTTTTATTAAGTGCATGTAAATTAAAGAATGACCAACATCGGTGTTCACACAAAAGTTTCACTACAGAACATTTTGAATACAATAGAAATAATAGAGCACTTAATTTGAAACAATATTTCACCTTGAAAAATTTTGCTTTCAACATGATATTGTTGAATAATTCTTCGTGAATTATGGATTTTTAAGCATACTTTTTCAGAAGTTGAAGGCTGAAAATTATTCAACAACCATTGTGTCATAATGCCTTGAAGGGAAAAAGCACATTGTCATTTCATTCAACATTTTCCTTATCTCAATTAACCAAAAGTGACCCAAGATTTACACTTGCCCAGTAAGTAATCACGTGCAGGGCTGAGTAACGCAAAAATTGCCGTAGAAAACAGGATATTATTCCCTACCTTCATTGGAAAACTACCGAGAAAATTTTATTCTTGAAATATATGTAATGACTAAATTAATCTCATGTAGAACAAAATTTTAGCTGTTTTTTCTTCTAACAGTGAAAATGATCTGCTGAATTTTTTGACATGCGTGACCTTCAAGGCACAGAATTATCCTTGATAACGGCTAAGGTTTTTTTCATCCTTCAGATCAGAAAACATTGTGTAGGATCGGGTAGCATAACTGGTCAAAATCTCCGATACATCTCTAATCCCTAGATTTATTTGTAGGATTTCATTTTTTTGTCGTAATGTTTTTGCAAGGTCTATTCGAAAAAAATTATCAGATGATGAAAAATTTGAGCGTATTGAGCTTGTTCGTAAAAAATAATTCCTGTTTAACGATTGATCCCTTGATTACAAGGACGCTAGGAAAAAACGCCATGTTTTCAAGATACTTATTTCATGGTTCGTACATGGAAAGAAATAAGTATGCATTTTAGGAGAAAAATTTGCTCGCGAAGTATGAACCAACTCCCGAGCACGCTCGGCGAGCATACTCGGGGTAAATTTGTTCGCCGAGCAGAAGTATGAACCGGGCTTGACCTTTAGTAATTTTTCGAGTGAAAAATTTTACAGTAAGAGCTCTATGTAAACGATTTTGACGACGGTACTGATTTGTGTCACTTTTCAATTTGGAAACATTTTATGAAAAACAGGCTCTATGTACGCGTATAATCAGTTTTTCATGAAATTGTTGTAAACATCAGCCAATATCATCATCATCAGCAAAGTAAGCAAATAGTATTCATATTTCTATCATTTATTGGTGACGTGTTGCATAGGACCGTGTGAGTCTATTCATCTAACCCTTACTTCCTTTTGAGTAAAATATCATATGGTAATAACCTAGTGTAAACGACTCTGAATGCGGGACTTACTTTTTCCAATTTTTCAGTTAACAAAAATTTTATAAAAAATAGATTATGAGTATCATTCCTGACAACCAGATTATGGGTACCATTCCTGTATTCTATAATTTGTGTTCCTTAAAAAAATACAGGCCACTGTAGCATACATGCGCAGCTTATAAATTCTGCTGGGAGTCGGCCAGGACCGGGGGAGGAATAAAATTTTTTTTCGTTCTACTTAACGAAAAGAAAGATCTTAAAGAGGCCTTCTAACATCCAAAACGCATATTCTTCAACCTATAGTCCGTTTTTTATAAAATGCTTCCAAATAGAAAAGTGACACAAATCAGTACTGTCGTCGAAATCGTTTGCATAAAGTTCTTACTGTAAAATTTTTGACTCAAAAAATTGGTAAAGCCGTAGGCATACTTAGCCGCAACGGGCGAAAAAGTCTGCGGCTCGCACACTTTTTTGCGGTTTTCAAAAATTGCGACCCGCAAGACAGCAATGCGGTTGCGGGTGGCAACCCGCAACCGCATTGCGGTTTAGTGCGGTTTATGGACCCGCAAAAAGTTCTCGGGTGGAGTACTTTTTGCGGTTCTGGCAGCCGCACTTGATACAGTATATGCCGTTTCGCGCTGAATAACACTGAATACCTGATCTTTATCAACTAGAAAACTCAATCATTTCCAGAATTTGCTTTGTCCAGTGTTTTTTTCTGCAAAGGAATCTTTTGAGGAGAAAAATTCGGGAATAAAGAAAAAAATTTATGCAAGGTTCTCATTGTCGAAAAAATTTTCGGGAATCGGAAACTGAAAAGATGTATTTTCGTGAACACTGTTTTTCCCGCCGGCTTTTTCGTCAAATGGCGATAGGGGTAAAAAATTTTTCCCCAATTTTCTAAAGTCTTTTTTCGCTTAAAAATGCTCATAGACGGTTTATTTTAGTGTTTTTAAGCTTTTAAAACATGATGTCTTTAGAGCGGTTGATTTTTTCCACATGAGAACCGGACCCAAAATTTTTTTCCTCATTTTCCAAAAATTTTCGCCATTTTTAAAAACGTTTATAATGTGCCTACGGATGCTTTTCCATGCAATTAGGAGCATACCCAAGCATTTTGACGCTTTTGGATTCGGAAACCTACAACCTTGCATCTCTTAAGTAATTTCCGGTTCGAAATTGCGGTCAACTATGCTTACAATTGCGGTTTTCCGGTTCCGCATTTTTGCGGAACCGCAGAAAAGTATGCCATTGTGAGAGCCGCAACCGACCCGCAACTGCGGGCCGCAAAATTTGCGGCCGCAAAAAAAACGGTCAAGTATGCCTACGGCTTAAAGGTTAGGTCAGTATGCTCACAAATTTCCAGTTCTACATGATATATATTGTTTATCAGAAAATCGCGAAAGTCTGAAATACTACTTGCTTTCCACTTTCATTATTTAGAAGCATTTTAAGAAAAACAGACTATATATTAGCCAGACATGTGAAATAATTTGCTTGGACAGCACTTTTTAAAGTTTTAATGCTACTTTTTTGGAATCAAGTATATACTTTGTTTGGAAAAATTGTTAAACTACAGCATCATGTCCATTTTTATGATGATTCTCTCCTGCTCATTTTCCTTCATCATCCTCTCAATCATTGCCGTGGGAGTCAAATCTGCTGAGGGTCAAAACCCCCAACCCCCCTCGACGTGCATGGGTGCACTGTAGTCTGGTTTTTTTGAAATGCTTAATAGTGAAAGTGGAGTAAGATATCATATTTCTACGATTTTTTTGGTTAGTCATGCGTCACGCGGGAATGAAAATTTATTAGCCAATTCAATTAACATTCAACAATTTTTTGAGCAAATATTCTACAGTAAAAAATATGTGAACGTTTTGACAACATAATTTTTGTTGTTTCCCATCCACAATCCTTTTATAAAAATAGAACACAATTGGAAGATGCTCATGCGAATTAATTGGCATACTTCTCCTCAGGTGGTAGCTTCAGGACATACCAAACCTTGGGAAAAGGTGATACCCGGCATACGGTGCTGGTTTTATCCGCCTTCTAATTGCTTTGATTCCGAAAGCTATTTTAGAAGAAATACTGTTATAACATAAATTTCTTCATTAGACTAAGTAGAGATTATTCGGAGTATGAGATCCAATTTTTCAGAAGCAAACTAAATTATATCTTCAAGAAACTTATGTTCAAAATTCAAAGTTTCGTAATCGGGGTCAAAATTACGATTTTTCGCAAATGTGGCATCATGGACGGAATCCTGAGGATTGTTGTTGAAGTTTTCCCCAAAAATAACTTCTGCGGGTCGCGATTGGAATTACGCGGATGTACGTCAACTCATAACAAACTTTTGAATTTTAGGCCCATCCACGACTTCTGAATCCCGGGTAAAAAAGCTCAACGGCCTTTTTCTTCAAATGCGTGGATTCAACTCATGCATATAGAATTTTGAGGAAAACTTCAAATTTTTCATTTTTGCAACTAGGTGAGTGCAAAAAACTGATTCTTTGATATGCCGTGTCCAGCTTCCCCATCTACGAGATATGAATTGGAATGTATTTTTTGTTTATTATGATAATCAAAAAGCGCAATCAACGGAATCCCGCACGAAATTATTACACTGGGTTTTGTCTGTATCGTAAAGTCGAGGTTATTGTACATCAGGCGCTGAAAAATTAAAAAGAAAATCCGACAAATATTGACGGGAAAAACTTGAATTAGCGACTTTCTCTCAGAGGCTTCAATTGAAAACATTGAAAATCGTAGATTCAAAAGATGCATAGCAACTTCTCCATATCCAAAACGCTAGGAATGTTGCATTTTTAGCATAAGTTCTAATTCAACACCTTACCTTTCTTTCGAGTTGATTTCTTATCAAATGTCGCGGGCGAAATCGTTAACGAAGCAGACTTCTCAAATCTAAATCCTAAAAATAAAATGTAATATTGACAAAAAAATACCAATTTATATGTCACAACCGACGTACTTCTCAGTCGGTTGTTTTTGTAACGAATGACAAATAAGCATGAGCCGATCAAAATCAAGGCTACGGATATGACGACCAAGTTGATCATAATATGATTTACGCTACCATCACCGGCTGAAAGTAAAATGGGTCGTCCATAACATACGATCTTTCAGGTCTAAAAGGTCTGTTTTTCTCAATGAAAGATAAGGTCATACTTTTACGATCATCTGCCAAACCAGCATAGGACGAAAGTTTGTGAGCTAAATCAACCAATAATCTCGACGAATTTTGTTGGTGAAAAATTTTGTGAGCGGGACTAAACGCGTGTTATTTTTCAATTCACCCAAACATTTTACAGAACAACACAACGCACTATATTCTATAGTCCGTTTTTTATAAAATGCTTCCAAATAGAAAAGTGACACAAATCAGTATCGTCGTCAAAATCGCTTACATAAAGCTCTTACTGTAAAATTTTTCACTCGAAATATTGTTAAAGATTAGGTCAGTATGCTCACAATTTCTATTCATATATTGTTTATCAGAAAAACGTGAAAATCTGAAATTGCTTTCCACTTTCATTATTTAGAAGCATTTAAAAAAAACAGACTATAGTAGGTCACTTGAGGCTGCAATAAGTTGCGATATGAATGAAAAAAGCCTTAGTTTTTCTGCGGTTCAGTTCAGTTGCGAAGTCTTTCATTGTAAGTGGATGACTTATCTGAATTTTCGCAGCTTTTTCAAGACTAACGAATGCCAAACTTCCCATGCAAATGCTAAATTTTTCAAACTTATTCAATTTGTATTCAAAGCGTATTCTGGATCACACAAATGAATCTTCACGTCTTTGATATTGGCTGTCTGTAATTTGATTTGATTTCATATTTCACTCACTTGATTTGCCTGAAATATAAAACATTTCAGAAGTACTACTACATCATAGATTCAAAATTTCGTACAAATCTTCTGAAGTGTCAACGAGGCTTCACGACGAACGATTTCAATCTTGCTGGGGAATGTTAGAAATACTTGGATGGCTACCGTACAAGTATAATTACCGCGCGAGCGAATGTATAAGGCGGACTTTTCGTCGGATTTCTGAATTATAATGGCAAAGCTCTAGTTGGAATTTGGAAAATTCACTCTAAATTCCAAGATTTTGAGTCCATCACATACAGAAAAATCAATGTTAGTGGGTTGACCATTGTTGAACTTCGAAAGTCATCAGGTTAGAAGTTGAATATCAGAATTGATGTGCGATGAGTGAAATGAAACCTATACTCTGTTCATTTTCAAATGAGCCCTGGAATACAAAACGTTAAAAGAAATCTGTGAGCATTAGAATGACTATCTCAACCCGACGTTTTTCTTTTTCGAGTTTTAGTTCCAACTACTACAGTAAATGTGGGAGGAAAGGCGGAGGCGTACGCAGGTTGTTTTATTATTTGTTGTATGAGCATCTTTTTTCTTCCCGATGCCCACTCAGACAAATTAGACTATCGTAAAACATGTTTAAAACAACATTTCTGCAAGGTTCGACCTTCTATCGTTTGACGCACTGTGTACCGTAGCAGGATTCGTATTGCATAACAGTTAAAATTCGCATAACTACCGTACGCTAAAGTTTGGAATTTTTAAATTTTTTTACATTTTTCTGTCTGTAAATGTGTTTCGAAATATTACAGCACAGAAAAGACGTGACTCTGTATCCAAAGGTTCACTACAAGCAGAAGACAACGGTCTAGGACAGTTCGGCGACGGCCATTCCGGCGCCAGCTATTTCCATGCCTGACGTATAATGTCATGTGCAAAAACAAAATAATACAGAATTAGCATTACTTCCTCAATGGCATTTTGAGGTTGTAGTAGTTGTGCAAAAGAGTATAAAAAGCAAGGATTAAAATATGCTCTACTAACGAGAGAAAGAAGAAACAGATACAGGAAAAAAATTGCAAAAATAAAAAATGGTTACAGAAAAAAATGTTTTTTTACTGAAAATGTCGGAAGTGATGTTACAGAAAACATATGCACAAACTGCAACAAATAAAAAGTAGCTAATTATAGTCCTTCTCGAAATGCTTCCAAATTATGAGAGTACTATTTCAGACTTTTAGGATTTTCGGATAAACCGTATGTCACATAGTGCCGAAGACCTGTGAATATATTCAACTAACCTTCAGTTATTTTTAAATACAAAATTTCGCAGTCAAAAGTTTGTGTAAATAATTTCAACGACGGTGCTAATTTTTGTCAATTTTCACTTAACAAGCGGTTCATAAAAAACAGACTATAGGTAAAAGTAGTTGTATTTCTACGCACAAAAAATATCAGGCAGAACAAATTATAATTATGAATTCATTTTGAAGTTTTTGCTGTTGTTTTCCGACACAAAAAAATAGAAAGAAAAATGTAATAAAGAGGAAATGAGGGTAAAAGAAAGAAGAGAAAACCTGAATAAATTAAACAAAAAAAAGTTTGGGCCGAACGGCATGGCGCCGACGTGTCAGCGCCGAAACGTCTCTTTCCGAGAAGACAGTGCTCTATATTCAGATACATCTGAAATAAAATTTTCAAGTCCTTACTTTGCACTTTTTATGCTATTTTAAAGTGTCAGAAAGGAAGTCGGAATAAACCGAAAATGTCATTTGGAGCCCCACTTGGACACCTTCCCATAGGATGCCGCAGAATTTTTTTTTTAATTTTTGGTTCATTAATGTCCAACATATTGTGATAAAATTTCAATCAGATTGGTGTGTCGTTTTGGGAACTGTTTTGGTACAAAAATACTGATTAATCTCACTAAATATGTCATCAACGAGATTCAGGAAAAATTGAAAACGTTCAGATAAGACGAATAAAAAGAAAAGATGTGAGTCAAATCACTTGTAAAATTTTATCGACCTATTTACAATCGTTATGTAAAAGAGTGTCTCGGAAGAGATGCAGCAGAAATTTCTCTCTTCAGTAATTTAATTGAAAAAAAATCAAAGCTGCAAGTTCAATGTTACAAAATGAATGTCGGCTGTCTGAATAAAGCCTGCTGTTCGAAAGTGCTCTGCAATTGAAGACACCCTGTTTCAACCACGCACCCTGGTTCACACAACGCGATGTTAAATAGAGGACAATGGATCAAATGATAGTAGATTGAAGTGCCTTTCCAATACAGCGAAGGGCATCCGAATACTTGCCGTTTTCCTGTAAATGGATTTAAAACAATCACTCGATTTTTGGGATTTTCGATTTTTCATTTGAAGCATTTCTTTCAGCAATCATCAAACCTAAATCAATGAAAATTCATCAGGACTTCGTGCCTCATTTTTCCTTTTGTGACGCATCCTGTATTCCCAGAACTTTATTAGTTAGGCATTTATTGAGCATTAACGGATTTGAATGATAGTGCAGTGTGTGCAAGTCTCTACAGCTCCCAAAATGGTGCGCGATGATGATGACGATGTTACTTTCAAAGCTAGTGTAGGAATGTATGAACTAAAGAATAAAGTGATATCCGCGGCATCATAATATATGAAGGTGCTCAGGAGTTCCCAAAGGAGGATTTTTCCTTTTTTTCTTCTCATTTTCGACAGTTTAAACTTTCTTGGGTAATGTATAAAGTTCGTTTGTGAAACAATTAGTACACCAAATTGCAGTCTGTTAGTTATTTCACACATAATAAATGTATCACAACGGGCAGACAAGGGCTGCCTGGAAAATGCAGTGACTTCCGAGCGATTTCCATAAGATTTCCATAAGTGCAGCGCTGTGCAGCTATCCAAACGGTACAGAAATCATGAAAATTTTATCAGTATTTTAAAAATGCATTAGCTATAAAATAAGAAAATAAAATTCAGCGGCATCCGATGGAGTGGTACTCGGGATTGTTCATGAACAAAATTTTTCTAACGTCGACGGCTCATTTACGACACTCCAAACTCTCTTAAAAAGTGTAATGTGCGATAATGTGTTGTACTCAAGATATAGCCTATTCTCTCCCGTGTAAAATGAATATTCATTCATCAAATAAGGTCACTCCAATCCTGAAATATAGCTTGGCTAGCAAGACCACTAACAAATACCAAGAATCATCAATTTTCAAACTTTGACATAATATAGCTAAGTTTCCATTTTTAAGAAAAGCAAATGATATTATGAAACTCAGCGCAAAAATATCCCAAACATTTCCTTTTGAGATGTAATTAATTTTTAACTTGTCATAGGGAAGATCGAACCTCTCAGAAATCGTGTCCTAAAGGGTTAACAATATTCTAGGCAGGCATTTCCATTACCGTTTCAACATTATCACTTGGTGAACGACTTGTCTTGGTTTCTCAGACGTTCAGTGCTATATTCCATTCATCTAAAAATTATCGATTCAGTGATCCCATGAAAGTGAGTTCAACAAGGAGAATCTAGCTAAGCTTATTACTGTAACGGATGCAAGTTTTTTTTATTCCCTGAGCACAGTTTTTGGAGCTCGTGCACAAAATTTTTTGTGCTGTTTTGTGCACGGTGCGGAATTCAGTTTTCATATCATGAGGATTTTCAAGTTGCATGCTTTCGATATGATTTCTACATTTTGTTTTTGTATGGAAAATAATTCAATCGACTGCATAATTAGATCGTTTATCCTGGAAATAGATGTTGACAAACTTCATTTTTCAGGGTTCTAATGTCAAAATCCATAGAATTTTTCGACGCTTCGCGCCGGAACTTCTTTATCCTTCTTGCTGTTTATTATTTATTATTTTTTATTAAACATTATTGAGTTCAAGCTGATCTTAAAGCAGTTTAACTGATTGAAAACATCATCTCATTTCTCAAGTTTGAACAACATTCTAGACTGTAAAATGAAATCTTGACTACAAAAAATTTTCCCGCGCTTAGCGCCGGAAGAAAAGATAGATCACGTGCAGTCCATAGTTTTCAATTTTAGCTGATCACAGAGATGTCGGAACTGAACTTTGTAGGCAATTAAGGATTTTTTGTTTCAGTTTTTGGTTCCTTTTCTATTATTAATTTGGCTATATTGCAATTATTATCTGACCTTAAAGTCGGAAAGTTTGTTCTTCTTTATTTTTGGTAAATTAGCGACAGCAGAAGCAAGATGACGTTCCAATAAGCATAAAAAAGCATTGGCGAAAATCGTGAAAAAAATTTGACCGCTTTTGCCAACTGCAAGAAAAAAGTGTTTTAACTTCATTTAAATTTAATAAAATGGTTTGTTAGTATTCCATACATATTTTGTGATCTGAAAACTCCGGATTTTTTTCTGGGATTTTCGCAGTCAAAGGTTGGCAAAACTTGTCTTTCTTCTGCCACATGTTTACCATTGTTAGCGTTGTTACATGAACTCATTGTTGGTATTCATGTCAGAGCCTGTATATTTGACATATTTTCAGACGTCGCAGAGAAATCTCTTTAGTTATTTTAAAGCTGCAGACGTCGGCACAGTTTCCATCTCACAGCCTCGCACTCAAATGTCAGCGACAATGATCACGGAAAAATTCAGCGTTTTTCTTCAGTATGAAGTTTTTCACTTCGTAAAATTGGCTTATCAAGTTGAATTTACTTTTTTGCTTGTCGCTGCGTCTGTCATTTCAAAGCAAATGAACTGTAGCTGATCTGGGCTCTGGTTTTGTACACCTTTTGTTTAGATGAAGCCTCATAGAAGGAAGTCACTACACATGTAGTCAACCTGCTATGAGCGAGCTGAAAATGGGCGCAAGAGGATGTTAATTCAAATAAAAAACTTGCACTGTAATTCGATATCTTCGCAAGTTCGAATTTGAAATCGGTGTTTTTTCTCATTTGCGTCTTGCATTTTGTATCACCGAGCTTTATTCCATCCAATTTACAGGGTGTCTAGAAATTTCATTACAGAGGGATACAGACAACCCGGTTCATTTTTCGATAACATGTAATGCATCACTTGAAAATGCAATGAATTCTGTGTGGAAAACCTCGGTGTGGGCATCATTAGCTTCGCGAACAGCAACAATATGTAAAAGCAATGAGGAGACCAAAGATAAACTGACGTCTTTCAGATCATTGTGATCCAGTAGACTGGCCTCCTCTTGCGTTTGGCAATCCTAGATTGATAAACTCATTGCGTCCTTGTTCCCCGAACATCCCCTTTAGCCGAAAGCTCCGATTCCCCGAATGCACCGATCCCCCGAATATTGACTGAAATAACATTCTCGATTCCCCGAATGATTAGCTTAGCTAAAGAATGGTAGTCTCAAGTGGTTAATCATCAGCTTTGATTGATTCGCTGAAAATTTGTCTGCTCTTAGAGTAACGAAATTTTTATACCAATCCTAGTGAATGTAGTTGAAAGTGATAGCCATTGAATACGGCCTGGTAAGAAGTTTTTATGCAAGTCGATTTTTGTATCACCATCAAGACGTTTTTTTGGTACCGAGACATTAGAGCGCGGGACAATAGAGCGCGGAAATTAGAGCGCGGACATTAGAGCACAGGGACATTAGAGCGCGGACATTAGAGCGCAGAGACATGAGAGCGCAGGAAGATAGAGCGCAGGGACATTAGGGCGCAGGACAGTAGAGCGCAGGGACATTAGAGCGCAGGACAATAGAGCGCGGAACAATAGAGCGCAGGTAGAGCGCAGGGACAATAGAGCGCCAGGACAATAGAGCGCAGGACAATAGAGCACGGAGACATTAGAGCGCAGGACAGTAGAGCGCAGGGACATTATAGCGCAGGACAATAGAGCGCAGAGACAATAGAGCGCGGACATTAGAGACAATACAGTAGCGAATGCAGGGGGCGGGGGCGGCCGGGCCTCCTAAACTCATGGTCTAAAAATTAAAATTATCAAGATAATGGTTAAACGCAAATTATCAGAAATCTATAAAACTTAATTAAATACTGTAGCCAAAATTAACTTTTTTCGAATTTTTTCTTCTTTCATCTATGCTCTATTTTTTGCCAGTTGCCCTACTGTTTCGTCCTTTTTCCGTTTTAAAAAATTCTTAGAAAAATAAGAAGGAAAAAAATTTTTTGCATGTCGAAGCAAATAAACAAAAATATAAAACTTGTAAATAAAAAATTTCTGCCTCTCCCCTGAAAAAATTTCTACGTCGGCCACTACTACGTCGGCCACTGCAGGACAATAACGGATAGGCGCCATAGAGCGCAAGGACATTAAAGCGCAGGACATTAAAGCACAGAAAAATTAGATCAGAGCAAAACAAAAAAATGAAAATAAAATAATTGAAAAATAACTACATTTCAGCCCGAAAATGCTTTCCTTAATTTTTTTTGTGTCTCTGAAGAAGTTCAGGTCAAAGCCAAAGCATTTTTTACCATGGAGTATTTTGTCAAAAGTTGCGAAAAAATCGCAGATATTTGACCTTTGAACCTTCGAATAAACTTGTTTCATTTTGTTATTTTCGAATTCATCTTGAATTTCTAACTCGTATTCAGAATCACACACGCAATTTTTTGTCAGCTTTTGAAATAAAGCTGCTTGCTCTCAGTATTCTTTTTCCATGTTCAAAAACAATTTAAAATTCGCGTTCGTTGCAGATCACGGAAAGTTGGTTAAATTTTTTTGGAACCAACAGATGCGGCCTAATGTCCGCGCTCTAATGTCCGCGTTCTATTGTCCCGCGCTCTAATGTGCGGTCACGGTTCATTTTCATTATAGTCTCTTGGTTCGAGAAATTCGTATAAATTATAAAATGACTTCTCTAAATCGTTCGCATAAAACTTTTACTGAACCATTTTTATTCAAAAAATTTCTGGTGATTATAGTCTATTTACTATGAAATGAGAATAACAAAAAATTAAACTAAATTTGACACACATTCGCTCGTGATGAAAAACTTTACACTGTAGAAAAACGCCGACTTTCGTCATGACAATAGTAATGACAAAATCATAAAAAAAGACGTCGTGCTTATCCATATTTGACTTGGATAAAACTATGTTGACAATGGATTGCAACTCGTGAAATTTTCGTCATTTTGATTTGAAATTTAGAATTCAAACTTGTATACTACTTATATAAATTATTACTGTTTAAATCAATATCTAGATTAGTTATTATAGAAACTATTATTATGTAAATTATAGTTAAAATTTTTCAGTATTCATAAAAGCATATTTAACGAAATTTTCATTTGCTGTGTTTGCCGCTCGTGGACAAGAAAATTTTTCTATGCAAACACAACCTTACTAGAGATCGGAAAATCAGTTTCCATGATCTTCAAATTGCTGAAAAGAGTGATCATCAAAGAGGGTCTATATCAAAAAGAAACAATTATTGAAAAGAGTCAACGAGCTTCTCATAATTTTGGATAAAAGTTTGGCCATATTCTCCCATCGAGTAACATGTTGAGAGTGGCCAAAGCAGCCACCTCAACTACGGATTGTTGCAAAAAGAGGGCGCCTTTCCCGCTGCTCGGTTGGCTCAGTTGGTTAGAGCGTGCAGACGGTAGCCGCAAGGTCCTGGGTTCAAGTACCAAACCGAGCCTGACTTTTACTGAAGCCCCGAGTTGCCTCAACAAACAAGGTTAACAACAAGATCTTAATAATTCACGTTTTGACACAAACTTTGACGACATTTAATACACTAGTTTCTATTACGGTGCGAATTTTTTGTGAAGTTTCGTGGAAAAAAGCGTTTTGAACCGTGAGAACATACGATTTACAATGTTCGACAGAAAAATTAGCAATTTACAATATCCGATCTAAAAATAGCCTCCTACTTTCGGGGAAATGGGATTTGACAATTTCGGGAAAGGGACTTCCGGGGAAAAGAGATAATCAGTGTTTGATTTAAAGCATTCTTGAGGGAAACAGGACTTTTGACGAATAGGAACATTCAGGAAAAAGGGACATTCCGAAAATTGGAATACACCCATTCTATCAGTCTCTTTTCTGAAATCAGAGTTCCCAACTTTGGACATGATGGAAATCAACCAAAACGAAATTTTTTCCCCACAATAATTGATGCTCTATCTAATGGTGAGAATCAATTTACACCATGATTCTACACTATATAGCTCATGAACTAAAAATGTAGTCTAAATAGTGGAACGCCGTGGACATAGAAATTTAGAATTTTGTTTTTTTATCGTAGTTTGGCACAATGATAAATCGAGCTGTAAAATTTCATTTTTGGTGTCAGCTTTTACGTAATTCCCTCTGGATCAACACAATCCGATCAATGTTCAAATTTTACAGCGAAAAAGCTGCCGCATCAATACAAATTTGTGAGCGACTGGACGAAAACTGAAGTCTTGTCACAAAGGAGTTCATTTTCAAAAGCTCTATGGAATCTATTAGTAAAAAGTTGACGATAGGCGATCTTTCTCGTGGTTTTTACGTTTATACGTTTGTTTAATTAAATTTATTCAGTGTGGAAAAAGGCTGATAGTCAAGTCTATCTTGTGAAAAACGGACACTATGGAACTTTACGTATTGATTACTGTCACAGGCAACCAATAATTTTCACTACAAGAAAGCTTCTCCTATACTCCATTTTTTTGAAATGACCATTGCAGCAATCGGAGTTTCGGCAAACGCAGCCTTGCTAAAGATCATGATATCAATTTCAATGATATCCAAATGAATTGAAAGACTGATCATCAAGGACTCTGTGTCATGAAGGAGAAATTAACTGAATAGAGTCAATGGGTCCTCCATAATTTCGAATGAAAGTTTGGCTGTGACCTCGCTGCATCGATCTTTTCAAAATGAATGGAGTGTAGTTGTAATTTGTTCCATCGGGTTTAGCGTCCTCTATTAGCAAACAAGTAAACTATGAAAAATGGATTTCTACCGCTGATGGGCGAAATTATTGAGACTTGCTACACAGCAGTGAAAGAAACTTACTTCTCTAAACGCGATTAACTCGCTACCATTTTCGATCATTTTTCCATTGTGCAACCACGTAATACTATCAACGGCGGCATAATGATTGGCCTCTTGTGGCAGTGTTACCGAACAAACCAGTAAAGATGTTGAAGATTTACGGCACTCATTCTTGTTGAATTCCAAAGAAACGGGAAAGTCTGCATAAGTAAAGATTTGAGGCTTGGAATAGGAATGCATAGTCCCTGTATTCCTCTCGGAAATAACTGAATAAATGATTACTCGACATTGAATGACTCCGAAATTACATGGCTCGCATAATTATCAAAACACAGGCCAGATGCTCAACAGTGTTGGGCGAAGTTCTTGATTAGTTGAAGAATCCAAATTTTTAGTTGTCGAATTTTGACCTTCTGTTTTTAGCACCAATTGACATGGCTTTAGATGTTTTGTTTGATTAAGGCTCGATCTATTACATTGATACAATAAGTCAAGAATTAATCATACCTGAAAAGGAGACGTTTTTGCTGAATTTCATGGTAATGGTTTAGCACGAAAAACAAAATTCGCATGACACAAGTATGCGATCAAATTTTTTTAATCCTGGATTTTTACACTTACGAAATTTTTAAGTGTCAAATTACAAAAAGGCTATGTATGGGTCCGTATAGGGACGACTTTCCCATCGAATAAGCAATTTTTTCCTTTATTTTCAGGTCAGTCCACCATATTGCGATGAGATTTCACTCAGATTTGCGTCCCATTAAGGGAACTGTAGGCACGTTATCAAATACCATTAAATTTTTCATCCATGGGTAGCCTGTTGGACACCCTGTTGCTGCGTAAGTCGCGATCGGGAAATCGACATGCAAATCAGATGGGCGACCTGTGGTACAGACAAATTTGCAAAGCAACGGAGCGCCAAAGAAAGAAGAAAGATGATTGTGAAATCACTTCTATGTTTTTGATATATTTTTGGCTTTATATGCTGGCGCCCACTAATAAACACTTTACCCAGCGTCTTCTCTTAATTTACGTAAAGTCTCAGTGGTTCGTCCACTTTCTTTAATATTATTATACGGTAAGGAAGCGAAGGGCTCTAGGCCCAGGCAGTGTCTATTGCAGACGCCAACCAGAGGAGAGACCTCTACAGGGACTCTTCGGTGTCGTTCCTTCCAGTGGGCATCCATTTTCTCCTGGGAGTCTACGAGATACGCGCTGCGAGGGCCCGTTTACTAGTAAGTGTTTGTTATTGTTGCCAGGTCTGGGCAAGAACTGTTGCACTATATCCGAGGCCTAGCCAAGGAGAAGTTCTAACTAGTTTCGACCGACTATCTTTCTTTATTCCCTGAGGAAGGACTTGCACAACAAGCCGGTAACACTAAATCCAATGAGGTTTAATGACAACAATTGAAAGGGAAGATGTGTAACGGAAAACTGGCTAAGTTCAGTTGGCCTAGATATGGATCCTAAACAGAGTGTCTCGTGCCGAACGAAATTACTTCCTTCAGTGGAATCAATTAAGCAAAACTGAAGCTTTAATATTACAAATTATGAGCCCCAGTTGGGTGCCTAATTGAAGGTACTCTTTCAAACCTAGTTATGTCAGACCAGAAAGCAGGAGATGATGTCATAATAACTCTTGTCGTTTTCTCGTAAACGGAAGTCAGCACTGTCTATCATTGTCTCCGTCATTTCAATGGAATCTGCCAATTTTTTCATAGCTATTCGAAATGCCCCGTTCAACAATCATTGGAGTGAAATTTTTTGAAATTTTACGTCGACCTTCGGTTAGAATGCAATCAATATTTACAGAATTTCATACTAGATAGCAGATTGAATTACGCTCATCAACTTTTTTGTATGAAATTGCACTTGTACGCTCTACAGTTCCCTATAATGTATACAACTCTGATTTAAACTTCAATATATCTTTGACAGAAGTATATGTGAGACTGAAAAAAAATTTGCGGTATCTTGTGAAAGTTGTCCTGTGAGCATCTCAATCGATTTCTGGACATTTTAGTCTCGTTTTTGGTACTCTACAGCTTTGTGAAAATGTGCGGTTGTGAACAGTTTTGCGCTGAATTGTAGAGCATAGTATTCACGTGAATACCAAATCAAGAAGCTCTTTCTTATCATACTTCAAAAAAGACGAAAAATTTCAAACCTTGGCTTATCTAACTCTACCTGAGCGAATTTTGATTTACACTTTGAATATGTCACTGTGATACTCAGAGTAAAGAGTTATTCGAAATACTTGATTTTCAGACAAATAATTTATTTTTAACGTATTATAGACAACGTCGAGTTTACTAGAAGGTACGTCTCGAAAGTGCTTCGACTAACCTGCAGTTATGAGCCTGTATACGAAGTGTCCGATAAGCGGTTCATGAAACGTAATCCATACTTGCACATATGTCAAAAATTTGGCATCTTGCATAATGGTCGAGAAATCTATCGTGAAGAATCGCTCCATGCCGGGACACCGATTTATTAGATACCTTGGGACCAAATAATCTTTATCTGAAAAATGACTGAGCATCATGAAAAAATATGATTTTATATGATAATATTTTATAGCTATCCGTATGCCATGACTAAAGGGTCATTTATACTTGCCTTTTTCGGTGGAACGGAGCGGAACGGAATGCAATCGACACACCGTTACCGAACAAAGGGGAAATTTTCGTTTCGTTCGGTTCGGTTGGAAATTATCGTCGGTCATTTTCTAGAAAATTGCAATTATACTTTCCGATCGAAAGTTGATTTTCAGGCTGAACGTTTCAAGCTGTTGGCAATCGGTTCCGTTCCGTTCCGCCGAAAAAGGCAAGTATAAATGACCCTTAACACCGATCAATCAAAGAAGCGCTAAAAACGTGATTCATTTATGTACGGAGAGGTTTTTTGACCGAAATTTTGGATACTTCTGAGTCTGATTAAATTTATCAACCGCAGGTCTTCATCACCTGCAAGTTTTTTCCTCGCTGATCTTAACAAATGACATTGAGCTGTTATTCAATGAAAGTCAACGTCCTTGACTTTTGAAGATATTAGTCTTTATTCTCATAACCACTTCAGAAAGTAGCAAGAAATTTCAAGGAGTTTAGCCACAAAAACTTGATTGAAAATGAACGACAAAAAACTCACGGTATGTTACGGAAACACTAAAGTTGTAAGACTGTGAACACGATAAGCAAATTAAGTTTCCATAGTCGATCAATGCCGTTTCGTCGGCCATCAAACGTTTTATGTTCGTGTAATTTGGATTCGACTGAAAAAATTTATTCTATAATCCACAAACGAACGATGAAGTATATTCAACGCGCGGAGCAAATCCCGATTGCTGGTGAAATAATTTCCCGCTTCCTCGTTGTATGTTAGATCTAACTCAGGATTGTTTAAAATTCCGAAATAAATTGCCCATCAAGGGATAGTCTGAAAAATCGCCAGTTTTTCTGTTTTATTCTTCGCAGATTCTTGTCCTGGTCATAAAGCATGCAAATAAAATTTTGATCGCTGATACCCTCCAATGATAATGTAGGAATCGAATTCGCTGAACTATTTACTTCATAACATTACCACAGTAAAAATCACATCTTCGTGGACGCCAGAGTTCAGAACTACCAAGAGAGCTGCTGACCCCACCGATTGACTTTTTCGAGTCGGAAGGTTGGATGAAGTATAGATTCAACGTAAGCCTATGCTAGCGCGTATGTAGACAGAATGCGCTATATAAGATGCACGGACACTAATAACAGGAATACACAGCCAATGATTATGAAAAGCACATACCTGGACAAACTCTATCGGTTCATCTGGTATCAATTAGTTCAGAAAGTTGGTTGGCTGTCAAATATTTTTTGTGGTTACCAAAGCAAACGATAGTAGGAAATCAGATGTTATTACATTTATCTGAAGTTGCGTCATCAGGTACTGAGTTTCACCCAGTTGAACCTATTGTCCGGAAATAGAAAGGCAGGGTTTTGAAACGGTTCTCACACACTGCGTAATAGCTGCTCTACCACCGACTGCACAGCACTGCATTGCCTGTTGCAAGTGCAGCAGTGCCCGTCGAGAAAATCCAGGTCTAGGCTCGTGACTCGGATGCGCAACATCAAGCAAACGGGTTAAGAGGAAATGCACGATTGTACCCTTTGTGCATTGTCACAGTTAGTTGTCAACCCATTGTAAGAAGCTCACCTCTTTATTGAACACATATTGCAAATCATTGCACGATTGAACTGAATCCATGACCATAACTTTGTAAATAGCGATCGTATTATATACTGAAAAGAAATTAATTACTGAATCGCCAGAATTTGTATCAGGAAAAGAACATAAATGTGATCCCAAATTTAGTGATCAATACAGCAGCAGTATCATCAATTCGACAGCTAATAGCGACGAATATAACAACAATATATCATTTTTTCCAAATGAGCCTCTAAAAGGAAAATGATGGTCATGCAAATAATAAACAATTGCGTGCTCTGCCATTTTTTCACAGATTGACTGTAGCAGTCAGGACTACAACTTGAAAAAAGCAAGTGTTGACTTGCGAGGCATAGTCATCACCTTTCCACGGATTTGTTCGAATTTTTTGCATTTCGAGGCACATTTGAAAACAAGTGGAGTATAGTTTTTTCCTGACTTCAATTTTTTCATGTTAAACTTCTTCATATGCTTCAACTTGACTTATTTATATCGGATTTATGTGCTACTGATTCTTACTCATACTACTCATTCATAGATCAGGAAAGACCAACGTTCCGTAATGGTCAATGCTTTTATGCCAAATATGAAGAATAATTGCTATTATACTACGACTGGCTGCTATTGACCATTGGCAAAAACAGTAGTATGAACGATTTCACATTAACACACAAAGACTTATACTTAAAAAATAACTTCATTACGTGTGCATTAATTTCCGTACTACGTGGATACTGATATAGAGGTAAAGGTGCGTTTATACTTCAACGGATCTCCGTCACCGATGATGGATACCCAACTAGCCAATCACCATTCATAATTCGCCCCCAGCAATTCGTCCCCCACAATTCGCCCCTGGTAATTCGCCCCCACTGCAGTTCGCCCCCAACACAATTCGCCCCTGAGCAATTCGCCCCCAGTAATTCGCCCCTGGTACTATACTTACCTGGTTTTAGAAATTCCATGATATGTTATGTAATATATCTCGAGATTTTCATTTCTTGTAACTTTTTATCGGGATCTATGGAGAGTAGTTAAGATTATGACAAAGGATCACAATTATTCTACATGTGACTCTATCGTGTTCTTCACTATCTTTTTCGTGACAACTTTTCGGTGTACCAAAAACCAAAAACAATAAAAATAGAAAAAACAGAAGAAAAATATAGAGGAAAAAATCAGAAAAGGAGAATGAGTAAAGAGTAATCAAAAAAAATATTGAAGAAACTAAATAAGAAAGATGAAAGACAAAAAAGGAATACAAGAAAAAAATTAAACGAAAAAAGGAACAAAAAACATAAAAAACAAATGCAGATCGAAGAACATAAATGACTCGCAATTCTGCCTATGATATCCGTGTTACAAATTAAAGTTCTGCGTAAATTCTCCCAGGTATTCACGCCACTAGACTAAAATTTGACATGGTTTCTGGGGATTAAGACACCATCATTACAAACTTGAAAAATATGAATTTGCAAATTGCCAGTGTTGAGATTTTTCCCAAATTTTGGTCAAAATTGATTATTTTTGTTATGTTTATGTCTCTGCTTAGGTCAAAAGACGTCAGCAATATAACTCAAGTCCTATTGGCTTGTATTCAACCGACTACTGTAGGTCACTCAAAGGAGAAATGATCTATTCACCAATTATGCATAGATGAGGGATTGCTACTACTGTAAGTACATCCCCAACATCCCTCCGGCCAATTCTGGTGTAGCAAAAGAAATTGGACCTCTGGCTCTACTTTTATCCTTGGTAACTTGCCGAAAATCCAACAATACATCCTGGAATAATTCCACCATCATTTCTGGTGTTTGTTGATTTGTGTCAACAGTAACCAGAGTTAACAGCTTTATTTTCCCAGGTGTAAAGATTTTAACTTTTTGTCCTGCAACCTGTGGCTTGCTAGGAGCTCCCTGCAAATTAGGCTGATGCTATCCGGAAGCAGAGGTGTCCGTGGCCTGCAACAGAAATTGCGTGGACTGACTCGTAGCCGTAGATAAAATATCTGTAGAGGCAGTCTGGGACATAGGAGTAGTTGAAGATAGGGTGGTCACAGATACCCTTGCTGAAGCTGAAGCAGAAGTTTTGGCAGGTTTTGGCTACATAACCTTTGCAGGCTGCGCAATTGCCTTTTCTATCTTTTTCTTCTTCTCCTGAGGGGCTTTTGTTTTTCGCTTCTTTTTCAAGTTAACGAAAATTTGCTTATCATTTAACCCTTTTTCTTCCATATTTTTTATAGCCTCAGCAGTATAGTTATCGGGGATCACCTTCTGCATGTCAAGTCAAGGCCAAAACTTGAATTTCCTTTTCTTCTTCAGCCAGCGCCACTAACTCTTGTGGTGTTTCCATCACAGTATGGATAGGTGTTCCAGCTGTCTGATCTTCCTCCTTCTTTTTTGCACCTTCGGCATCCATGTATTGACTAATGTAAGCCTGGTCATACACGTTCTGCTCGTCCTGGGCAATCCGAATTTCTTCCGACTGAGCCTGACTTTCTACGCTGCACAAGTACTGACTCGCATCCATAGATGCTTGTATCACTTGCGGCATAGGTAAGCCCGGTGGTGGCAACATTTCTGTCTGCAGTTGTGTCACAACTTGTGGTTGCGGTTGCAGCTGCATGACAGAAGATGCTGTCATCGCTGATTCGGCTACCTCTGGGTTGGCAATCAAAATATACAATAATCCGTCTTCATTGTTGACCTGTTTGCAGCTTTCCTCTCCCAGGAGTGCGGAATTATCCTCTTCCTCACTCTCCAATTCCATGATGTCCTCATCCACTTGACCTGACCGAACTGTAGGTTCATCATCAGGGTCAAGTATATTAGATTTCGTCCTGAAATCGGATTGTTTGGTTTTGTTACCATATGTATAGGTAACCATATGTAATTCCATCGGCAGAAGCCTCCGGTGAATACACTTTTCAGGAAATTCATATGTATATATCTGATAGTCAGCCGGTATACATCTAATTTGACATATTTGGAGAGTAGGCGTGTCTGGTGCCAGGCCATATCGCAGCAACAGGGTTTTAGCTCTGAACTCTGCATAGTAGAACCTTATGTAGAAAAGGCAGTTGGCCCTACAATCCTTGTTATGGGTTATATTGTCCTTTGCTTTTTCTGTTGAAATTGGAGAGCCTATTTTGTCATGCAAGCGTAACCTAATAGGCATAAAACCAAACCTATTTTGCCAGGTCGTAACCCGTTGGCCTTTTACAGCACATTCAGGTTCCATTGGCGGTAAGGATGCTACTATTCTGAAATTCCGTAAAACCCTATCATTGGTCTTCCATGCCATCTTTTTAATCAACTCTGGGTCCTCCTTGGAGTAGGATTTGAGGAAATTATAATTCAATAATTCCCTCAGTATGTAATCGTACTCCGCACGGCTATGAGGCCAGAAAACAAAGAATGGTAGAGGAATTAAGTTGCCTGCCTTCTCCAATGCAGAAAACTTTGTTGAGTCCATAACATGCTCATAATTCCTCAAATCCGCCATCCAATGATCTCTGTCATACTTGGCCATACCAGTGTCAACTTCCACTGGTTCGTAGCAGTCTGTTCCAAGTTGAAATGATTGCAGCTGCTTCAACCAGTCCTGTCGAGGAGTTTTATTCATGGCAAGACCAGCCGTGATATACCATACAACATCTACTGTATCCATTAGTTTGAAAAACAAAACCCCTTGCAACATTTCTGTATGCAGTCGGTTAATCACCTTGTTTGTCCTATTGACCCATTGATCCATTGTATCCATGTCCTCCGGATCACTTAAATCCTCCCACTGATTTAATTTCTTTTTGCCAGGGCCAGCTTTTAGCGCCTTGGGATAAATCCCAGACATTAAAGTGTGGTCCATAACTTTAGCGGGATTTTTAATATCCGCAGGACACGAATACACCGGCAGGTCAGCCTGAAATTGCGTAGCCCACCTGGCCATTACCTCTTACCGCATCATGTGGTATACCTTGAATAACTGCCTTTTTATGATGTCTTTCTCTTCTACGAAGTTTTGATCCTCAAACCCCATTAGGTCTTGAGAATGGACCATATAAAAGCAGAAAACCAAGGTTTTCACTTGGGCTGGCGACAAAACATTATGGGGGTACATTGCCATAACCCCACTCAATTAGCCACAGAACTGGAAATGAAAGAACCGCAAAAATATGGCAATTGAGTAATAGGCATCCAAGCCAGCATACACAATTTCAGTATCCTGAAACTTGGAAGCCAAGAACTTTTTTGTCACTGAAGTCACATTGGTATTTGCCGACATCAGCCAAGTAAAATTAGGTGAAAAGCCCTTTTAGTCCAAGATTTTCACGACACAAACCTAAATCACGAGTGTGATTGGCCATGGGCCCCATCATCATTCTGACGCAAATCTCACAATCCCAGTATTTTCCAAATCCTTGGAGTATATGGGCTTGTATGATTTTTGTCTTATCATGAGCCAAGGCCCCTGATCGGGATCCATAGACATTCAAAATCGCAACCAGATCGTTGATAACTTTGAAACTGACCAAGAAATGATCCACCGATGAAAGGAATGAAATCAATAGATCCCATTCCTGTGGCTTCAATGTTATAAGGTCGATGACAATGCTGGAACCATCTATATGTGCGAATGACACCAGCCTAGTGCACTCTTTCCCTCCCGGATTCTGAATTGCTACCTTATAAGGTACAACACATACCTCGGCCTTCATGACCTTTTTCACCTCAAATCCGACAACGCCTAACCCCCGAAACTGGCTTGTGGCCAATTGTTTCAGGATTGGCTCGACATTGCCGCCCTAGACCCGTTCTGGTTCCGTTGGTTGTTGCAGCCAATATCCCATGGTGCGGGCGAACCATTGTTCGATTTCGCCAATGTGGACCAGAAGTTTGATGTTATAATCTAAAAATCAAAAATAATTTGCCCCTTGACCCTTTATAAATCAGGCATTAGGCCACCACCACCAATTAAATAATCAAAATTGACTGGCACCAAATTAGGAAAAAGATTTAGCGTGGGGAAAAATAAATTAGAGAGGTTAGGTGTCAAAGTCATAAAGTAAGCAGGCCCGGTGGTTAACGCAAATGCTACACCAATTTTTCAGGAACCTCACATTTGCACCACCTCTCGCTTCTCGATGTCCGCCCCCATCAATTAACCACTTACCCTAGCGATAACTTCACGCCTCAGTACCAAAATTAAATGGTGAATAAATAACCAATTAAGGTTTTAATTAATCAAGAAATAAATTTAGTAAACCAGGGGCTTTAATTAAATACCAAAATTTAAATGCTTCGGAATCGGTAACCAAGGTAAAAACCATTAGATTTTGGCTTTTCAGGGCCATAAATCTATTAGGTTTTTTCTTTTCACCTATCCTAACATTTTTAGAAACTTTTTTCGAACTCGTTTTTCCCTTGGTTGGCCCATTCAGAAAATGGAGTGTGAAGAAATCATTCCTAAGACACCTAAATGGACAAATTTGTCCCACTTACCAAGAAATAATTAAATAAAAACTTACCATCAGTCAAAAAATAACGATTATTTTGGCGGCCTTGCGGTTGGCCCCCCTTTACGTTATCAGCATGCACACAATAATTTTGCGCGAATGGCGCGACGCCCAGTTTCAACATCGAAAATAAAATTTTTTGAAAATTTTTTAATTTCGCATTGTATCTTCTAAAATAAACAAAATGTTAAAGAACATTTATCGTTACTTCGATATCAATACAATATACATAATTACCAAAAATACTTTTCTTTTGGGTCCTTGGGCTGGACGAAAAATTTTGTTTGGAAAAAATTTTGGGTGATGCGGAGCACTAGGAAAACACGACTTTTGAAAATGAGAATGAAATTTGGTCATAAACCTCCCCAAAATGTAAACCAAAATTTTAGCGTAAGGTGTACAAATTAACAATATTATTCTGAAAATTTGACCCTTCGCTACACAAATTCAACTAAAAGTATTAAACAAATATAAATCGATTAAATAACATAAAAAATAAAAATTTTATTCACAAAAAATACATGTATACGTTAAAATTCGGCATTTTCGCTAAAAATTTTTGGACACAGAAATAATGACCGGATGATCTTCAGTCTCCCCGAGATTTCCAGTTACAGTAACTGGAGTATCCTGGAAGACCTGCGACTTTTCGTGTCGAGACCATCTGGTACCTTCGTATCGAAAGTGTTTTAGCCTATTTGCCGATACGACCTGCTTTATGAGCGGGTTGTTCCAATGCGCTATTGTGAGCACATTTTCCTTCAATCTCTTATCATCAATGATGATATATGGTCCCTGCCAAGGTAACCCCAGATTTTTCTGTCTGTCAACTTTCAACAGAACCCAATCTTGGTTTTTAAAACCAGAAGTTTTAATTTTGTTATCGAAGTATTTCTTGCTGTCTTTAGTGGATTTTTGTATGTTTTCTGCCATACTTTCATACAAATTTGTAAGATGGGTAGCAAAAATATACTTATAAGCCTCATAGTCATTACGCATGACTATTCTAAGGAGCAGTGAAATTGATACCAAAATTAGCTTCATGCTCCTGCAGCAGTAAAAATGGTGAGCATTTCATTGCTGCATGGGGTGTGGCATTATATGCAAATACCACTGCGCTGAGGTACCTTGGCCATTTATTGTTATCCTCAATTGCAACCTTTCGCAGCTGCTTTATTAGAGTTTGGTTAAATCTCTCAACCATACCATTACCCTGTGGGTGGTATGCCATTGTGAAAATTTTTCTGCACTCTAACAGTTTACAGACTGCTTTCATAAGATCTGAATTAAATCCAGATCCATTATCACTAAGAAGTTTTCTTGGGGTACCGTGCCTAAATATCACATGCTCTAAGAATGCATCCACTATGGTTTCAGCCATCTGATCAGGAATCAATATAGCTTCAACTGATTTAGTGAAATAATCCTGAAAGACAATGACATATGGGCGACGTTCCCTCAAGGGAGCAATCCCTACTATGTCCACAGACACAATATGGAAGGGACCCTCCGGTATAATGGGTATCAATGGGGATATGGAGCTTTTACCGGGAGTAGCCACTTGGCAGACAGGGCAAAACTTCAACCAATTTCTGACATCTTTTTCAATGCCAGATCACCAGAACCACTGTTTGACAACACTCAAAGTTCTTTTGAACCCTTGGTGTGTCATTATAATGGCTCCATGATATTGGTGAAGAATGCTGTCTCTGAGGGAATTTGGGACCATGATCTGATCATGGCCACGTCCCTCAGTTTCCCTATAAAGAACTCCATCATCCTCATAGAATCCACTATGATACTTCGTAGTGCTTTTGACCCCTAATCTTTCCCAAAATGGGGTAAGATTAGTGTCTTCTTTTTGCAATTGAGCTATAACCTTTAAATCAATTGGATAATTGACCTTATCATCATCATCATCTTTTCCTTCATTCTCTCCTTCCTTCACGTCTCCAAATTCCTTTTCTCTATTTGGGAAAAGCTAAGCAATATTTTCAGGATCAATTGGCACAGATGTACCTTGTTCTTGATTAACTGCACTCTGATCCTGAAGTTTTGCTTGTCTTCTAGTTGTGGCTGCATCAACTACCATAAGCTTCTGCACTTCATCACTGACCTGCAATGTATCTTTGGTAGTTGGTGCAATATTTTCTTTTTGTACCGTCAATTCCTTGGTCTGCTCGGGGACAATTTTTTCGTCTCTACTTTCAATTTCTTTGTCCCTTATCCACTGAAATTGTTGTACCAATTCTTGGCTTTCAGTTTCATTGGTTCGAGTTCCAAAATTACGAAATTGAATTTTGAAGACATATTCCTATTTTGGTGGGTTCTTGTCCTTAGCATCTTTGGGTTCATCTTTCCTTGAGAGGAAATCAGTAATCGCATTTTGTCTACCGGCCACATACTCCAATCTATGATTAAATTGATTTATATTGGAATAGCATCTTTTCAATTTATCATTGGTTTGAGTATTTACTTTCATTGATAAAAGAGGTTTATGATCAGTTTTGATCAATACTTTTTGCCCAAACAAATAGTGCCGGCAAACTTTAAGACCATAGATGACCGCTAGGCACTCTTGCTCCATAGCACACCACTTCCTCTCATCTTCTTTAAGGATTCGGCTGCTATAGGCTATTACCCATTGGTCATCTTTAGTCTTCTGATAAAGTACTGCTCCCAGTGCAATTCCACTGGCATCTGTTTGGAGAACAAACTCTGCAGTTCCATCCAAAACAGGATACCCTAGAAATGGCACTGAGGGGAGTGCTTTTTTCAGTTCTTCAAACACTCGGTGATGTTCCTCTGTAGCTCAGAACTTCTTCTTTCCCATAGCGGTAAGCTTATACAATGGTTCAGCGAGATTTGCAAGGTTTGGGATAAATTTCTTACACCATTGCAGTATCCCCAAAAGTCATTGCATACGCTTAATGCTATTGGGAAATTTGAATTCCATAATAGCCTTCACTTTTTTTGGATCTGGTGAGATTCCATTTTTGTCCAGTATGTGTCCGAGAAAATGAACACTTTTTGGAAGAAATTCACATTTCTCCAGTATAAGTGTCAGCTTTGCTTTCTGAAGAGCTTGCAAGACCAACTCTAAATTCTCCAAATGTTCCTCAAAAGTCTTGGAGAATACAATGATGTCATCTATGCAAACCAAACAGATCTTCCAGACTAGACCATGCAAAACTCTCTCTATCATTCTTTGAAACTCTGTAGGTGCATTTTTAAGTCCAAAAGGCATAACTTTAAACTGATATAGGCCTTCCTGACATATAAATGCAGTTTTCTCCTTGCTACTTTCCTCAAGTGGCACTTGCCAATATCGAGACTTTAGATCCAAGGTGGTATAAAATTTGGCATTACCTAGACAATTTAAATAATCATCCATTCTAGGTATTGGATACCTATCCTCTTTAGTAACTTCATTTATACTTCTGAAGTCCACAACTGGTCTCGCAGTACAGTCCTTTTTCCCAACTAGGGAAAGTGGAGTAGCCCACGGTGACCGGCTGGGTTCAATAACTCCTTTATCTAACATGTATTGGACTTGAGCTCTAATCCCTGATCTTTGAATAATGGTAGCTCTGTAATAATGTTTTGCCACTGGCATTGCATTACCAGTATCAATTTTGCACGTAAGATACGGTGTTGTAGTTAAGGGATCATTGGGTAAGCTGAAAACATCCCTGTATTTAGGCGGTTTTGCCACAGCTTTTTCCTTTAATTCCTCATCGATATCAGCCTTGGAGATCATTTTATATAACGCTTCCCTAAATGCCAATGCATCATGCATGGACATTCTGGGAGTGGCATTAAAATTATCTTCAACACTAAATATCCCATAACTCGTACTTTGTACTTCTGACACTCCTGAATTTTCTTGTAATATTGAGTCACAGTAGCCTACAACCTGATTAGGTTGTAATTGGCATCTAGTACCCGTATTATTCGAAATCATCAGAACAAAGTCTTCCCATTTACCATCAACCAGCGTGCTATCAACTCTGAATTTCTTTTCTTCTTTATCTCCATCTATGACTAAACAATTCAGATCTGTTTTAGACAATTGTTCCCATAATCTTCCCTTAATAAGCATATCAGTTCCGTGTGGTATGTATACTTTCATACAGGACACCACTGGAACCACCATACCTAATTGGCATATCCTGGGGTATTGATCCTCTTCCAGAATTGAATGTACTATAGGTGCTTCCCCTATACAATCAATAGCTTGTATATGACTCACGTGATCTTTAGGTACAACACTTATAGCTTTCTCAACTCCATTAAGCTTCATGATACCTTTACCAAAATCAATCATCGCTCCAACATCTGGATGTGCTAAAAAATCTGTTCCAATTATGAGATTTTCCTCAGCATTTGGAATGATTATGGCCTTCACCAAGAAAACTCCAAATTCACAATGCATTTTGAATTGTATGTAACCATGTGCATGTATTACTGCACCATCAGCAACAGTGACTTTTAGTTTCTGAGGGTATCTGGTATATTCTTCATCAAAAGCTTTCTTGAGAAACCACGAAAACATCACTGAACACTGAGCACCAGTTTCCACTAAAGCCTTGGTGTTAGTATTACATACGGTCACATTTATGTGAAATGGGAGAGTTCCAGGAAACTTAGAAAACCTTAATCCTTCCTCCTGATTTGGAATTATCCCATGCTTGAACGCCTTTGTAACCTTTGAATGATCCTCTTTCATCATGGCACACTTCAATACTCCAGGCCATTTCATCTCACTAAAACCTTGACCCGTAGTGGCAATGCTATTAACACTTTCAGCAGATCCCAACTCTGTCTGACTTGACGTGGATGGTTGACTACTGGAAACTGCTTGCACACTTGGGCTACGGCTACTAATTTGAACCTGACCTTGAGGGGGTGCTGTGATCATCAGCTGTTGGCTAGGGGCTGGCAGTTGTGGTGCCATATAGAGTTGCTCATTCTGCAATCTATTCTGGTAATCGATGAATTGTTGATAAGTATCAAAATCTGCATTATCACCATAATAACCTATGGCATGAGCTCCTCTACTGCTCCCGCTAACATATCCTCCTCTAAAGCATCCAAACTGTTGCCTGAAACCTCTGTTTCCACCATATCGATTATCCCAATTACGTCCTTGTGCATTTTTCCATTGAAGAGTTTTACATTTGGACGTGTCATGAGAATTATTTCTATGGTATCGACAATATGGTTTCATGAACTCTTTTCCACCAGGTTTTTGGGGTTTACCCTTATTAACTTTGGCAGAAATTTCATTCAATTTGGCATCAGTCTTTTGGCTTATTTCCTGATAACATTGAGCCAACTTGGCAATCTCCTGTGATAATTTTTCTAGAACAAAATCACTGCTAGGTTCCTCAGACTCTTTTCCCTTTTGGGGAGTAGTAGCCATTTGAGTCCCCTGTGAGTTATTCTCCTCTACAGAAGTATCGGAATCCTTCTTTTCTGACACTAGGATTGGGGCTTGCTTCTCTTTCCTTGCTTGCTGTCGCATAGCTTTTTTTGAAACTGCCTTTGTGGGGCATTGCCAAATTTATTTCTACTGACATAAGCCACTTCAGCTTGCCCTTCACCCATGGTCACTTCATTTATCACAATTAGAGATTCCGCTGTTCCTCTCTTTTTATAAGCAGCTGTATTCTGCTTATCTATTTTGTGCACATCCTCTGCCAGATCATGCCATGTTTCATACTTCTCCCTTTGATCCAGCAGTTCCATCTGATACTCTTCAGATGCTTTGTACAAAAAGGTATCAATTATGAAGTGATATCTGAACTCTTCAGTCTTATTTGGATACAATCTATCTACTAGCACACTAATTCTCTTGAGGAACTTCACTGGAGGTTCATCAAACTCCTGCTTTATGTTCATCAGCTCCCTAGTTTGCATACGGACATTTGAATCTGGAGCTTGCACTTTGAGCAACTTTCTTCGGGCTTTTTTGTAACTTTTGAACCTTTTGGCAGTAGCTTTCGGTGCATCCTTAGAAAGAGCTCGTAAATAAGCCAGCTTCATTTTATCAGTTGTTTCCGATGTAAACTCTGCTTCTAGATCATTTAGGAAGCTGAGAACTTGTGTTTCAGTCATGTAATCCAGGAGTAGCTTTGGCTTTACAGCCTTCACTATATCTGACACAGTAGGCTCCAATCCATCCACTGAGGAGTCATCAGAATCTGATGAATTTCCTCGTGTGGACTTTTTGGATCCTTTGTGCTTGGACGTAGTATGTTTGCTTTCCCTATGACTGCCCGCTGCTTCCTCATCAGCCTCTTGGAAAAATTGAGTAACTACATCACTTGCTTGTTCTCGAACAGCAAGCGGTTTAGTTACCCGTTTTTCCATAGAGACCTTTGATTTCACAGCAGGTTTGACTGTGAACTTTTGCTCTGACTCATCTGCTTCCATCTGCCGTAACCTTTGGTCATTGGCAATACAGGTTGCAGATGTCATTGGCAAAGTTCTACTTATATCCTGAGTTTGCAATGGTCTATCTGTAGTCTTACTCACCCGGATATCCTTTTCCTTTTGATTCAGGATGAATCTTTCCAAAAGTCCTTGGACTCCAATCATGGAATCAGCCATTTTGTCGATTTTGACATTTAGTCGTCAAATTTCATCATCCTTTTGACTCATTTTGAATTGTAATTCGTCCAATGAATCATGATGATACTCATCCTGAATAGTGTCAAAATTTTTGTTGACATATTGGCTGTGGTACGTGTCAAATCGCTGTCGAGGTCATCGAAAATGTTCCTCTTTAAATTGATCAATAAATGGATCAATATGATCCTTTGCCAATTTGGGCATTCTATCGATAGGCTATTTGAGCGTCTCTATCATTGGCAGTTAATAGTTCCTTTGCCGCGGCCATATTATTGATATTATTATTGGCCGTTATAGGCGCTGTAGAATTGCGAACACTTACTGGGTCCAATTTTACCTCAGCCCTCTGGCTTATGGCACTTGAGTTGGAGCCTTTCCGCTTGCTCATAGTATTAGATACTACGGGCAGTGGGAAAGATTTATCCGACTCATCATGCCTTATACCAGGCAGAGTCCTCAGTAAAGTTGTACCAGAGGCTAAATCCTCAGCATTTCTGGACATTTTGAGTCCTAAATCTTTGTAGAAACCTTTAGGTTTTGTAACACCTCCAGTGAATCTGTGCTCTTCCGTATTGCAAGTGTCAGAAGCCACCACTTGTTATGTTTATCTCTCTGCTTAGGTCAAAAGATGTCAGCAATATAACTCAATAACTTCAACCGACTACTGTAGGTCACTCAAAGGAGCTTACTATTAGCAGTCAACTAAACACAGTGCAACAGTTCTTAAGCAGAAATAAACACAACCTTCAGTCACTAATAAGTAACTGGAAACTCTAACTCTTGCAATCAAAGGGCACTCAGGATCTCCCCAAATGCCTCCTAAAGATTCACACAAATGAGGAGAACTCACTACGATAATGTCCAGGGGAACTGGGGCTTCACCTTAGCAATTGGTCCCATGTAAGTTGGCTCCCCCTTCCACTCACTGCGCGAGTAATAAAATAATAATAATAAAATAATGAATAATAATAATAATAATATAATATTATTATTATGTAAATGTGTGTCGGGCTGTCGGCGCTCCCCTTTATAGGGCGTAAAAGAACAATTATGAAAATTGACGCAACTCGCCCACGACACACCAAAATTATAAGAATGAATAAACGACTTCTTTTTGGTCCAATCGTGACTTTGTCGATTCACTAATTTTGCATAGATGTGGGATTGCTAATACCATAAGTAGATCCCCAATATTTTCAGTCAGGTAAACTTTAGCTGCAAGCTTTCTTTTTGAACTCGTTCACACATTTTGTTTCAAAAGGAAAAGCAACCAGCCACTTCAATTCTAGGGAACTACTGCTCAAACGCTGTATTACTGACTGTACGAGTAAAAAATGCTTATACTGACTTAGTACTAACCGCATCAGTAAAAAAATCTTACATTCAAAGAAACTTTAAAAAATTATTTGTGGACATTTATTTGGAACCTTGCTGTAGATCAGACTACCCTATAGGGAGGGGTTTGAGGGGCTATTACCCCTGCCTAAAGTCCTAAAAATTGATCACTAGTTGCCTAATTTTAAGACAAAATGACGTGTTTAGTGGACATTTAGCTACACTACCCCGCAAATTTTCAACTTTACCCTACCTGAAAAATCTGACCTTGGGGACCTCTATTGTAGATCTTTTTCTTCTTGTACATAATACTTGCACTCTGCATGCAGAATTCATAAATAAACATGCTATTTGGGTTGGGGAAAATCTCTAGGTATTGTGTATGGATGTGTAGAAATGCTATTACATAACTGCTAACAACTTGGTGGAATTATTTTTAAATCTGAATTTTTTAAATTAAAAAACAGTGAATAGGGGGCCAACTACTGGGGGAGAATTGTGGGTGGGGGGCGATTTGCTCCGGGCGAATTGTGAGTTTTCCTAGTGAATTTCACTAAACAGACATTTAAACAACATATTGAGGCTTTTAGAACAAGTTTCAATCGAATTTGGGGCAGATACACTACCAGATGAAACTAACCGTCTATGCCAGTCTCGTCCAGGACGTGTCCGGAATGTGTCCGGGACGCACCCAGGACGCGGAAAGCACACTATACTGACAATAAAATTGACAGGCCATGTGCTTGTGCCACACAAACCAAAGAATTTTGCTGATGCTTCCTTCTTACCTCCCTATAGAAAGCACACATTATTTACCAGGTATAAATGAAAGGTCAACTGTTGTCATACTGTAGGTCAAAACAAAGTGCATATCCACTACACATTATGAAAAAACTATGATTGACAGTTATTGCATGAATGTCAATTACTAAGAAAGATGAAAGTTCTCTTTGTGCTGCCGAAAAAGACGCGTTCCAGACGCGAATTTTTGAGGGTTAGTTTCGCCTGGTAGTGTATCAGTTCAAAAACGGAAGAAAACTGACTTGGCAACTGTACAGATCTTAAGAAAATTTTCTAAATATCTGGGATAGACTTTACATCACGGAACCTTGACGGATCCGGGAAAATTTTTCGCATTTTTACTTTGACAAAAATCACGTGACTATTTTGATTGGTTCCGGAGACCCGTCACGGATGCGTGACGGATATCCGTTGAAGTATAAACGCACCTTAAGGGATGTTAAGCATACATGCATAGCATAGAAATTCTGCTGGGGGTCAGTCAGGACTAGGGGTGGAATAGAAATTTTTAACTCTTGATAATGAAGCAACATATTCTTCAATCTATATTAGTCAGGTATTTGACATTATTTGCTTAGACAGCATTATTTAAAGTTTTAATGTTACTTCTTCGGAACCAAGTATGCTTTGTTCAGAAAAATTTTTGAACTACAGCATCATTTGCATTTTCATAACGACTTTCTCTTCTCTCTTGCTCCTTTTCCTTCGTTATCCACTCAATCATTGCCGGGATGGTCAAATCTGCTGAGGGTCCATCAAAATCTATTGGGGGTCAAACTCAAACCCTCCCACATGCCTGTATGATTTTAAGACTGTGTACAACTCCCCACGCCAAGGGTCATCACGTACCATGGTATCCGCGAACCCTGCCACTAGAATAGCCAACAGTGTGCCTTAATTCAGGCAAATCTGACCAAATCTGACCAAATCTAAAATAAATGTCAAATTTATCGGCCTAAAAATGCTCAACGTTTACAAAAAAAAGTGTGACAATGTCAAATTTAGGCGAGTTTTTTGGAGTTCAATAATTTTTGAGATATTTTTGACCATCTATTTTAGATGCCAAAGTCAGCCTCATTTCATCACCATCAACTTTATCTCCAAAAAAGGCTTCCGACCTCCGTCCGTAGTGTCCGGTGTACCCGTGACATGTATAATTACAGAGTAGGTTTTATTACCCGAAGGGATGGATATTTTAGCTTCAGCAAATATACTGAAATCGGATTCTTTGCCGAAATCGAGCGGACTCGGAGTAACGGACAAGAAGTGGCACAAGGACTGGTACATCTTTTGCCCGTACAAAAGCTTGAAATATTGATATGATCCACTGATGCAATACTCTTCTTTTATCACGTCGGTCAATGCATGGCACGGATTCTCTCCTTCAGCAAAATTCTTTATCCTTATGCATACATTTGAGTTGTGGGTTTTTCGACAACTTCGCAAAGCTAAATACTCATCGAGCGAACCTATTGATGGAAAAAAATCTTGAACAAACATTTGATTTTCTAGGCCAAGAAATAAGTGCTCTCAGTCCTCGCACATCTGAACTGGCTGTCTAGAAACTCATCAAATCCTGGCTGAGTCTCAGAACGTTCACTCTGACGACCAGAGTTGTCAATTTTGGACTGCATAGAATTCTGGCGGTCACAAAATACATATAACGGGGAGAAGAGAAACCCCCAACCAGAAATCGTCGGCCGCCATACAATGGTTCTCCAAGATTTGCCAATCATGTTGCTGACATAAGCTAGCTATAGGAATGCCATTTGGACGAAAAAACTGGTTGGTAAAAAATAATCATTTTTGAACAAAAATGGTCGAAAATATCAAGAGATGTGATTTTCTCGGCCAAGAAATAAGCGCTCTAAGTGCTCTTAAAATGTCCAAGTTTCCGGCGCTTCGCGCCATGAATACGTTTGTTATGGTTTTTAGGCAACAATTACTATTTTTAGCTATTTTCGAACTTTTCATGCGAAGTCCGAAAAAAAATTTTTCTTCTTTTCCTCCAATGACACCAAAAATTTTGGGCAATCGATAGAACTACCCATAAAAAGTCACATGTGCTCCCTGACCTCGTAGCTCCTTTAGACTTATGTATAAAGTGATGGCGCGAAATTTTAGGACGGGCGTGAAAAAAATTTTTTGACTTTTTCGTCTAAAAAGTCCGAAAACGGTTCAAAATATAGTAATTTTTTGTCTAAAAAAAATAAATATATGTATTTATGCGCAAGGCGACGAAAAAATGGACAATTGTGACCGTTTTTTTTCAATCAAGAATTGAAATTTTTGAACGAATTTTGTTCAGAAATGATCATTTTTAGTCAAAAATTGACATTTTTCAGTTTTTTTTCAATGAAAACTATAGAGGTTCCTATGGCTATCTATTTCAGCAATATAATTGGCAAATCTTGAGAAGTCACCATATGGATAAGCCATATGGCCGACGATTCCTGAGGGAGTTTTTAAGACACGATTTCTTAGAGATTCTACCGTTTTTACATTGACCTATGATAACTTGAAAATTAATCATATCTCAAAATGAGATATTCTGGGTAGTTTTGAGCGCTGAGTTCCATGGTATCATTGATTTTGCTTGAAAACGAAAATTCATGCCGCTACAGTATACCAAAGTTTGAAAATTGATCTTTTTTTGCATTTTTCAGTTGTCTTGCTAGCCAAGCGATATTCCAGGATTCGATTGATCTAATTTGATAAATGAATATTCATTTTACAGAGGAGAAAACATGGTATAATATTTAGAGTAAATAATTGCATATTAAACTTTTCCATGGAGTTTAAAGTGTCGAAAATGAGTCATCAAAATTGAAAAAATTTTCTTTACTAGGACTTCCGAGCACCTTCCCATCGGAAACCGCAGAATTTTATTTTCTCAAGCATTTTTATTGTATCAGTTAAATTTTCATCAAAATTTTTATACCGTTCTGGGAGCTGCATAGCTCTGAAGAAGGCATACTATAAAAATTTCTCCCAAATCATTGCATTTTCCTGGTGGCCCTTGTCACAACTTGTGATACAAATATTATCTACACTATAGAATTATCAAGTGACTAACAGACTACAGTTTTATGTAATAATTGTTCCACAAACAAACAATTTACACCATCCAACAGAATTTAAACAATCGAAAATTAGAAGCAAAAAAAGAAAAGCCCATTTAGAGGCACTCTCGAGCACCTTCATCTGCGATGCCGCAGAGAATTTTATCTTTTTATTGTTTCGTTCACACATTCCTATAGTAGATGTGAAAGCAGCATCACTATTCGAATACCCCTTGAGAAGAAACACATGTCCAAAGAAAGTAAAATCTTGAAAATTGCTCAAATGTTTTTTCGGTTTTTTTGTGTTTCCAAGGAGATGGTCCATTATCTCAATACTGGATGCAAAAAATGTATTAAAAAGGCTAGAACCCTTTGGACACGTTGTAGCAAAACAGTAATTTGTGATTTTAACTGCATTTTCATTTACTTGATAAATTTTGTTCAATACCGTTGAGTCACTGATCCAATAGTATGAAGCAAGTCTCCGCCAAATCAATTCTCACTAAAGCAGTTTCGAGTCATTGATCTTAAAGGATGATACAAGCCCCCACACAAAATCAAATCACACAAAATCTATCTCATCCACGTGAGAAAGACAATCACAAAACTCGCTGTGTGAATTGTTCCAGTAAACTTCAGATCAGAATTAAGCATAATACATTTTTTCATCTCTGTCCGTTCTAAGCATATCGGAGTGGATAGATAAAAAGATGTGCACCAACCATAGGTGTACGGCCATGATATAAGAATTTTTTTTTGATCCTACAGCACTTTGTACTGTACCAAAGATGTAGGATACTCTGAAAGGAGCAAGTAAAGAAATCCGGGAAAGATCAACAAGGTCTCTGGATATTTGGAAAAACGTGTAAAAATAGACAAAAAATACCCCTTCACGGAATCTCAAAAACTGTTGGGCCACAAAATCTAAATGCTTTCTAAGTGTGATTGGGGCCGAGTTTCATCGACTAATTCATGAAGAAATTGAAAACTTTTCATGAAGAAAACTCTGCATGAGACGATACTAACCCGAATTTCGAGATAAAACTTCCCTTAATCCTGCACTCGTAATTAGTCTAAACTAAAAATGAAGATGTAAAACATATTGTTCGCCATGAGTGTTACCCACATGCTAAAAAGTAGTGCAGAATCCATGAACCAGAAGTACAGGACTCTCAAACAATTGAAATTTTCTCTACAACTCGAGTCCTGTCACTCAGGTTTTCTGAACCGCATGTTGCTAATAACTTGACGTTTTCAAATTTTTGCAATAACATCAACATCATTTTGATGCTGATCGAGTGGCAATAGCTTGATTTGTAAAATCCTATCGCAAAGATTTGATGCAATGCCATTTGCTGTAGTGGTGCGCCTGGCTGTTCATTACGCGGCATGCACCACACTCATAACCACGACTACAACCACAATTTCCGAACGATCTATGTAGCTTAGTTAGCGCATTTAGGAGGGCGTCTGCCTTGAATGCGGAAGGTCGAGGGTACGAGCCCTTCATTGAGCGTTGTTTTTTGTGGGTTTGGGCATACGACACATCCTCATATCATTGGAAATTTACTGATGGAATTCGGCCCCATGCACACCTATAAAATATCTAAATTTTGGGCCTAGCAGTTTGCAAGATTCTAAGGGGGGTGTTGTTGCCTATTTTCACATCTTTTTTTCAAATTTTCAGAAACCCATTTGATTTTAAGGCCCGGTTTATTATACCTATATTGCTCGGTTCAGGGTACCCTACATCTTTGATACAATACACTCTATTACAGGATCATGATTAATTTTTCTCGAATGATGGCAGCCCCCTATGTATTTATTTGTATGGCGCCAACGTGCCAATAACAATCAATTGGAAGTCGTCGAAGTAACAAGTGGTCTCTTACGGTTCATATTGCAGTAGATTTCAGATCAGAATAGAGCCGAATACATTCGCCAAGTTTCTCTGATGAAAAAAAGATCAATAGAAAAAATATAAAAAAGTATCCGGCAAAGTATCAGTGTACTGCATTGTTTTGAACAGTCGGGGTTGGAGCCAAAATTTTATACGAAATTATGGAAGACTCGTTAAGTCTATTCAATAATTTTTTCCTTCGTGATACTCTTTCTATTCCAATCATTTCAAAATTTTGGAAATTGATTTGATCTCTGATAGGGATGTGTTTGTCCAAACTGCGACAACTGCTTCAATCATTTATAAATGAATGGCGAGTATTAGTCGACCAGGTAACAGGAAACTGTTGCCAGATCATAATCCTATCTTTCATGGCATATCAACTTGACTAACTATTTGTTACTTTATATTAAGATAGATGTCAATTGATTGTGTCAGCAAATACAGTGAATAATACTCTAAAGGTAAAAAAACAAAAATTTGTTACATCAAAGTCGTTTGTGTCGATTGTTGTACATATAACCATTTGACTATAAAGAAATTACCAACCATAATAAGAAAATGTTTTAGTTTCCAGTGAAAAATTTGCTGCTTATGTTAGCTGTACAATGCTATTGGTATTTACAGTATTTCCATCTTCAAATATTTGTAGATAAGAAACACAAAGTAAAAGCTCATTTCTTTTCAAATAAGTCCTCTAACGAAGATTTTCTCATGGTTTGCTGTATGAGTATAAAAAAAATCATCAGTACTGATTTAGATTCGACATTTGCTCATGAGATTCTTTTCAGATGTTGCACCTTAAGGATAATTTCCCTAAACCTATATGACAAACGTGAAATGAGTTGCAAATACAGAAATCAAACTGCTATCCACACAGCAATCTTTATGATTTTTCTTTTTCGGGCGAATGCGATAGACTTTGAGAGGTTTGATTAAGCGGGGAGTCGTATCATGCTTTCAGATCAGTGATCCAACGGAATTGAACAAAATTTATCAAGTAGATGAGAATGCAGTTAAAATCATGAATCACTGTTTTGCTGCAACGTGTCCAAAAAGTTGTGGCCTTTTTAATATATTTTCTGGTTTCAGTATTGAAATAATGAACCAACTCCTTGGAAACACAAAAACACCAAAAAAAATTATGAACAATTTTCAAGATTTTACTTTCTTTGGACATGTGTTTCTCCTCAAGGGGTATTCGAATCACCATGCTCCTTTCACATTTACTATAGGAATGTGTGAACAAAACAATAAAAAGATAGAATTCTGCGGCATCAGGTGAAGGTGCTCGAGAGTGCCTCTAAATGGGTTTTTCCTTTTTTGCTTCTAATTTTCGACTGTTTAAATTCTGTTGGATGGTGTAAATTGTTTGTTTGTGGAACAATTATTACATAAAACTGTAGTCTGTTAGTCACTTGATAATTCTATAGTGTAGATAATAAATGTATCACAAGTTGTGACAAGGGCCACCGGGAAAATGCAATGATTTCGGATAAATTTCTATAGTATGCCTTCTTCAGAGCTATGCAGCTCCCAAAACGGTACAAAGATTTTGATGAAAATTTAACCGATACAATAAAAATGCTTGAGAAAATAAAATTCTGCGGCTTCCGATGGGAAGGTGCTCGGAAGGGCTAGTAAACAAAAATTTTTCAATTTTGACTGCTCATTTTCGACACTTTAAACTCCATGAAAAAGTGTAATATGCAATTATTTACTGTAAATATTAACCAGAAGAAAGCTTGTTTTCTCCTCTGTAAAATGAATATTCATTTATCAAATTAGATCAATCCAGTCCTGAAATATCGCTTGGCTAGCAAGACAACTGAAAAATGCAAAAAAAGATCAATTTTCAAACTTTGGCATACTGTAGCGGCATGAATTTTCGTTTTCAAGCAAAATCAATGATACCCTGGAACTCAGCACACAAAACTACCTAAAATATCTCTTTTTGAGATATGATTAATTTTCAACCTATTATAGGGAAAGTAGAACATCTCACAAATCGTGTCTTAAGACAGTTCCCCACATACATGCACGTGGCGGGCGGGTTTCACCCTCAACAGATTTGACCTTCCCTCCGGGCAATGATTGAGAAGATGACAAAAGAAAATGAGCAAGAGGGAAGAGAAAGTCGTCATGAAAATAGAAATAACTATGTAGTTTTTTCTGAACAAAGGACACTTGATTCCAAAGAAGTAACGTTAAAACTTTAAAAAGCAAGCAAATAATTTCACATATCTGGCTTATACAGGTTGAAGAATTTCTTGCTTGGATGTTAGAAAACCTTTCCAATACATTTCTTTTCGTTATCAAGAACGAAAAAAATTTCTATTCCACCCCCTGTTGCCGCTGACCCCCCAGCTGAATTTCTAAACTGTTCATGTATGGTTCCCCACCACTACATGTATGACTTCATATATATATTTAAGAATTGTTTTTATGAGATTTTGTTTTGTACTAAAGTTTTGTACTTTGAAATCGCCACAATTCTCACACTAAAAGCACATTGTAATAACGAAAGAAAAAACAATTTTCTGTTGTTTTCAAGTAGCATTACAGAACATTTTTTGTCTGATAATTTCACTATTGGGAATCTAGGTTTTGAAGAATGAAGATTTGGTTAAACTATCTTACATGCAAAGTGAACTTCACTCTTGGTCAGCATGACCTTATTCACGCAAAAAAATTTTGTTTTCTAAAAGTGTCCAACTTCTTCGCATTACAGAAACCGTAACATTCTTTTTTCGGTAAGAAAAACACTGTCTACGTCTCTGAATCACTAAACCTCTGAATCATTGCTTCAAGTGGGTCCCGGATGGCATAGTCCGCAGAAGTGAAAGCACTGTAAATATAGGAAAAATCGGCAAATTTGCAGTTTAATATTACTGTATTTATGTGAAAATCCATTTTTTGAGAAAAACAAGGGTCATATTGTATAGATATGCGTATTTTTTGAGTTAACGTTCAGTTGAATCCCTCAGATTTTGTGTCAAGTTAGTGTTACGTGATTCCCCAATATAAAACTTTCAAACGTATACTCACATGTTCTATATAGTAGGTTGTAACTACCGTTCAAACACTTGCAAAATTGTGCCCCCAACGTAAAACGTTCGTTGATAACGACCTTTGGTAAAAGAATGGGGCTTCCGCAATTGCATCCAACGCGCGATCCCAAAAATAAGAAATTATCGGGCAAGAAGCCGTCATTGTCCGCAACTTGAATCATCATATTTTGACCTTTAAAAGTGAACAGTCATCAAATCCTGAAATTAACTCAAGTGTTTCAGTTTATGAGAATCGATCGTTGAAAGAACAAAATTTTCATAAGCAACGTGGAACAGCTGCCCGACGCTATGGTTCAAACGGGCATTCTTGGGAGAGGGGGTCGGCTTATGCGGCTCATTTGGGAAGCTTTCGGGAGTTAGGAATGACCGAAAAAGACAAATCTTAACCTAAAAAGTATCTCAGGCATACGTGCTCAAGTGCCAAAAAGCCCCATAAAATGACTCTATGTATATTCAGGTGATTATTGAATATTTCGTATTCCGGAACAAATAGCTCTAAAAATACTGCACATCTCAAAAACCAAAAGCATATTTAGAATCAGCGTTCCTTTCCCGACCAGAAAATATAAGTTTCCAGTGGTTGAGTTCAGTGAGACGTAATCTGATTCACGCAAAATGAGAAAACCGCGCTGAAAAGTTTCGTAACTATCCTAACGGAATTTGAAATTTTGGCTACAGTAAACCTGTCGAAATAGAAAAACGTGTGTGATATTCAAATATCGCAACGCTATATTGAAGACAATAGATAATTATGTAAGATTCACTATCGTGCGTTGAAATCGGTTGCTTCTTTGCTGAGTTCGTTATTACTGCAGCTACGCTGTAACAAATTTTAGTTTCTCCACTGATGAATTAACGTGCACAAAGCGCCAAAAATACTACATTATCCAAACTGTTTTGGTCAAAATCTACCTTGTCCAAAGTCGACATTTTATCCTAATTTTATTCTGTAGGGACTGTTCATAGCTAGGTGTCCTGGTCGGCCATTCTTGAGGGAGGCGCTTTGCCGTAATCAGTATGACGAAACATAAAATTTAAAATCATATTTCCGTACCTGACATCCTCTACATTAATCATTCCAAGGAAAAACATCTATACTTTTGGATTGATCTGAATATGTTCTGGACTCATCAAACTCACCGATTGCACTATAGGTATTAAATATTATTAGTGAAACCGACCAGCCGATCGCCGCAATTTTTCTTGCGATCATAATGATTAACGGTAGTAGGAAAAATGGAAATAGTAATAGCGCTGCTGATTATCGATGATGTAAACAGATGGTTTACGACCGAACACCATTGTGGATTATGACGTAAAATTTTAGACGACATCTGATCAATCATCTTATAATCGCAATCGATCATTTGCCTGACAGCGGAAAAAAAGAAAGTGCTCTGCAGTCGTTTACTGTGAAATTTAGTTTCTGAGTTTTTTGCTTAAAAATTTTTATATTCGATAGGCATTACTGCAAAACTGAAAAATTTTGAGTAAGCAGGTTGATGGCCAACTATGACTGTTTTTTATTCTGATGTTAGATACCACGCAGTTTCAATACTTCACTCAGCTTCTGTCCACATTTTTTTCGCGGTCACTTAGCCTGAGAATTACAAAGTAAGTGTTGTAAAATCACATTTTTCTGACGTTTGATGAACTCTTGGAAAACTCTTCCTTCAATCCTGTCGTTTTCAAGTCAAGTTCGAACTGTACGAAATAATAAAAATCCAACTAGTGGCCTAAGATTTTTCGTAAATCATATATGCCAACGTCTCGCTAGGTGCATGATCCATTTGTAATTACTCAATTTTTTATTCAATTTGTAATTACAGCAGCATTTTTAGATTTGCAACGACAATTCTTATAGTTAGTTTTTTAGATCTTTTGTTATTTATAAACGGTAAGCGGACCGAGTTCTGAACAACCGAAAAGGATTTTATGGACATTTCTACTCATATTAGACAACGCAATGACTTGATTTGTCTGATTTTCCATACAAATAATCCAGAGTATTCGAAATGCTACTCCACGAACGATTTCACTTTTCTGACGGTTTTGGAAAATATTTCGACCAAAAATGATAAGCTAGAACAAAGCGTATAAATAAATAATAGAAAAAACGAAAAATAATCACGATACATGATCACGAGTTCGGATCTTGTTGGTCATGCTCAATCCGAGCCCAAACTGATTGGCATCATCCAATCAACTTTTTCTAAAAACTCTATCTCTAAAACTTTTGGAAAAGTCAGATCTTATCTATGCTTTTTCCGACCACTCTTAAAATTAGCGGCCTCAAGATCATGCATTCAATACGGCTTCAAGGTGCCCAAATCACCAAACATAACGATTATTCATGTTGCGCAAATCGCCGTTTTGTCGATTATCTAAATAACCACCGTTTTGCATTCCATTCCTTCGAATATCGTCGTTGAAAATGTTATGTCTCATACCGCCGTCGACGAAAATCTCATTCTTTTGACAGCAGTCGTTCAAAGTTCCGTTTCTTCGACCATGACCATTTGAAATCCCATTTCTAGGACTACTGTCGTCGAAAATCCCATTTCTTCGACCAAATTCATTTGGAATCCCGTTCATCCGACTATCATCGCTAAAAATCCCATTTTTACGGGTAGTGTCTTCGAGAAAAACATTCTGGCCGGCGATTTTTCTGGCGCTAATGTCATCGTACGAATTTCGCACCAACGTTTTCTGTTGAACGTTCCTTTTCCCATTATGGTCATTGTTCTGAGGATGCTGAGACCCATAAATTCGGGCACCCTGTTCATAGTCGCTGTATCTTTTAAGGGTCATATGACGATTAGCCGCTGTCATCGAAATATCGTCCTCGCTTTTGACTTTCGGTTTAATTACGTGACCATAGATGTACGACGAATAATCTATATCGTAGTCGGGTCTTGGGATATAAATTGGATCCTCTTCATTTTTTTGGAAATTTTTTGGATTTAGCTGCCGAAAATGACCGTTCTCCGATGGAAAAGATGATTTTTCGCCGTTTTGATTATGCGAAAAATTTTCGAAGATTGCGGCGCTCAGGTTCAAATTTGTGTCGTCCATTTTCCTCAATGAATGAATAATTTTAAGTTGATGCTGTTGTTTGGTCGTTACTTTGTCACGATTGTTTATACTGACGTTTTGTCGTTGTTCATTTTGATGACTGTTGTTGACGTTCTTTCGCATTAAAGTTTCGGCCCGAAAATTTTTTAGACCATTTGTTATGGAATTTGATTCGGCTTTTTCGAATAGTCGGGCCTCAAGATCGCTTATCCAACTGAGGTCATTTTCGCGGCATTTTCTTGGTGAGCTACAATAGCGACTGTTGACCGAGTTCCCGAAATAAACAGCTTCATCTGAAAAATATTATTTTTGTCCAATATTATCTACAAATTTTTTACATAGAATCTTAATGGGAAATTTTTTAACCTCAGTCCAACTCCAATGAATACATCCCCGTGCTTCAAAAATGAGGAAGATTCATAAACTATACGCCAATGCAGAAAATGCGGGATATCCTCATGAAACATTGTCTCACGCGGTAAGCTATAAAGGGGCCAGTGACCTTCAACCCTTTCCATAAAACATGTAAGTGCAAACAACTTTCCACTTTTTTCCACCAAAGTAAATAATGTTGTCTTCGTTGGGAAATTTAGTTATGGTCAAATTATGTTTTATGTGCGTTTCTAAGATCAATCTCTTATGTTGGCACCCATTGAGCCTCAGCGTCTACACTGTTGATCGGATTAGTACAAAACCATCGTGAATTTATCTATTCTTTTTACTGTATTATTGTTTGTTTATTAGTCGACATCTAAATAAAGCATTGCAATCTTGTGCCTGAGCAGTTTACGATCGGTTTATTCGATAGTAGTAGCAACCTTGTGTCTGGTACAAATTTACCTTGTGCACCTTAGCCCTTATTTGTCAATAGTGGGTGACCTTATCCAACTACATCAGCCCGAGTTAGGGGACGATAGCGCAGAGCTACCACTGGCTCCAACACCAGCTAACCCCCATGTTCATATACGTCATCGCCCGGTGCATCTGCCCAATGAGATCACTGCTTGCTTTGCCATGAAAATATTTGGGGAAGAGTTGCCAAAGCTGTCCAGTTGTGACAGAGTCACGGATCAAATCAACTCTGTTTATTCCAACATATTGCCAACAGACCAATTCGTCCCGATTTTCTAATTGAGAATGGGAAAGATAAATGCGCTGATATTATAGATATAACGGATTTATGAAAATGGAACGTTAGCCCATTTGTTTTTAAATGAGCGCCGGCGGCAGACGATAAACATGCATTCTAGGCCGAAACCCTTTTTTGCAATTCATTCGCCTGACTGCTGCTCTCAACTCGAGAAAAAAAGATGCCGTACACCGACTATTTATTACATGCATGAACATCTCTCTGCGCGCCCAGGCTCATTTAGAAAAATTTAGACTATAGATCTTTGATACAGACACGACGACGGAAGCAGTTTACTCAATTATAGGTACGAACATTTCAAAATATGTGCTAACAAGTCTTTGCAGACGGCATTGAGATCGGTGCTTTGTGATCTTGGAATCATTTCTATGACAAAACCCTTCTCCACCTGGGCATATCCTATTATACCTAAACCTTACGAAAAAATTGAAGCTATAGAACATTCCAAGAACAACTACTTGAGGCATGTCCCAATTTCATATCAGTGTCTTCATTTACGTTTTTTTTCGCACTACTTATTTTAACTCTTTTTCTTGTTTATTTTGCATTCTACCTAATTTAGGCTTTGCCATTTATTTTCACTCACTAGTCTGATCCCAAGCTTCATGTATAGGACTAAATTTTTATCAGTTTCATATTTTAAAAACCCTCGTTTTCTATTTTTTGGCAATGATTCGAACCTTTGAAGAACACAAAGGCTTGGAACATATATTGGATTCCGGCAAGTAGGAGTATAGAAGTGTAACAATAATGAATCACTAAAGCAGCAATTACTACACACTACAGCTTACATGTGATAGCTACTATTACGGCATGTTCAGCATGTGGCGGTTATCACATGCGCGTCATACAGAATGTTTAGCGTTTTCAGATTATTATATTATATTAGTAGTGGCAGTAGCAGCAGCAGTAGTAGTCCTTTTTCTCGTTGCAATTGTTCTCGAACTAATGCGTTAAGGTGTTGACACAGATCTATTCATATCAAAGGTTGATAAACGTGACATCGTTTGTATAATTTTGGTGTTACTTTGTTTCCTCATTTTTATTTTTTTCTTTTCTAACTTCCGATCCAGTTTTTCGGGTGTCACAGCAGGAATGCACCCATAAGAATCAGGAATGTATAGCATAATAAATTGGGCTTCGTCTGTAGCGTCATGAGTCAACGATTTTAAAAACTACAAAAAAGTTTTAAATCAAATGTTTATCGATGCTTATGGAATTTTAGGGTTGAGAAATGTCTCAAACCTGTATTATGCTTTTTTATAGGATGCTTGTGTATCGGCAAATGACAAGAACGAGTACTCCTCTCAAGGTCGTTTACACAAAGCAGGGTAGAATTTTTTACTTAAGATTTGCACAGGGTTCCGGTCCTATGTAACACATGGTTTAGCGGGAAATCATAAAAAATATATATTGCTTGCTTTCCACTCTTATTTTTTTACAAACATTTCAAGAAAAACAGGTGTCGCATGTGAAGCATATGGTTCAAATGGACTAACGTTGTTTTCCGGTGAACGTTTCTGTTATTCTCATGGAACGTAGAATAGTATAAATTTATAACTGAAATGAAGGCCCTGCTATACGGTTGTATAATTGAGAGAATTTTCACCAGAAATACCAATTTTTGTATCAAAAACCTTATATTTTGCGTTTTTTGAACATTTTCAAAAAAAATCAAAAAAATCTCAATTTTTGCATCAAAACATTCAGAAATCAAATCGAAAGAAAGAATTCAGAATCACAAAAATTGAATAATTAAAGAAAAAAAATTCAATTTTAACCTGCCACATGCCGAGCAGCGCCAGCTGAAGTATAGAAGCCAACAGTATGTAATCGGCGTCGGGAGATTCTATTACCGGCCAAGTGTAGCAGGGGCTTAAGGGTAGAATGCGATTTTTCACTATTATTCTTATCTGGCGTATTTTGGCCAGCGCTTGAAATCCCCGATAGCTACAGTAAAATCATAAATTTCTTGAGTTTCAACGAGAGAGACACTTTTCCGAAAAGTTTTGTTGAAAAACTTATTGCAGCTCACCTGCGTATCCATCATCGCCGTTCGCAAATGAATTTCCATCAGTTTCGACGCCACAATCTCCATTAGCAAATTCTTCTACCAAAAATCAGAAAAATGTATTTGATTTGAAATTGACACGGGAAAGTCAAACCTTTTGCGTAATGATTCTCCGCCATTTCCATTAGGTAATTTCGATCATCATCATTTTCCTCCAAACTATTACCATAGTATTCCAACTGTTGTCCAACTCCTAAAAACCTGGCTCAATATGAAAGTTAATCACGTGATCAAATATTACGTGATACCCTTACCGTATCCGTTGACGTAATTTTCGCCCGTCGATTCCCAAGTTTTTTGCGCTATTGTTTCATTCTTCAGATCGTCCAAACTGGCCGCTTTTTTCTTACTATCCAATCTTTTCAACGGCGGCTTGACGGCCAAATGTACGACGATTTTTTCCTCTACCGGTCTACAGTATTCGTCGTAAGGATAATCATCGATCACATCACTTCCAAATTTACTCCTCAGAACTTGATTATTTTGTTGAGATTGGTCGATTTGTCTCCACGCTGAAATCGGATCAAAAATAGGAACTTGACTAGCTCGGCGGAATTCTGGACGCGGTAAAACCGCTTTCCGACGTTGTTCGACAAAGTCGCCACGATTATTTTCGGTCGTGCCGCCGAAATATGAAATTTGATTTTTCGGTGCGAAAACAGTATCAAAATCGTCCAAATCTTTTAACTCTTCATCTTTCGACAAAACGGTTTTATGAGCGATCGCCTGCTCGACATTTCTCAATTTTCCGGCAAAATCGACGTCTTGCAAATAATCGAATTCCAGACGTCTGACCGGATGGAGATCATTTTCTTCGAAACTCTCCTGTCGTTGTTGCGTTTCGTTTTGTTTTTTCATTCCATCTCCTTCGATTTTTAGGTCGTCGTTTATTATGCATGAAATTGGCTGTTGATTCTGCATTGTTTCAGCTTTGGCCAAAAGTTGTTCGTTCTTTTTGAAAATGGTTTTGGCTTCAGGGCTGACCACTAACAAAGGTGTCCTGTTAAGAACGGTCAAATCGTCGACAACTTTTGCGGGTTTCTTGGCAGTTGAAGAAGTTTGCGAAGCTGTAAAATTGAAAAAAGCTGGAAAACTAAACAATTATTCTCGGAGCACTGTTTTTTCTCTTTGAATATAAAAAAATAAAATTGTTAATCAACCTGTTCGTTTTTCTATAATTTCTTAACTACTATAATGCGACATAAAATTTTTGATTGCAGACGTCATTTCTTCTGAAACTGTGGCGCAAATTTTCAGGTCACCTTCCGTTATGAGAAAAAGCAGTGATGATAAAGTAAAATCGTGTACAGCTAATCGCGCACAAGTAATGCTTTAGCTGTTCTTGGAAGCAATCCATACTTCATGATCAATTCTGCACTTTTCTTGGCTCATTTTCAACTCTAAATAAAAGATTCATGGATAAGACAAACATTCTTGAGAATAGTGTTATGTTATAGGATGTCCCGACTCCTGTTTTCAAGCCATGGCTAAAAAATTGGGTTAAAAAGTTGCTTTTTTACAGGCATGCTCGATAACGTTGAATTCATCAGGAAAAATTCTTCTCGTTTGTATAACATCGAAATGTTCGAATCGTGCGCCTGCTTTACACTTTCAGATTTTTCAAGCACTCATATTTCATAGCACGGCAGGAATCCTGACCATGGCATTTCATTCATCATGTCATGGAAAAGAAGAACTGCGAATGCAGAAGTAGAATTTTTTTTTAATTTCAGGCGAAGAATGGAACGTTGAATTACGATTGCTATTTAGATCAAGAAAGCACAAGAGAAAACAAGTCTGTGCTCAACCGACGAACCTATGGCACAATCATTACTTTGATGAGCTAAAAATATCCTCATGACCAAATTTCCAAATTGCTTCAAACAAAAATTTGTGGCTGACATTGCTCAGTTATTCTAACGGCTACAGTAATTCTACAAACTTACAATTTCTGAAGAATCAGATGTTTCACTCGAAACATCTGTTGTGTGCATAATTTTGATTGTAGCTCACTTGTTGACTGATTTCTGTTGTTTTCTGTCACTCTATTTGGTTCTGGTAACCTCGGCGGCTTTTGTTCGATATTTTGCTGCAAGTCCACTTTTTCAACCTGCTCAATTTCAGCCTCCACCGACTTATCGACATCAGCTTCTACAGTAACTATAGTTCCATTATCATTTACGGTAGCCAAATTTTTATGATATTCGATCTGCAATGGCTGAGCTTGCGTTCGCGTCATTGGCGGCCTCGGATAGTAGAACGCTGGCTGTTGTGGCAGTGGCATCGGGAATTGGGGCAGCTGCGTCGGGAGTTGACGAGTCGGCGGTGGCATTATGGCCAACATCCTAGGCGGCCCGAAGCCCCTATGCGCCATCGTGGGCAGTGGTGGTCCGTAAACCGGGAACGGTGGTGATGCCCCATTCATGGATGGATGCGGCGGCGCGAAACGCGGAATCGGCGGAGCGCTGTAGGCACCAGCTTCGAAAATTTTCTTCTCTTTTTTGCTCATCTTTTTCAACGTTTTGCCATTGACGCAGGCGCCGTATGGTATGATCGAGTCGGGTGGTGCCATTTTTCGATGCCGCGATGGCCCCATTATTTCGCTCCGGGGGCCAGGCGGCATTCTCCTCATTGGTGTTGGGAAAGTGGGCGGTGGCATGCCGATATGCGAAGCTGGATATCGTCGAGGACCGTGTTGAGCGTAAGCCAAGTCGGAATGTTTATTGCCCATTATGTCTGAACAACAAAAAAGACCCACTAAAATTCGGCGAACGAATTCCATTAAAATTTAGCATATAATTTCAGAGTACCATAGCTATACATCAGCAGCAAACAAAATTTGGCGGAGGTAAGGAAATTTTAACCCAAGTTTAACCAATTACAATATTTTAAATGTTTTTAGATAGACCTCAAAAAAATCGATATGACCACAAAAAGAATTTTCGAGAATCTGAGAAGTTATGAAGAAATCGTGGCACAAGTCGGTATAACGGCCCTATCGGTTTTTATGATTTGAGTGTATAGCATCGGTCTGTAACAGAAATGGAGTGCTATAGTGGCTAATAATCTAACATGACTCCTATACAATTTGCAACACATGAAATTGAGCCCATTCAACACTTGCTTTCTTGATCTGAAAAATTTATTCGAAAAAAAACGTTTCGTTGCGTATTGCGGTAGCGAAAAGATAAAATTTCACTACAGTCTTCGTCGGACCAGACCCCGACTAGAAAACATGTTTTGGACATTGTAGAAATGAAATTTTTCTGAATGCAGGAGGCAAACATGCTGCTGCAAAAGACGGTTTTTGACCAGCCTCATGATGATCCACTCTATAGATCTACTTTCTCAAAGCTCCTACAAAGTTTCCCGATTTACATAATGGTGTTATGGTCCGAAATAAATTTTCGCACTATCGAACGAGTGAAGAGACTTTTTTGCTGTTTTTTGCTGCAAGCGGCATAGTGCAAGTAAATTCACTTCAATTTTCACAGATAGTTTTTTCCAAAAGTTTTTTCTCCACTGCTTATATCTCGCCTTCTTCAGGAACCCGGCCATCATACACGAATAGCAGCCAAAATCTGTTGACGATGAGGACCCATGAGAAGGGATGGGGACTTTTTCTACTACACCATTTATAAAATATTTTCTTGAAAGCTCTTTGAGCCATAAAAAATTTCATTGAAACTGTTCCAGGAAAAGCTTACGGAAGTCATGCACAGGTATTTCTGTTCCACACACAAATAGCAGTAGTTTACTGTACGTTTTCAATACTCTATCCAAAAAATTTAAAGCTTGTCGAGGTGATAAACTTGAAAATGAGAAAAAAATTTTGAAATTTACTGAGGGGGGTGGTCGACCATAATTCTGTATCGGGTCAATCGGTAGTCGGCAAATGGAGTCCAACTCCACCCAAGAACATGTGTGTCTGCCATTCAAAAAAGTTCCGAATTCTCAGCCTAACTATACACATGAACAAAGATCACTGAACCTGTATACTCGTAATATTCAGAGCCTGGAATTATAAACTTCACCTTGCGGATGTGTATGCGCGAAAACTTCGCCCAAAAACTTTGACATTCCTTTATTTTATGAAGAAATTAATCGCGAAAGTGCGACCTTTTGTTTCGCGTAGAAAAAAGATGACATATACAAACTGTAGATGTGGTTTACGGAATTTTGGGAGCACAAATACTGGGACTACTTTTTCTATACAGGCTGTCCTTGCGCACAAAGACAAAAGCGAAAATACAGTACGTGTTAGGCCATAATTAGTCCAATTAGGGGATGCAAATCAATTGAAAATTGATAGATCGCTCGTGATGCTGCCAAAAGTAGTAGAGAAAGGTCGATGTGATGTCGGCAAGCTTCCTGGAGTTGTAGCTACAAGAAATCGTATACCGTAGTTTGATGAAAATAGCCATTTTCAGTTCGTTATATTCTAATTTTGTCATATAGAGCAGGAAGATATCTAAGAAGTATTTTTAAAGTATTCTAAAAAAAATTATTGAAAACAAGTTTTTGAATCTACTGATCAAAGTTGAATGCTTTTAAGATACCAAATGAGGTACACGGTATTCTAAATTTAAATGACTGGGAAACTACTGAAAAAAATTTGCCTATAACGCAATTTTTAACTGAAAAAATAACAAAAACTCGTAGATCAATAAAATAACGTGTAATGGTAGAAAAAATGATATCAAAGTTTTCTTTTTAATGAGACGGGTCAAACGAGCACATCGGCGTCAAAACGCATTTTGTGCCGTCTTCGTTGGGTTGATACGGGTGGCAACAACATTTGCATTGGCCGCCGACTCTGGAAAAGTGTGAAAATTTTGTGAAATTTGGCAATTTCCAGCGTAAAATTTCATTAGCTTGATGCTACTAAAGTTTTTTCTTTCTATAGATTTCCTCGTAACAGTTGCATATTCTATTTTCGACTATTCTATTCTTACTCTTTGCATTCGCCATATGGCAAATGGCGCATCAATTGGTGAACGCCGCGCCTCTTCCAATAAGGCATGACGCCGGTGAAAGCTTCGGCTTTGCTCATCAACGCTTTGCCGATCGTTTTACCCCAATCACAAGATTCGCCAATTTTGGGCACAGTGCAAACGTCACCGCACGTCGGGCAATCATCAGGGCCGCAGGCTTTCTTTTCGCCGTCGATATGGCTTAAGCGATAAAAATAGAGATGCGAGAAAGATTGTTTCATGGGCAAAGTCCCGCATCCCAAGTCCTTGTACTCCCGTAAGATATGTTTCGAAAAGATTCGATCGATAGGTTTCGAAAAGATTCACTCGAGACTGTATTTTTCAACACAAGTAATTAAGGACTCTTCCCTTATAAATAAGAGTTAAATGCAACGGCAACATAAATGATCAATGAAATTACACAAACACGAAGCTCCGCTTTTTTGCATTCATAGTGAAGATTATCATGTGGACATTAGAGCGTGGTCCGTCGCTCTAGTGTCTAAGCCTAAGCATAAGCCTAAGCCTAAGCTCTTCCAATAAGGAAAATTAGAGCGTCGTCCGTCGCTCTAGTGTCTAAGCCTAAGCATAAGCCCAAGCCTAAGCCTAAGCCTAAGCCTGAGCCTAAGCCTGCCTAAGCCTGAGCCTAAGCCTAAGCCTAAGCCTAAGCCTAAGCCTGAGCCTAAGCCTAAGCCTAAGCCTAAGCCTAAGCCTAAGCCTAAGCCTAAGCCTAAGCCTAAGCCTAAGCCTAAGCCTAAGCCTAAGCCTAAGCCTGCCTAAGCCTGCCTAAGCCTGAGCCCAAGCCTAAGCCTAAGCCTAAGCCTAAGCCTAAGCCTAAGCCTAAGCCTAAGCCTAAGCCTAAGCCTAAGCCTAAGCCTAAGCCTATGCCTGTGCCTAAGTCTAAGCCGAACCCTAATGTTCGGCGTTCTAATGCCCATGCGCTCTAATGTTCACGCGCTGTCTTTCAACGGGTACCACATGTTCAGGCGCGGAGATCATCATGTGTAGGAATTTCTATTTTGAACAACACGTTTTTTTGTACAAAAGTACTGTTGTTGACAGTTTAAACATTGTGTAAAATTCACGTGCAATACATAAGAAAACTACTCGATTTTCCACGAGTAATTCGAAAATTGACACAAAAACCGACGACCTACTGTAAATGATCGAGTCTCTAACGGGCGCAACAATTAATTGTGGAAAAATGAACCTGATGTAAGTCGGAGCTTTTCGATGTAAGCCAGAAAAACACAGTTTTAGGAATCAAACGAAAAAGAAGACTCTATTGTCTGTTTTTCTTGAAATGTTTTCCTATTTTTTCGATTTTCTGCTAGGCCATGTGTCACACTGAAGTGGTGTTGGGCATACTCAAATAACTTTTAACAATTTTTTGAACAAAAATTCTACAGTAAAAGCTTTGTTTACACGATTTGGACGACATTGGTTAATTTTTGTAATTTTCCAATTTAGAAGCGTTTTAAAAAAGACTATAGACACCCTCCTGAATGTGCCATATAGAATGGAGCTTCACAAAGCTTTTCCGCTATCAAAATTTTAGGAATTCATCTACACTAGAAAAAATCTCACAAACAGCGACCGGATCAAACAATGAGCTATAGTATCGAATGCTTTTCGTTTTACAATAACCCCTTTTCTGCTTTCTTCCACCTGCTGATGTCAAAATTTTCCATGATTCCACTTACAAGCAGCCTTCTTTGCGATCACGTTTACGACAGCGAGCCTTGAAACTGCAATAACCGCACTTTTCGGGTATTTTAAGACCCGGCGGCGTGGGCATCAAGTTGGGCGGCAAAGTAGCCTGGACGTCCAATTGACAATGACTCTTCAAACCTTCGGCGATGTCTTTCAACGGGTACCACAAACATTGACTCCATTCGTTGAATTGACCAAAGGGTTCGCATTTGGCTTCTGAAAAGGTGGCCGTAGAGTAACGAAACGGACGGAGAACAAGAGGGTCAGCAGCTAACCAAAGAGCGTTTCAATTTTCAGTGTCATTCAGATACCACATTTCTATTTATGAAGATTTGCATCAGTCGTACTATTTTTTTCTGAGCAACAATTTATTTGTTAATGTAATAACGACAATAAAATATTTTAACCTGCATAAATTTTCTGCAAATCTATGCTAACGAAGAAAGATTGAGAAGAACTTCGTCAGACAAATTTGTGTCACAACTTATCATCAGATCTTAAAAATGACCTCCACGTTCTCAAGCCTGAGGTAAAATAAACAAATGCCTGCTTATACATGTGATATTCCATGGACTTGAACTCGTTCAGATATAATCCAGGAGACTAGAATTCACGGCACTATTTTGGGCAAGAACCTAGGGTTTTTAGAAAATTTTGGGCGGATAATAAATTCAAGCTTTAGATTTTACTTGGCAAATTCTGAAGTTCATCTTATCGACTATGAAAGCTAACCTTCTTCTTTGATGCAAGCAGTGCCTTCTTCATTGGGTCGGTAAGGATGGCAGCAACATTTGCATTGACCGTCTTTGCTGAAAAACAGTTCAGAGTGAGTAAAATTTGATTCAAGGTTTAACAATAGTCGCTTCAATCTCTCAATAAGATCTATCGTCTGTTATTCAATTTTACCGTGATTTTAAAGTTATACAAATATATCGGTAAGCCACAAAAAACGTACAGTTCGTGCAAAATTTTACAGTAAAATATCAGAAAAAGCATTTCACTTGAACGGCGTGAGGTCAAAACTCCAAGCCTAACGCTAATGATTGGCCGTTATTGTTTCCAACAGTAGAACAGTTTCAGTCACTATCATACATGCGCGTGGGGGGTTTAAGGGGTTTTGACCCCGACCAGATTTGACTTTTCCAGCAATGATTGAGAAGATGACGAAGGAAAATGAGCAAAAGAGAAGAGAAAGTCGTCATAAAAACGGAAATGATGCTATAGTTTGACAATTTTTCTAAACAAATCATACTTGATTCCAAAAAAGTAACATGAAAACTTTAAAAAGTGCTGTGTAAGCAAATAATTTCACATACCTGACTAATATAGGTTGAAGAATATGCTGCTTGAATGTTAGAAGACTTTCTGAGACCTTTCTTTATAAAGAATGAAAAAGAAATTTTGTATTCCACCCCCTGTCCTGGCTAACCACCAGCAGAATTTCTATGCTGCGCAGTATGGTCACTATCATAATTTGGAGTGCTTGAATTCAAGCATGCTACTATCATACCGTAGTGTGAATCTATACAATAATCATGACTGAAAGGCACTTACTCGAAACAATTCATTTCGGGCAAACCTTCGGCGAATTTGCGCAAGCCTTCGCGGCGCCAGTCGGCCAAATCGGCGCGGTTGGCGCAATTTTTCAAAGCAGCGAACAGCAAGCCCCAACGGCAGCCGATTTTGGGGTGAGGAGCGATGCTGCACACATCGCCGAATTCGTGGCACGTTTCTTTTTGCGGTTCCAACGAAAAACAGCCTTCTTGTTTGTCGCGCTTGCGACATCGAACCTATGAAGAGAGGAAAACATAATTTGTTGACGTCAAGGTGTCTCCTTCGTTTTAGTTGAGTTTAAAATTGCACGTCGTTCAAGACAAAATTAACATCAACCCATAAACCTTGTCGATAACGGTCTCAAGATACCATTCTCGTCATTTTATGTCAATTTTTGGTGAAAATATTGGGCGTGAAGCTTTTTCCAGGCCGACAGGGTGTCAACGTTTCCATTAAAAGTATTATTTTCGATTTGGATTCAAAACTTCACTTTCGAGGTAAACTATCATTACTTGATCTTTCAGTTATATTCAACACCATTTTCATTATACAGGAAAGAATCGCATAACCTAAAAGGGTATCAAACTGAAACCTGATCAATTTCCATCCATTTTAGCTCCACAAAACTACGTTTTACAGGACGACATTGACACGATTTGATAGATCTCGTCGAATTCTATCCAAATATACTACATCCAGCATTTAGCATGAAGTTTCGGACGAGTTTTGGGGTAAGAAATTTCAACTAACGCCAACAGGCATCTGGAAAAAATCCCCTACCTTGAAGCTACAATGGCCACATTTTTCGGGCAATTGGAAGCCGGGCGGTAGCGGGAAAGCCGGTCCCGTCCGCGTCATATTGATGGTCGTTTGGCACGCGTCGGCCAAATCTTTGCGCATGGAAGCCAAAGGCACCCATAGACAATGTTGAGTCCAAGGCAACCAGTCGCCGAATTGCGGGCAGTCCGATCGGACGTAAGCTGCGAGCAAAAGGAGGGCGAAAATTTTCAGCATGGCAACTCTTTAGAAAAAATGACGCTTGCCTGGTTTCGGAATGGCTTTTTATAGAGCCCAAAGTCGGAAAGCAAAATTTTTATCAAAATGTCAATAAAATGGGCGAATTTCAAATTTTGCAAGCGTAACTTCAGACAAGGTCGAAAATTTGCTCGAATTTCGACTGATACCCGGTGAAAAATCGCGTGGATTTTGCTTATCGCGTCAGGTCGAAAAACCTTTTTTAAATGTTTATAAATTTCAAAACAATATACATATTGGGGGTTGGGACACCGGAGAGTCTTATAGACTTCGGTGATAAGAAATGGTGACCGTCTGGGATAGGCGCGCCTTTTCGTTAAATTTTGAATCATATTTATCAAAGAAGCAGAATTTTACTTACCTTTTCATTTACATAACACGCGTCAATAGCGTAGGGTTAAATGGGCGAAAGTTTGATGGTAGCAAGATCAGTGACCGTACACCGGCAATAAGTAATACGCGGGGAAGAAACCTTAACCATCCATGATGCCATAACTCAGCCAAAACCAGCGACACAGCATTCTATAAGTTACGTTTTTGAGTAGATCTCAATCGATGTTTAATGTGTTGAGTTTTGGCACAAAAAAATTCTACTCGTCTGGAAAAAGCACACTGAATCCACAAAGTCAGCATAAAATCGTTTCAGATCCCCTATTATGTATACAGAATCAAAATCGAACTCACGACATTGATCGTGCTGTTTTCGACTTTTATTGAACCACTGTATCAACCGTCTTCAGCTCAATTTGATTCGAAATGATGAATGCTGCGGAAACCAAAAAGTAAGTTCAATTTGATACACATTTTAACTTAGTACTGTAAAAAAGGCGAAATTTCCAAGTGTTAGGCGAAAAGTAGTTAGGCGAAAATCATTGTAACAAAATCACGCTTATTAACTGTATGTAAATTTGGACAGAACTGCGTCGATGCCTGATTGCTACTCGATAAATTTTAACTGCTTAACCAGGTTACTGGACAAAATTTTCAACTATTCCGTTTGCTGCTCATTGACGAATTTTTTTTTATAATTTCAATTATAAGTTCAGTATTTTTCCCGTATTGTACTCACTTGAATGGAATTGCTGCACCAATCATTTCAAAATGAAAAGATTATAGGAAGTCCTGCGAATAAATTTCGCGTGTGAGATTTGTAAGAACGACATGTAAGATTTAAACTTCTATGATATTTCCTTTTTGAAATATATCTATAGTCTGTTTTTTATAAAATGCTTCCAAATAGAAAAGTGACACAAATCAGAACTGTCGTCAAAATCGTTTACATAGAGCTCTTAGTGTACAATTTTTCACTCAAAAAATTTTTAAAGATTACAGTCTTTTTTTCGTGAAATGCTTCTAAATAATGAAAGAAGAAAGCAAGTATTATTTCAGATTTTCACGATTTCCTGATAAACAATATACGATATAGGACTGGAAATTTGTGGACGTCCTGACCAAACCTTTAAGAATTTTTTGAGTGAAAATTTTAATAGTAAGAGCTCTATGTAATCGATTTTGACGACAGTACTTATTTGTGTCACTTTTGTATTTGAGAGCATTTTATAAAAGGCAGACCATAGGTCAGTATGCTTACAAATTTCCAGTCCTATATGATGTATTGTTTACCAGGAAATCGTGAAAATCTGAAATATTACTTGCTTTTCACGTTCATCATTCAGATGCATTTCAAGAAAAACAGACTATAAGTCTGTCATTCCCATCAGGGAAGAATCTATTTACCACAAGTTCAAAGCGATTCTGAGCTTTCGAGACCCCTACCTAAATACTCAAGGGAGAAAGTTTAATGTCAAAAGAGCTATACTTGTGTGAAACTACATCATTTTAGCGCATATAATTCAATATTTAATGCCTTTTCAAGTAATCAAAGCGTGTAAAATTGGAAAATCTAAAAATTTCCTGGTAGTTTCTTCAGAGTTGTTCCTATGAATATTTTATGGTAGAATTCTCCGAGCAAATTTTTTCTGAATATGAGTGGACTTCTTCTGAGGTTTCTTATGATGTATGTCTTTTAAAGAGTCGGTAAGTTGAAATGGTGCTTACAACGCAAATATCTCCTGACATATTCTATATCTTGCTGATGTCAAGGATATGGAATTCTTCATGTAATGCAATAACAAAGGCTATAGTGCTAGAAAATTTTAACGCCCCTCATTGAAAACATGTAAACTGCTAGTTAATCATAAATGCATATACGGGGTTGGGGAGGATAAAACCTCAAATGGCAAACACCCCTGAACTTTTCATTTAGCCATGATTTATCTCTACCTGAGCATTTGGAAATAGACAATAAATGAACAAAAAATTAAGGTTTTCCTGCCAAAATCGGTCTTTTTGAAGGGAATTTTTACACCTCGCATATCCCCCCCCCACTATTTTTTCTGTTCTAAACCTACAAGTTGTAAAATTTTCGACCAACATTTTTGAATGCCAACACTTTCGAAAAAAATTCCTTTTTGGAAGAGTAAGGGGCCAACTATACTTCGCCGCACGGCGCCGTACGGCACCACATTGAGCTGCTATACCTTGCCGCACGGTGCCGTACAGCACATTGAGCTGCTATAGCACATTGAGCTGCTATACCTTGCCGCGCGGTGCCGTACGGCGCCTGATGAGTGGCTGCTATACTTCACGCCGTACGGTGGTAATTGATAATAAGTAAATGAAAATGAGAAGTAGCTGCTATACTTACGTGCCGTACGGTGCCGTGCAGCGCCGCGCGGCGTATGATAAGTAGCTGCTATACTTACATGCCGTACGGCACTGTACGGCGCCGTACGTCACCGCAAGCCGCCGTACGCCGAAGTATAGTTGGCGCCTAATTATGGTTGAAAATCAATTAGAAATCTGCTCCATAACACGACGGAAATTAGCATACACGTTGAAAATTCTACTACATTATTGGCCAGGAGAGGTACGAATCGTTCAGAGAAAAAATACTATATTTGTAAAATTTATGCAACTTCAAGCTATATTATACATACAAATGTACAAAGTTTCGTGTCAGCAATTCTATAAGGAAAAACGGTGCGATTTAATGGCAGTTGGGGGATTCTGGAGGAATTGGATTTTTTCTAGGAATCTAAGCAACTGTGATTTGGGCAAGATATCAAAACATCAGTAAATACTATATCATTTAATTCTATTCAAAAATAATTCAACTGACCAATTGTAATTTTTGATGGATAAATCTGAACTTTATCCAAGAATCCCGTGAATTGATGCAAAAACCAAATGACCAGTATAAATTCCTCCAAACTATCCAAAAAATCATCCCTCGTCATCTAAAGATACGGAAAATTGAAATCCAAACCGCCACGATTGCTGGAAAAATATTTGCCGCATTTCGACGAACTCTGTTGCATAAACGTCCACGGCACGAACAAACTTTGATAGGTAAATCGGGCCAATTGACTGGAAATTTGGCCATTACGTTCGATAAATTAAAAGTCCCGCAATAATCGTAAAAACGCATACGACCGATTAAACCCAACGAATTGAAGCCATTTCGAATGATAGAATCTGAAAAAGTTTACAGAACAGTGCAACAGCGGAGAGTGTTCGATGTTTCTGATGAATGAATTAGATTTTGAATTTTGATTTTAATTCTTTTGACGATTTTGAAAATTCAACATGTGAGTCCTTTGAAAGTCGTGGCTCACATGAATATTTTTTAATCCAAACTTCCATAATTTATTCCCAAAGTTTTTTATAGGATCTGGGCTACATTCTAACCTTCTAATTTTTAGAAACACCGGATTAAAAAACCGTCTATTGGGTTTGTGCAAACTCAGTGAAATAAGGCTCGACGAGGGATATAGCGATGGGAATTGAAAATTTCTTTTAGGACTATGGTAGAATCAAAATTAATGAAAAATAATTAGAAGATTGTTAGTTTTAGCTTTATTTGATCGAAAAACGAAACTTTTGCTTAGAATTACAGTAAGTTATTGTACAATATATATGCGACAAAAAATTATGTCAGAACGCCTGAAAATACCAGAAATACATTTATTCCTGTAGCAAGCTCTATTTTCCATAAAAAGGTATCCTCGAAACTTGTTATGCATCAAATTTCTTAGAATATGTGACTCGGGAAAAGATCGAGCAAAAGGTCAAAAATTCTCGACATCTATCCATGGACATAATAATTAGCTATTTTGAGACAAAAATTTTGACATTTTCAACGATTTTTTTGCACAAATTAAGCAAGAGATAGAATCACGCCTATACATTTGAGAGGCATCGGTTTCCACTCTGCAAGTCTTATAAAGAAAGTAAAACTTACCGTAACACCCTCTGATTATACCGTATCCACCGGCTCCTAAAAGAAATGGTTAATTTTTAAATTTTACAAATCTTCATACTGATCGGATTAAAAATATACTTTTTTTAAAAATATAAATTCGGGAAATATTCGAACATCGAACTTTTACGAAAAAATTACGACTCGGACCACTAACTGAAATTTCGAAGATAGACGGGTGACATTTTAGGCTAGAGACGAAAATATAGGTGGAGCGACAGGTCAACTTCATTCTTGTGAGCCTTTATTTTGGGTGTTGGATTTTTGAAAAATTTTGGAATTTGCAAGAAACTAACTACGCAGCCTGCAGGAATCGCGATTTTTGCTATGAAATTTCGAAAATTTCTTTTCATTTCCGCTTACTGTATAAATCATTTTCATCGGAGAAATCAAGTTAACTGTACTGCGTACATGTAATGGAGCGCGGATGTCAGTGGATTTTTTACGCGTGAGTTTTTAAGTCGCACCAAAATTCAGGGAGAGGAGTTGTTGAAGGACGTAAGTTTAGAATTTTCGCCTAAAAAGTTAATAAAATGAGATTAAAAATGTTTATCGGTGTCGAAAATTGATTAAAGTCAGAATTTATTTTGCAAAGCGCTGAAAAGACGACATTTCAACCATTTTTATTCAACAATTACCATTTTTAATTAAAATGGGTACTTTTCAGTCATTTAATCCTTATGGGTCGAAATCCCATACCTTTGCCCTATGAGTAGCTATATAATTGGCAATTTCCGTGAATCGCAGGAAATTATTCTTTTTTTTCTTACTTTCTATATAAACAAAACAAATTGAGTCTGCCGCGTTAAATTCGGCAAAAAGCTGACTGCATAAGCGTATAGTAAGAATCACCATAATTAATGTACAGATATAATCTATACATTCTTTCCCCTTATTTCTCCTACAGTGTCTAATAGCGTCAATGAACCGAAATTATCTCTATTTATCCAGAAACTCTCCTACTGCATCGGTTTTAGAAAAAGGAAGCAAAATAAATGATACTGAAAACATAATCGCTTATAAACAAAATTAATCGGTTGGCTTGAGAAATGGAAAGCCTCGTCACTTTGTCACTTTCAGACCCCCGACGGTGAAAGATAGGCTCTAGAATATAATTCTAAACTGCTAATTAAGTTCGAAGCCTTTATCATTCTGCAATTTTTTCTTTTCGACGTAAAATATGGCGCTTTTGACCACTGATTTATGAATAGCTATAAATTTTTGTATAATTAATTACTATTGTCGATTTACGCTATAGTTTTTCGGACGGCCAGAGTCCGAACTAGAATGGATAGTCTACTGTAGCGCCGGTTTTATGACCGAAGAATTTTTTTAATGAAAAAAGTAAGATTTTTCAGCCTTGTAAATTCGGACAAAAAATACTGTTCCAGCCGAAAGCATATCGTTTCATAGCCGAATTGACAACCGTTACTGTAATGTATTGAAATATAGATAAACAAACTTTTGGCTGCAACAAGAAGGGACGTGATAAATATAAAAGTTCGCGTCTAAAAAAGATAAGTTACTTGAAACGAAGGAATTTCGAATGAAAGCCACAACGGCTATTTTGAATATTTCTTTGATAAACAAAGTTTTGAGACTCAAAAGGACATGGACTATGGGGTCTACATCTTCCCGAATCAATCCGCGAACTTATGCATTCTTGACGTTCTGTCCTCGAAATAATTCTAGGCATTCAAGAAACAAAGACAGTTTTTTTAGAAAAGCGTAAAAATTAAAAAAAAACATTAATCCTGCGACAAAATTTTCTCAAAATTCATGATAAATTGCAGAACATGGTAATCATTAACAAAATTCCAAGAAACATTAGGTTCCATCAATGGAATAAATATCTCTTACCCCAAGCGATATTTTCCACCAAAATTACGCAAGTCGACGGACAAGGAAGTTTGGGCATATCGTGATTGATAAGATTGGCATCGTTGCAGAAATCGGTAAAAATTTTCTGCTTGTTATATATAACGTTGTGGGACAAAATTTCCATGGAACTTTCGTAAATAGCCGACATGCATGAATAACATTCTAATGAATCTGGAAGAAAGTAAACTAATACGATGATTTTTTGAATCAAATATCAGATCGAATGCTTTTTTCAAATAATTTACAGATAAGCAGTTTTGAAAATACAGTAAAATTTACTAACCTGAACCCACCGTCGGAGGTAAAACATGCCAAATTATGTAAAAAAATGGATATTTGCATAAATCGTGCATCGCATAAAATTAACTATTATGTATAACCGTACGGAATTAACGATCATCCGTTCATGAAAATGGTCCGATTTTGCTCAAAATAAGGCATTTTTTCTGAAAAATAGGATCATTGTGTCAACTTCTTAATACAAATCGCCCGTTTTCCAATGTGCATGACGTTATATAAATGTTCATTCTATTCTTATTCTGTTTATCCGCGCACAAAATTGTTGCCAGATCATTATGCAAATTAAGCCTAATCTTACAATACTGTAATATTGAGGTACACGGTCGGATTAGTGGGACAAATTTCGAGCTATAATTTCTACTACAATTGGTAACTATAGGAAAATGTAGAAATAAGTTTCAGTTGCTGTGCAATATCGGCGAGGAATTATTTACGAGCAAAACAGATGATATAGAAGCAAAGAACGGGAGAATCTTCTTATTCTTATATATTATAATTCATCAGAGCATGTACCTACCGAAGTTGGATTATATAATACAGAATTCTTAGCAAATATGCAAATGATGTGCACAACGTCCGGATTAACTTTTCCCAGCGAAAAAACAACAAAATCTGATAAAAACAGCGGAAAAAAACAAGGAAGCGAAGTTCTATTAGTTTAAGAGAAACACCTGCTACGAGTCGAAGAATAAGTTTTTATTTCCTTGAAATCGAGAATAGACGTTTCACAGGCCGAATAAAAACCACCGAATCTAATTTAGAGTCCAAAAGCTTAAGGCCGGAAAAGGGAGACAAGTAATTAGATTTCAAATCAAAACATTAGTGAAGATTGTTCGAACATATGTGCGCGACAATTTTAATTTGTTAGAAGAAAGAAACTTGCGAAGTTATATTTGGGTGACGCTATAATAGAAAGAGAAAAGAAGGCGAAATTAATACGCGGCTTTTTTCAGAAGTTGGATAAAAAAGAATTAATTGAGGGAGAAAAAGTTCGATACTTTGCGACCCCCAGGGGGTAACAATGGGCAAGTTGAGCAGCGAGTGATAAAAATGGTCGATGTAAATTTTTTACATCAGTGGCATTAAGGGATGTGAAATCATCATAGATGTCCTTTCTGAATTTTTATATGTAACCCTGCGAGATTAAGGATATGGAATCTCAAGATTCAATTGAATTTTGGTAGATGATTTTTTACCAATCGAGGCAGGTTCCACTGTGCCAGGCTGGCAGATCCAATATTTCCATCATCATCAGAAATTTTCGGGAAAAACTATATATTGCTGCGTTTTCTGGTCCGTTTTTACGAGTGCATGTTTGAGGGTTTGGGATGTATTACCCCTAGCAGAGGTCTGAAAACAAATTTAGTCCCCGTGCAGAAATTGCGCACTAAGTGGAAGGATTTTCTGAAAAAATTTGTTGAAAACGTTGATTTACTGTGTAGTGCATGCACTGCCAGTAGTCTACAATTTTCGTCGTGATTAGACGATTATTATCAATGGGAAAAGTATATTGGTAGCAAAATTAAACACAGAAGCATTGCGAAACTGAAATACTTTTTTGGTGTGTTGCTTTAATTTTGAATACAGGTTACCTACCTCAAGCTTGAAATCTGCTATCAATTTTATGAAAAATAATTTGTTCAGATATAGGCCTTCTTGGTTTTCTACCTGGTTGACACTTGTCCAAGCTAGAATATATCCTGAATGAATGAGAGGACATGATTAGCAACCAGCGATATTAGGCTTTTACACTTCTTGCATTAAACGCTGGCGAAAAAAAGTCGTCGTGTGGTACTACTATGCCAAAATCACGGATTTATCCTTAGCACAATTACGAACCCCTGATCTATGGACTTACGCAAGTAAATCCGCTTCGTCGGTTTCTCATTCACTAAAAATGCGATTTCTATTCTGAAAAGAGTTGCTTGAACTATCGAATTACCTTTTTTGCAGCAAAAAAATTGTAAAATTCTTATTCTCCCCGAGAAAATCAAAGGTTGCACTATGGATTTATTTTATTGACTACGTTTCAAATAAAATTATCTTCAATTCTTCTGAAGACCGCAAGAAATTTATCACCGTTATTTCTCGTCACTTTTTTTCCTTCTTCGGTACTGTCAAATAATAAAGGCACGATCGAATCTTCTTTCTAAAATGTTGAAAAGAAGTAGTAGTACCTCAGTTTTCTAAATCATGCTGAGTTGCGACACGCAAATGAAATGGAGACTTCCCAAGAAAGGTACAATTTGAAAAAATAGGAATTTTTAACCTTTGTAGGATCCATAATTTGTTTTTTATGAAATGCTTGTAAAATTTAAAAACAAAAAAACAAGTAGTCTTTAGAATCGTTTACAAGAACATTTTACTGTTTTTGTTTGCTTTACAAAGTCAACTTTTTTTCGAAAAGATTTACTCGTTCATCCACACTTATTTCTTCAAATAGAGGATGCTCGCTGATATGCTTCTTATTCCACAGATAAACTTCTTCTACATCGGTGATCGTATACAGTATGCCCTAAATTAGAAAATATACATACATGGGGTATACATCAATATAACATTCGGCGATACGAGTTAATACTTCGTTCGGAGAATAGAATAGAATTAGTTTCAATAGAATTTGCGCCAATTAGAATTTGAGGGGTTTACGATGTTAAAATTACAGTTTCAGGGTAAAAAATTGAAATACTATAAACAAAGCCATTCAAAATCAGTTTGGCTCAATAAGACTTATTATGAGATTCACAATTTTTAATTGGCAAGGAAATGTGTGCAAAAATAATTTTCGATTTTATTGAACGACATTTGCTTTTTCTGAGTGATCGGATTTAAGAATTAAAAGGTTAATAACAGTCGTCAATTTTACATACAACGGGACATTTCAAGAATCTTACTCCAGGCTTAAGAATGTAGGCGTATTCTGCCAGCAAATTTGGGCTTATTATTCGCCACTTATGCTTGGCTTTCTTGAAGTGAGGATCGGGGTAAAGGAAGAACAGTTTCGAAATCTAAAAGAAAAAAATAGAAAAACGTAAATAGACGAAAAGTTAGCGTTGTGAGCATACAAAATTTTGCAACTTTGATCAAATATTCACAGTTGAGTTCTCAAAGTTATGGTTTAAAAAATCGTGAGTTAAAAAATACTTTGACGTATCGTAAACAGTAAATTTATTGTTCAAAGAATTATTCACCAACAGCAATCTGTTTTGAAGACTTTTCGAAACATTTTCGAAGAATTGTATATCATATCTTCGCCTAAAGATAACTTTGAATTGAAGTACTGACTTGATGTTTTTTGAAATGATTTGGCAAATATTTCATGGCGTTCATTCGAAGACACGCGACATTATTATATTGACCTGGGCTATGTGAGCGTAATGCCTTGATTTTTTCCTGTACGTAACTGGAAACTTTGACTCTGATTTCCATACCGAGCATATAAACTTTGGGGTACAATGTCGATAAGGTAACTGAACGGAGAAACAAAAAATTACTGTTGAATAATTAAACACTCGAAAATTGTTCATTTCGTTTATGTTTCAACCGAAATTTCAGCAATTTTCCTATAAAAAGTGCATAAAACTATAGACAAATTCATAAATTATAATTGATTTGGAAAGACGTGATCAAACTGAAAAACATGTTAAATAGATCAAATGCACGAAATTTGTTTTTGGAATCAGCATGTAAAATGATAAAACAAAAACTAAACTTAGAAATAAACAATGAAAAAACCAAGATAGAAAAATTAACGAAAATTTTCTTTGGGAAAAAACAGTCAGAAAAAAATATTTTTCGAAACGAAGCGTAATACAAAACCGGATAGTGTCAAAGTTCCTTCAAAAGTATTACTCAAGAGTCCTCCGTATCCGCACCCGACGTCCAAAAATTCTACTTTATCACACGCTCGATTGAATGTGGGATACAAAGGCGACCAATCCATCAAATCCGGCTTTAAAGGACTGGAAATATTGAGCATCATTAGGAAAAATAAAAAAAACGAAAGATCATTAGCCTTACTATTCGAAGTCGTGATCGGCGATAGGATTCGAATGAGCTCTTTGCCTGTAATACCGCTTTTGGGGCAAACCCGGTATATCTTCGTCGGAATCTAAGTCCGCCATATCGAAGTTGTACTGTAATATTCTTTCAGCTCTGACACCGGCTGAGACATAATTAATACGTAAACCAAGGTTTCGGTAGTTGAAATATTCAAGGTTTAGAAACTTTAGAGAACTCAAGACAGGAAAAGAAACGGCTACGAGACAACTCAAAAAAGTTGATTGTCATATTTTTGGAAACTCTATGTCCATACATGCACAGCATAGAAATTCTGCTGGAGGGTCAGCGGCAACAGGGAGTGGAATACAAATTTTTTTTCGTTCTTGATAACGAAAAAAAATTTTCTAACATTCGAGCAGCATATTCTTCAACTTATATTAGTCAGATATGTGAAATTATTTGCCTAGACTGCACTTTAAAAAAGTTTTAATGTTACTTTTTTGGAATAAAGTATGCTTCGCTTAGAAAAATTGTTAAACTACAGCATCATTCCCATTTTTAGGACTTTTTCTTCTCTCTTGCTCATTTTCCTTAGTCATCATAGGTGGCGCGATAGCGTCAACTTATAATAATACTTGGCCCCCAAATTTCATGTCCCCCCCACCTAGAGCCAAAACGGTAAGAGCTAGAACCTTCAGGTTTTTTTCATAATTTCGGGCAAAGGGGCAAACTATGGGGTGCCTTTTGTCATTTCGCCTCTATCTGCAAGTGGTGCTCGGTGGGGCCCCAAAAAAATGCAAAAAACGCACTTTTTAAGGCCCCCCAGTTCCACCATGCCCAGCAATGGGTGTGCCATATCCAAGCTCCATACTTCCGCCTAAGCATCTTGGGGGTGCATTCTCAAATGCGATTTTTCATGTTTTTAAAATATGGCCCCAATTCTATTATATGGTGGTCCGAAGTCCCGGAAAACGCCAAATTCTTCAATTTTGTTATATAATACTTTCGGCTTCGAAAAAATAATTTTTTGCAGCATATTGCACTACGGTGCCCTTTCAATTGAACCAGTAGGGTTATTGTGATTTTTGGTTTAAGGGTTTTCGACCGAAGCTAATTCGATAGACCCAGTCACTTTACACGGAAAATTATTCCGGGTGTAAACCAGCGTATTTTCGTGATTTTTTGGTGGAAGGGGTTTTCGACCGAAGCGAATTCAATGGATGTGGTCACTTTACAGAAAAAAAATTGTCCTCGATGCAAACAAGCGTATTTTCGTGATTTTTTGGTGGAAGGGATCTTCGACCACGGGGAATTCGATGAATGCGATCATTTTACATGAAAAATTACACATGGTATAAACAAGCGTATTTTCGTGACTTTTTGATGGAAGGGGTTTAGGACTGGGGAGAATTCAATGGATGCATCACTTTACACAAGAAACTATCTCGGGTGTAAACAATAACATATTCGTGAATTTTCTGTGGGAGGGGTTTCCGAATACGGTGAATTTGATGAATGCTATCACTTTCCACAAAAAATTATCCGAGGTGTAAACAAGAGTATTTTCGTGATTTTTTGGTGGGAGGGGTTTTCGACCACAGGGAATTTAATGAATGCGATCACTTTAGGCACAAAATTATATTGAGTGTAAACAAATGTATTTCTGTCATTTTTGAGGGAAGAGGTTTCTGACCATAGGAAATTCAATGGATGCGTCGCTTTACACAAAAAATTATTTGGGGTGTAAACAAGTTTATTTTCGTGATTTTTCTGATGAGGGCTTTCGATCACGGGGGATGCAATGAATGTGATCACTTTACACACAAAAGTATACTGAGTGTAAACTAATGTATTTCTGTAATTTTTGAGGGAAGAGGTTTCTGACCATGGGAAATTTAATGGACACAGTCACTTTACACAGAAAATAGTCATGTGTGTAAACAAACGTATTTCTGCGATTTTTCGGTTGAGGGATTCTTGACCATGGGGAATTCAATAGACATGGTCACTTTTCACTCTGTTTACAAACTGTTTTAAGTGCTCTGCGGTTTACACATCTTTTGCTTTTACCGAAAGTGAGAATTCGTAGCTTGAATATTGTTTTTTACTGTTTTTTTCAGGTGAAGATGACCAAATTAAAAACTTCAATGTGCTCCAAGGAAGGTTCATGCATGGTTGAGGCCCACTAAAAAGAGGTGAACTAGTTTATTAGAAAATGCCCCGATGGGGTAGAAAAAAGAATATACTTGCTTGGATAGTTGGCAAGCTACAAAAAGAAGTGGACTAGATTTTTGAGAACTTGGTTTAAAGTTGGAAAAAATTCACTTTCGTTATATTGGATCAAAATTCTTTCTCAAAAAAATTTTTTCGTGTCTGTGAAAAAGTATATTCTACAGCTGAGTGCATCAACACACTTTCCAACTAAACATGTGCATCTCCGAAATTTTGAGGGGGGTACAGGGATGGACCTTTGTTTTTTTGGCGTTTTTTAAGATAAAAAATTCAAAAAAAGTCGATCGAAAAAATTTTTTAACCAATTTTCCAGTTTTAAAACCTTTGGGGTAGTTTGCACACTCATGTCCCCCCACACATGTGTGCTTCCAGCTGTGTTGAACTTTACTGAATTTAGTGTCAACAAAAGGAATTAACTGTGGGAAAGTGGCACATAAAATCCCACTCAACTTTTTTAGAGAAAAATCTACAGCACAAAGTCTTCTAAGAACTAAATCAATTGTGCAAGATATGTTTAATTCACTCATTTTATATAACACATCGTATAGCACTCAGTCCGTAAGTTCTACTGATTACAAGCTATAAATAAATTTATTCTCTCAATGTAGGTACTCGAAATTAAGTTACCACGAGTAGTTGTTGAAGCTGTTCAACAAAATAACATCATTCACAGTTTTTGAATCCAAACTGAAATTTGCAGAAAGTGCACTTTTTGCGGAATTGCAAACGGGAAGTAATTTCATCCATCCCTGTCGCTCCCCTTCCTGCTTCCAAAAAAGTCGTACTGTGACCATGGGAGTGCGAGTAGAGTCGGGGAGAACCGGGTACGGAATTTGGCGCACACCCCTAATATAGGCACGGCTGAATCAGGAGTATTTTTGTATGCTTTACCCTGTTCTCCCATTTGCCCAATGACTGTAACAAAAAAAAGGCCCAGTTGCACTGAAGTGGTCTGAGCTCGAGCTCAAGATAATCTCGAACAAAAAGGCGACTCGGTTGGACCTCAACTTCGGTAAAAATTGAATCTCATCCGGATTATAACGAGCTCAAAGATTATGCCCTGCTCGAGCTGTCGGGTTTCACTAACATTATCGTATAATTTTCTTATCTCTAGAGCAAATAAATATAAAAATGCCTACAATTCCCAACTCGAACTTACACCTCAGTATTAGTTGATCCTGAAGTGAGTATTGTTTGTGCACTTCAACAGAATAATTTGGACATTGCGATTAGCTCAAACACAGGATCATCAATTTACTCCCGATGTTGAGATTATCCTCATGTTAGGTTAGTGCAACCAACCCCAGGTTTCTTTATAGTTCTGAAAATGACTGTAATATGCCACCCTCACTATTTTTCAGCTAGTGTGACAGGCAGGAATTTTGAATCGGTCTGGAGTTAGAATGCTATTGGTTTAGCATATCTTTACATCTGAAGTAATGTGCATATAATTTTCATATAGAAAAATTTTACTGTAGTTGATGCCAAGGGAAGGACAAAATGCACGATGCTGCAGAATATACTTTTTCACAGGCATGGAAAAAATTTTTTTGAGAAAGAATTTTAATCCAATATAACGAAAGTGAATTTTTTCCAACTTTAACCCAAGTTCTTAAAAATCTAGTCCACTTCTTTTTGTAGCTTGGCAACTATCCAAGCAAGTATATTTTTTTTCTGCCCCATCGGGGCATTTTCTAATAAACTAGTCTTCTCTATCATTGCTGGGGTGCTCAAATCTGCTGGGGGTCAACCCCCTCCACGTGCACGTATGTCTATGTCTACCAGATACTAGCTCGTTTTTGGTAGGACCAACTTCACTAATCCCTGAAGAAGCTTGTAGAGCACATTTATAAAAACAGATTGGTCAAGATACCAACGATTATCACATGAACAATTTTCAATAGAATTACTTTATTACTAGTGATAAAACTATAAATTCAATTTACTATTAGTGCCGCACAAAACTCGCACCAATAAATATAATTTTCCACAAATATTGTCAGGTAAAATTCGCTGTTAGCAAACTCGCAATTAAAAATAAATATTTAAAACTATGCCAAGAAAAATAAGTCTCAATATAGACAGACTTTGTAAAAGAAGTATCCGAAACCTGTTTGAATTTTTGTTTGAGCACTTATCGTAGCTGATCAAAAAAATGATCTACTGCCAAAAAATGAAGCCAAAGTAAGTACTGTGACACAAATGGAACTACATAAAAACTAAGTGTTAAATATAGACGACAAATCACCACGTAATACAAATGTATAGACATTAATTATACATTTTGAAGTTATAGAAGACAAAAAAGTGAGCTTGAAGCTCTAAGAAGAGAGACCCTTAAAAACGGAAAAAAGATTTTGAGATACATAAAAGCATTGTCAATTTTTGGGAAATAAAACAGAAAAGTCGATATTCGTACTCGGCAAGAATATGCTGCGCGTAAGTCGCTCAACAATTGATAAATTGCGGATATAAAATAATCCATGAAACACACAACGCAAATAGTATACCCGAACCGACAAAGGCGATCCACCAAACAACTCTTTCCCATTCTTTTAAGCGAAAGTTACGTAAAACGACGATACCCATCAACAGACCGGCGACGAAACCGCCGACGTGGGCGGCGTAAGAGATATTTTGATCTGCGCTAGCGGGGTTGTACCGATTATAAAGCGCGACGCCAACGTCCATGGAGATGAGAATTAAAAGAGAAAGCAGCCTAACGATGGCGAATTCCATTTCTTGCCAATTCTAAAGAACTGAACGGAATGAGTGAGTTCTCCAGGAAAATTTAAATTTAATTCTAACTGTCTGGTTAAAATTCCAAACGAATAACTTCTGGCTAGAATCATACATGTAGTTGGGTCACACCTGTGCATAGGAAGAGAGCCTAGGGATCATACAAGAGATGAGCTTCAGGCCGAGAATTTACTGTCAGATGATTTCGAATTAGAAGTCAGTCACAACTGAAAGTTACTAGTTGGGACAGAAGTCTGAAGTGTAGCCAGTCAGAATTTTAGGACAACCGTATTACTGTTCAGCATACCTGTAAGAGGTCCGACCAGGGGGGGGGTAAATCCGAATTTTTTTTGGGGGGGGGGGGGTCGAAAAAAGCCGAAATTTTTCCCAAAAAATTCCAAAAAACACACTTTTTTGAAATTTTTTTTAATTTTTTCCACACTGGGCAAACTGGGGGGGGGGGGGGTGGGTAGGTATCAGAGGTCCCCAAGGTCGAAAATTTAGGTAGGGGTAAAATCTTAAATTTTAAGGGTAGTACTTGAAATATGCCGTGACCTTTTTTTTTTGCTCTCAACTTTTTGCTATGGAGGGGGGAGTTGTAGTTTCTCGAACTTACAAAACTGATTAATGCCCCTACTTTATGCTTTTTACAGTCAAAAAACATTTACTATTTCAACTCCATTTTCCAGCTCCCAATCATGCAACTTTAATGCACTAATTATACGTACAGAATAGTCACACTTTGAGGACTGTTGTGCCAACTGATTCCTGCACATTTCAAGAATCGGGCACAACATACGTTTGGAAACATTGTTTCAACCAGCATCTTCAGCAGTATGGGCTTATCCCATCTCTGATTAGGCTTGGAACACTGCTTCCAATTGAGAGTCCTGATGCCGAATGTGGCTTTAGTATTATTAATCCCATTAGACTGTGAACTACAAGTTTGAAACCAAGTACCACTCCTGATCCACGTCAACAGACCTCACATGTCTCGACTCATAGCAGGAAAGTATGCCACAGCTTGGGTAACCATATGCGCACAGAAGACCTAACGCAGAAGCGGGGAAAAGGAAAGGAGAGCATGAAGAGGCAGAATTTTAAGAACATAATGTTTTTCTTCCCAACGGGGCGATTTTTTGATTAATCACATATACATAAGTCATTATTTCATCTCCCAATTATATTTATAATGATTTCCTACAAGTAGTATATATTAATGTGCTGATATCCTTTCCTAAAAATCGCTATATGGCACAGAAGTTGCATACTTTCCCATTATCATTTGCTCAGTAAATGTGTCAAAAAGAGCAGTGAGTAATTCCTCAGAATCACACATTCTGCAATTTTTCTCGAATTAGTATAACCTACTGGGGAGAGGATGAAGTCTACCAAAATTTTTTGCTATAGTGAGCTGTTTTTATGGGGGTAGTAAATGAATTTTCAAATCTAAGACCGGGGTAATACCCCCCCCCCCATGGGGTGCTCTGGTGGGTATATGGTTGGCCAAGTTGAGGGGGTCCCCCCAACCCCCCAAGTACAGGTCTGCTGTTCAGCATCTATAAGCAGAGCAAATAGTTTACAACTAAAACACAGGGATTTACAGTCCGATCAAATTGTCTTGACCCATGATGATTATGGCAAAGTAAAAATCAAAGAAAATTGAATTACCGTTTAGGATTTTACATTCAGTCCAAATAAATAACAAAAGATCAAAGCGCCACTGTTTATTTCCCTCAAATCGGCATTTTAGAGGACTAAAATTTCAGAAAAGGGAAAGATTTTCTGGCTTCTCCTCAAAATAGGGAACATCAGGAGCTTCGCGCTGACGATGATTATAATCTTCGATATTCACTACAGTTAAGCCGAAACGTGACCATCACAAAGTCTATTTTTTCCCAGTTATAATTCATTACTTCTATGCCTCAGCAATGTATAATTAATTTCATATTAGGGTGGGTAAAACTCGAGATTACATTTGGAAATATAGTGCACATCCTCAGTGATTACAGCAATGCACTTAGCTGAATATTTTTCCAATCTGAGGTTACAAACTACTTGAACGAAAACTTTTATTCTTTCCAATTTTTGATGACTAATATTTCTACAGACTCGAACTGTTTCAATATGCACAAAAACGCATAAATAAAGCGTCTGTGGATATCTTTAAGCAAAAAAATTAGTATGCGAAAAATGAGGAAAGCCTTAATCAATATAAGGGGGAAAATGTTTTGGGAGAAACACGGATATTACCGCACAAAAGTTGTTCATTGAAATTTTAGAAATGCCTTGCTATCCTGCATTTTTAGGATTTATCCCCCACCAAAAATTGAGACCATGGGCAATTGTGGTTGTAAGGAAGTTGAATTCTACAGGTATTTTTCGGCGACTTCACCCTCGCCTCAACGGACCGAGTCGATGGCATATTCCCCCTATCATGTTGTCGAAAGTCAAAGAGATGAAAATGGAATTTTTGGAGCCAGAATCGATAAAAGAGTGCTATTTTATGGGGACCAGGCAACCAACCAAAGGAACATTTCGTAGCACATGTGTAGTACAAAATGATTACTTTCAAGTATTTTTGATCTTTCTAGCAAAAAACACGTTTTTCGGTGCTTCCTGATCCTTACGTTCCGAAAATTAGTTATTCAAATTTTATCCATTCCACAGTTTCACTGCCAGAAATCATGATCTTGAAAATGAGAAAACACCGAGTTTAAAATAGTTGAATTGAATAAAACTTTCTTTGTTGACTTTAATCGCTCATTTTTTCCTGGCATTTCTGAGCCACAGACAGGCCTGTAGGTAGAGGGTTGGTGGGGCATGCCCTCCGAACTGTCTCAAGTGTTAAAAAAGCAGAGTAGATCTTTGGTTTTTTCTTCAACGAAAAGTCAAGTCAGAATTGCCAATTTTAAAGTAAATTGAGTGAAAAAAATGTGTTCCCCCCCGAAAAAAATTCCCGACAACATGCTTGGCCACAGATGCTTCAGAATTGTATCGAAATCAGGCGAAAATAGAGGCCGTATTCATATAAATACATGTTGGTAGTTTTCCTAACTGCAGGTAGAAAAAAATCTCGAAACAGGTAAAAAAGGTATCCATTAAATCAGGGAGAAACTGCCCATAGCCAGGAATTTCTACCACGACGTATGAAAACTCAGCGCATTAGGTGGGCATATGTGCGCAAAATATAGAATCTATACAACGTTTTTGGTGTGTGTTTCTTTTTGCTTTCTTTGGAATTTAAGAATGGTGCGTGATTAAAACAATCGGTGGACACCTTCTTTCATATGCTTACTTGTCCTCCCTATCATGGCTTTTTAGCACTGTGCTTATAAATCCAGAGCAGTGCTAATAGAAATTTCAGACTTTAGCACGCGTGCTAATGATCGAAAGTGATAAATTTTCACGGGAAGTTCGAGAAGAAAATTATATGAAAAATATCAAAGTTTGGTTAAAAATCCAAAATCGTTATTTTCCAATATTAATTACATAACTTCCACGAAATAAAAAAATTCATTCTGAATGCTTTCTTTTTCGTTTAAATTCCTTTTGAAAGTACAAGCATGATTTCATGAATCAATAATGCAATAAGAGCAGGTTATAAGAATCGACAAACTCACACATTAATGTAAGACCAACGAAGCATCATTTGTCAACCGTGTTAATTGTGCTAATGAAATATTTTGTTATTAGCACGAGTACTAATGGGAATCGTGCTAAAAAACCCTGCTACAGGTAGTTTTCAGCTTCATTTCTGACACTTTTTATGAATACGATTTCTTCCTATCTGCAGATCGTGGTAAAAAACTACCCGCATGTAAAATTTTCCTAGCCTGTTGGTAATTTATTGATAATATAAGTCGACATCCATCCGCGTTATTTGCCTCAAATTATAATTTTTAAAACCGCTTTTCATTTTTTCGGAATGTACGGTTATTTAAGAAAATATATAAATATCACGTCATTATAATGGGGTCGATAATGAATAGACGAAAGTTACCAAAATATGTTTATTAACTTGAGTCGTTGGCACCAGGCAGGGTGCGACTGATGATCCAAATTCTTGAACTGATCCAAATTCAGAGAAACATACCGATTTATATTACTGGAGAGGGTGCAAGAGAATTCCCCGACCTAAAAAGACGTTAGAGTTGTAGTGAATAACTTGTGCCTTTTGTTCAGCACGGTGTTTGTGCTCATTTTCTTTATATCTTTGCAGTGGTCAGATAGCTAGTTCTTTTAGGAGAAAAAGAGAGAGAAAATATGAAGCAGTGTTTCTTGAAGAGTTACAGTATTTTAAGTTGTATTATTTTGAATGATAATTTTAGCATAAAATGCAAAAAATTAGGAAGCAATATCAGTTCTGGTTACTGTTGTAAAATAAGCCGAAAGATGAATCATCATGTGCTTTCTGGTTTTTGAATGATGATAATCAAACTTACGACGACTAAATGAGCACAATGAGCCGCCAATAAAGCATAAACACCGCCCGATGCACCGGCCAAATAGCTTCCTGGATCGGTAACGGACGAGGCTAACGAACCGGCAATTACACCCGAACAGTAAACGATTGCGATGCGCCAATATTTGTGAACCAACTCCAAAGGTATACCCAATACGAGTTGAACCAAACAATTGAATAAAATATGAAAGATCCTTAAACAATGAAGTTATTAAAAAACAAACTTCCCACTTTGAGCCATTTGTGCTTGTTACATGGTTTTTTGATTAAATTTTAATGAAAGATGAGGAAAAATATGATTTCGGTCAAAACTTTGGAGTGTATCGAAGGTAATTTAAAAAATAATATAATTACCCGATATGAATCAGCATATAAGAAAGAAAACGCCAGACTTCAGATCTTTTGCACGGATTATAAATTAAAGGGCTTTTAACCGGTTGCGGCTTCGTCATACTGATGCCAGATTTCTCCTCAATTACGTAGAAAATATATACACCAATCTGCAAATAAATTGAAATGCAGTGCGGCTCATAAGTTTAGACGTACTCTATAAATTTCGATTTTCCAACAAAATTGATCACCTTAGAATTAAGTTTATTCAATGAATAACTAACCGATTACGATATGCTTGGTACCATTCGGGAGCTTATTCATTTTCCTGAGAAGTGGTGTATGATGTTGGCGAATTTGTTTTACGGGTCCATATTGAATAAGAGATAAGTACAATACATAGTTTTGTGTGCAATTTTCAACTATTAATGACGTTTTTCGAAAATTTTCCGACGGAATTTATGCTTTGGAATGACTAACCTTAATCAGTTTTTGGTGCTAATTCTAATGGTTAGCTAAAAATTGAACAAAGTACACTGAATTTCCCAGGATCTGAATCTTCAAGTTTTCTGATATTTCTACACTGGATGCTGACTTACTTACAATATCATTCAGCAAAATAGAAATTTCCAGTCATAATTAAAATATGAATGAAATAAATAGAAAGAAAAATCAATAACTAACACAACTGGATTAGTAACACTTAATTTTATATGAATGTAAACAGGAGCGTAAATATATCTGCACAAACAAACAAACAAATAGAAGACAAATACAAACACAAATAAGAGCAATCTTCCATGGTCTTGGGAAAGTCGAATGTATTTCGTTCAATTTTTTAGCTACGATTATAATTCTTGTACCATTAAAATCAGCATAAAAACTGATTGAATTCAGTGGGTCAAAAGCGTAATTTTCAAAAAAAGATTTCTAACGAAAAGATAAAAAAAGTTGTCTCGTACTTATGTCTTATTTAATAGGGTTCCGTAAAAAAAATTCGCCAACAGTATACACCACTTCATAGGAAAATTAATAAGCTACCGGTACCAATTAATAAGCTACTGGTACCAAGCATATTGTAATCGGTTAAGTATTAATTGAATAAACTTAATTCAATGTTGATCATTTTTTCCGGAAAATCGAGCTTTAAAAGTGCGTCTAAACTTTTGAACCGCACAGTATAATCAATAGCGAATGACGATACTCAAGGAAAATCAACAACAAATTAATTTATAATTGAGGACTGATCAAAACTACAATTGCAGATTATGTTTGGACATTTAAATTACATCAAAGAACGTTTAAAATGTCTAGTACATTTCCTAAGCAAGTCTATGAATGATTTCTCGGTATTTTTGTCTGGAACACCTAATTTTTATCACAAATTAGTTTTTTACCGCTGATATTGAAAGCTCGTGTAGACGTGGATTTGGAATGCTCTATGTTTTGTATATTATTGCATATTATTCCTGCATCCTTTATTCAGTTGAGTTAATTCCGTTCTTACTTCAATAATTGATATAATTGGGATGAATAGAGGCGGTGGTATACAGTTATATTGTTGTAAATAGTCGAATTCTTCTTCACGCATAGATTTCGGTAAAACCATTTGTGCCGCGTGCATGACGACGTTAATTAGACGCAGTTTTTTGGCTTTAGACATCTGGAAATCATAAGAATAAAAATATAAATTAATAAAAGAATAAAAAATCAATTTTCGTACTAAAAAACAAAATTCCGAAAAATCCACTCTTCCGTCCAAATTTTTGTCGACATCGCGTACCAAACGACGAACCTCATCGTCGGATAGACCAAGAGAGTTGCCGACTTGCTCTAAATTAGATTTTAATTCGTTCAATGGAATGTAGCCGTCGTGATCACGATCGAACTGAAAACCATCACGAGAAAATGCAGAAAAATTTTACGGTCTTAACACTGTCTCACCCGCTGGAACGCTGAGCGCCAATCTTTTGGAACGTTTTTGTTCTCTAGACTATGACTCTCGTCGCTCATGGTGACCAAGGTCGTCGGAGCGAAAGAGCAGTGTATATATATGAACGGTAGGCTTAAAAACCTCAATCTTATCAGTTAATGCATCGCTATCCATTCATAATTCATAATTATCCGTTAAATGTGCGTTCATTTATTGAAGAAGCTATCTTTTTTGATTTGTGAGGCTCGGAGAGTGCACAGGTAGAAAAACATAAAAATCAAAACCAGTGGTAAAGGCAAAGATCTTGGCTAGAATTTTTACCACTTCCGAAATTTAAGGCATCCAAAAGTCCAATTACGGGGAAAAACAGTGATCACAATTCACGAGTAAGTTTTCATACTATCGTCAAGAACTTTCACCCATAATTGTGGAAAGGACCATAAAATTCGATAACTCTGATCGGAATCCCAGAAGTGCTAATAGCAGAATTCATGAGAAATCTATAGTTAATATGCTTCCAATCGTTATAAAAATGTACCATTTATCAGCTTAATTTGACTGACCTGACTAGAATTCCTGCAATTTTTCCTCATTTTTGCAAGCTACTGACTCCGAAGACATCAGAATAATTGGGTATAACTCCTGGAAGGCAGAAAAAAGCATTCGTGACTACATTATAAACGTTTTTAAAAATGTGGAAAACTTTCGGAAAACGAGGAAAAAATTTTGGGTTCGATTCATATGTGGAAAAAATCTCCGAGAAAAAAGGAAAATTTTTTCGATATTTTCAATTTTATAATGATTAAAAATGCATCTCCAGACAGCAAACCCTATAGCTTAATCGATGCGACCGTCAGGCTCTCGGTGGCGCCGTGAATTAAGCATTGTTGAGCGAGATCTGTCATCAATTTGATTGGTGGAAAAAATTCATCGATTTTTTCAGTTTTTTTTCTGACAGTTTTCTGGCTTAGTCTTAAGTTTAGGCTTAAGCTCAGACTTACGCTTATTTTTAGGCTTAGGCATACATGTAGGAGGTCCGACCAGTTGGGGGGGAGTAAATCTAAAATCTTGGGCTGAGTGTCTCAAAGTTTCCAAAACTTTGGAGGGGTCCCCAAGAATCCCAAATAAAAACCGAAAAAAGCTGAAAAATTCGAATATTTTCCCAAAAAAGGATCAAAAATCTACTTTTTTCCATTTTTTAAAATTAGGACGTCCCGACATTTGAGGTATAAAATTCGAACCAAGTTTTGGGGTCCCTCCCAACTCCTCTCACAATTACAGGTATGGGCTTGGGCAATTATGGTTAGGATGCAGTAAACTCAAGTGTTTTTTGGTGCACGGACATTTGTGCCAATTGGCACAAGAGACTAAAAATATTTGTGACAATGGCACAAAATTTTTTTTTCGCTAGAAATATGAATAGATATTCCGAAAAGATTTTAGGCAAAAAGTTTGATAAAAATCTAATCAAAGCTACATTTACTGCATTAATATACGTAGAAATCGTGCCCCATACCTGTACTTGGGAGAGGGGGTTGGGGGGGACCCCCCCAACTTGGCCAACCCTGTACCCAAAATCATCCAACCCCCCCCAGTTTGGAAAAAATTAAAAAAATTTGCAAAAAAGTGTATGTTTTTTTTGGCCTTTTTTGGGAAAAATTTCGACTTTTTCCTACCCCCCCCCCCAACTGGTCGGAGGTCTTAAAGGTATGTCGTGCCCATCTATTTCTCAACTTATTACGTCAGTGAGATGAGAAAAAATGAGCGAGAAAATGGTTTACGATTCAGAAAGAAATGGAATGCTGCAAGAATTTAAATACAAAGCTTATATTTTCCTCAATTTTCGGCTACGAATTTCTTTATAACATCGATGCAAAGAATGAATTGAGGATGTCTATGTGTTGTGTGTGGAAATAAGTAGACACTTTTAAGTTATATAGCTTGACGATTTATCGCGCATTTTGATAAGAAATGTACGGAATGTGGAAGAGCGTGCAGAATGCTAGAAACGGAACACTCAGAGTGTTTGACGAATTTAACGCAATGATAAACGAATTCAGGAGATTGACGGGCTCATAGAGAGCGCTATGTCAACTTTCCAAGGTTCTTCACTCAGGTCATTTAAAGTTTTCGGATGCTGAAACTTGGACTGTACTATCTTACCCAATTAGGAGTTTCACCCAATTACTCAAACTATTTTCCAAATAGTTTGACTTATCCTAGATCACACACTCAGAATACAATTTACTAGTGTACAAAATGGCCGCCTCAAACTTTCAAAAACTCTGCACACAAGCTAGGACACAACCGCTTGGCTACAGTACAAACAATCACAATCAAAAACTTTTTCACAATTTCTTCACATTGTAGCCATGCTTCTTCATGGGTCTCGTCATGATCTTCTTTTTCTCAACTTGCCGATCTTTACTCAAAAATGACACCAACTTTACAAATACGCCAAATTGTCCCACAACACTCCTCCCTGTTTTGATGTAAATGGCCTTGAGCAATTTGAAGGTGTCGTTGGAGGTTGACATTTTGATCGTATGAGAGCCTTTAGCTCATAATCGGCAATCTTTATCTTTAACGGCTCGTGTCCTTCATTCCTCAATGCTGCGGCTGGCTACGCAAACAAATAAACAAAGAAAATTTTAATGATAATATCACAAATATTAAGGCACAAAGCGATGAGCAAATCGAAACTAGTATTTTTGTACCAAGAATTTAATAGAGATTTGAAAAAAAGAAAAGATTCTGTCATAGCATCTTTACGTTTCTTTTATTCGGCTCTTTTATCCATCTCCATTTGATATTCACGATGAATTTCTCAGATGATTGCTTTCTTTTCTTCGGTAGCCGGATAATTTGGGGCTTTTGTGTCGGTCAAGCATTGCAGAATGTAACGCAAGGCCATTGAATAAGAATAATCCATGGTCATGTTGTCATATGCTTGCCGCGCATGGAAAAGAAACAGCGTAAGCGGTATTATAACAATTGCATTTTCAGCGCCATAGTATTTGTAGTAATTGCACATCCAGCTTAGGAGAACTGCGGTGAGTTCTTCCGTGCAGTGTGGATCGCGACACAAGTATCGTGAATGAAAATAGTCAGGGAAGTCCTGAGCTATTTGTTGCGAAGCCGGGTTGGCTTGCCGTAAAATTGTCGGATCGAAATTCAAATGAGTGTGGTTGAAATAATTAATGATAATCATTTCATCGGTTGTCTGCGGTTGTATTTGGGCCATAACAGGCGCAGCAGGTACGCTATGGTACTGTTTCTCGGGTGGCCTTTGTTGTTTACCAAATCGCTGATGTAGTATTTTGTATTCTCGAATGGTTCATCGCTGTTGTTGTTGAACACTAGCCATTTGGGCTTGTCGCAATGTTATCGGTTCTTCGATCATTCTTTCAGAGTCAGCAGTCAGAGGCTGTTGACTCTCTAATTCTTCGTTTTGTAATTGATCTCCTTTTAGGGTGCTTGCCCATTCTATTTTCTTTTGCCAATCTTTTGAATTGCTTGGGTGTTCAGGCTGAGTATCAATCAGGGTGATATTTCTTTGGGCCTTCATTCGACATGTATTCACTGTGTCGATATTTTCGGCCATCATAATCATTGTTTTCTTTTCGTGTAGTAGACCATGAAGGTCGTTCTCATGTTTTCGTATCAGTCTCTTTTGATCCTTTACTTTGTGTATCTTCCCCTGAATTGTGACCCTTCTTCGATGGTGGAACAAAATTCGGGTTCGATCGCGTTTCGTCTTTGGAATAATGAAAATTGATAAGCTCTGATGTCCCGAATCAGCTGACCTTGTTCATCGCATAGCTGATCTTAATTTATCTCTAAAACAGGAGTTCTGCTGTCTGTGCTGATAGGAGTAGAGGTTTCTACCTCGTGTGATATCGGTATTTTATGATGCATCGGAATTATTCAAGGTGGAACCATTTTTAAGTCGTTATCATCACCATCAATTTGTGAGATGTCTCTCATGGAAATGGCTTTTACCAACGCAGCTTTCTCTCATACATCCTGTCCTCTAATCGAATCTAATTCATATTGACTATATGATAGATTTTTAGATAACGGAGTTAGCAAAGACATTGTTTTAGCTGTTGTTGTCGGCGCATTAGTATCGGTTTGCGATATGTCATCTTCATCGCTTTTGATCTGAATTATGTCGGTTTCAGTAGGAACTTCGGTTTTTACCGCGAACAATTCATCAGAGATTTGATGGCCATTGCAGTTTCCTTATCAAACTCAGTATCCGCAGAAGCTTGTGTAGGAGCCTGAGTAGGTGTTTTTGTTGGGCTTTCATCCGTCAACATTGCTTCCAGAAATACTGGTAAATCCGAGCTCATTGTTAAAATGCTGTTAGGCTGGAAACAAATGAGATGTTCAGATTTTCAGGATGTCAAAATTGGAGAGTTGTACGAAAAATAGTAATAAGGGTTCTCTTTATACTTCTTTTTCATTACTAAATCAGTATCATTATAGACAGGAAAACTGTCATTTTGAAATACTATAGGTCTCATAAAGTATCGGTTCATGTACACTGGTTGTTTGTTGTTACTGCGAATTCTTTTGATTACGGGTATGCAACTAACCCATTCGATTAATTCTAATTCGAACATACCATCACATTTGATCCAATCTTGTTCGCAAATGAGGTTGATTTCGATGTTATTGCTTTTCAACAACAATTTCAGGATTTCGTTTTTGATTATAGCTTGCATGGTGAACAAACGTGAACGGCTATCGGCATGGTTCCTCGAATGGCGTTCATCCATTCATTGTGATTGGAAACCAAGTATAGCGGCGCTAAGGCCGGCATTTCCAAAATTTGGTGATCTCTTTTCATGTTGTAAATTGGCCAGGTTGGGGGTGGACTGTATGTTGAAAATGGATTGTTCACGATTAATTTGAAATTCGTCTGTTTCATTTCGCCGCTCATAACCATATTTAGATCTATTTTGGATAAGAATAAAAGCGACATGGGCCCACCGACTGCATGTGATGAATGCTAGGTATATTGTTAGAGCGAGCTCTGTTGATTACTTCGGCGCATATATTAGCATTGTCGTACAGTTCGAGTTTTCCATTGTCTGTCAAGGACGATGTGTTCTGCTTGCTGCCCTTTATAGAAGGAATTTTTATAGGAAAAAAGATGCACCCTTCAAAATTATCAACGGTTTAGTGGTGTGTTCCACATTCGGGTGATTATATAGGCAATAGCCCAAGTTGGGACCAGGGATTTTTTTTCCGCACAGTGGGGATTTTTTTGATGTCGTGCGGAAAATTTTTTGAGAGTTTTCCGCATGGAAAAGAAATTTTTCAATGTTTTTAGTGGTTTATAATGGTGGTGCAGAAATTTTTGTCCAATTTCCGCAAGATGTGGAATGACTGGTGCAGAAAAAAAACCTTGGTTCGGACCCTTATAATCATAAAATATGATTTGGTTTAGCGCTAAAATTTTATTGTGCATTATCGCGTGGAGCAGACTTTTTGATGGCATTGGATCTACGACCCCAAAGGCGCCCTCTTCACTGCAGTCATAGTTGATGTTCACGTTATCATACAGATTTTGTGTCGCTGTGTGTATGAACTCAGGCGGCAGAAAATCATGTGGAAAAATTTGAATATTATGGTAGATGCTATCGACGAAACGGTAGCATCCATACGCCAAGAACATTAAAATTGGATAGTACGTGTCTAAAATTGAGTAAATTACAACCTGCTTATTGGGCTTGCCGGCTAGGGCGATTCTTTTGTTTGCTTGTGGAAAATACAGTGTGAAACGCTCTACATCCAACGCGAAGGTATCATTGACTATTCCCTTCAACTTTTTACTTTCCGGGCAGAGGCCTATGAGGCATACTCTTTCTCATTTTTTGGTCGATTGTTCGATATTTTCCAGTATAATTTGGATATCAACCAAAATACTGGGTACGAGCACATTAGAGTGCATTTTACGGGCCTCGGGTGAGTAAAAATCGCATCTGTGCATATCTTTCAAACACTTCCAATCATCAGCCTGATCAAAACTGATGATGATGGTTTTCGGGGCCAACACAAATTCATAGAATGCGTTCCAATCATCGGAAGTAGCTGCGAGGGCGTCAAACATGATAGTATGTCCAGTCGGGAACCCGAGATGAACGAATCTAGCGACATGAGCCACGTTTTGATTCTGTATATTCATTTTGGCCTTTTTATGAATATACAATTGATTCTTTGAAATATTTTTGACATGGAAGCCGACCAAAATGTGGCTTCGGAAGTTCGGCTTCGAATGCATCGTCAATGTGTTTTTCAATTCACCACTTTCGACATATGTCGGCTCCCGTAGGACATTGAGGGGCTTCACATACACCGTTTCAAACCAATGTTTGAATTCAGTGATTCTTATCATCTATTTTATGTTATATTCTGAAAAATATCATAAAATTTTGACTAATTTCTGATAAATTTAGTTCCACATGGAAAAGTCAATCTTTCGAATCATGGCATGCAAATCTTCTGGCGAAGTTACCGCGACCCAAATTTAATATATAGATGGATCAATATATATATTCTTCCCAGGGGAAGAGAAAAACGGAGTTTCTAATTTTTAAGATCGACAAAAAAGAATTGGTCATCTTGATGATGCTGTTTTCTTTGATACAAGATGTATCAATCTTGAACGTTGAAAAATTTTCGAAAAACGGGCGGGGGGTTTATCAACAACAATGTGATACCCGAACTGTGCGACGTTGTCACCTCTGACTCAGTAGTCATTTCTTTCTTTCTATCAATTTTGATTTTCAATTTGACTTGTATCGAGAGTTTGATACAATACGACTGTTTGATAAGCTTTGCGATTTAGCAAATGAAGAATTAAGACCGAAAAATCTTGCTATAAAAATAAAAGAGTAAAGTGGAAGATTGTTAACCATGACTTCAAATTTTTCATGCACATGACGAAAAGTGTAAAGTCCAGATTGGGTGGGACCAGAGGAAGATATTTCTACAGTGCGCGCTTCTCGCTTTATTTTCTTATATTGCACTACTTCCTAGGGAAGGTCGATTTCTCCGAAATGGTCATCAATATACACTAAACTAGGCGACAATATCACACACATTTCTTTCACTCATTCCGCACAGAATCTGAATTAGCGCGTTGAGCCCATTTTTTAGATATCCAAAATTTTATACTCATCCCTTTCACTTATGATTATAAAATGATTAAATAATTACAATTTTTATTAGCAAAATTAAAAATTGATGTTAGTTGAAATGAAATGAAATATTTACAAAATTTTAATCTTTTTCAAGTCTCAGAGGACCGCTATCTTCCGATTCTAGAATTGTTGATGCCGTACGAGGCATGTATGGCTTTACGTGGGAAAGTGAGACTTTCTGAGATTGTCTGGAACAATCTAAACTGTCAATCGTTATGACGTTTTTTGAGATTTCGGTGTTTTCGATCACTACAAAGAGTCTGATGTAGTCTTAGTCATTTTTTTTGTTAATTAACAGTATTAGATCATTTAGAATGTATTTCTGTTCTTTTGCTTCCCTATGGAAGTATTGTTTATGCAATTCTGACATGTTTTTTAGATTTTCTGAGACTTTGTTATATAACGTTAGTTGTGCTCGCATGAAGATATATTGATATGCATCGTAGTTTAGGGGTAACGTAAGACTTTTCGCGCAGTCGAAATCAATAGTGATTCTGGGATCATACCCTCGCAAAAGTCAAAATGGAGAAAAGTGAGTAGCTGTGTGAGGAACAGAGTTATAGACGAATGTTGCGAAAGGTAAATATTGTTCCCAATTGTCGGGATCTTCGGCAGAGAATTTTTTGAGTTGCAAAATCAGCGTTTGATTGAATCTTTCAACCATTCCGTTACATTGAGGGTAATATGCGGTGGTGTTGATTTTCTGAACTTTTAGAAGTTTCGCGATGTCTTTCATCAAGTTTGAAGTAAACCCTGAACCCTGATCTGATAATAAATGTTTCGGGCTTCCGTGAACTAAAACTACATTATTAATGAAACTTTCGACAATAGTGGCTGCTTTTTGATGGGGAATGAAATGAGGGCTTACCCATTTAGTGAAATAGTCTTGAAATACAATGACATATGATCTTTTCTCACCAAGAGGGGAAATGTTTACTATGTCGGTCTTGACAATTTCAAATGGATATTTTGGCTGTATCGGTAGCAGCTGAGGGGGTTTTGGCAACTGTGAAGTTGTTTGTTGACACGTCTTGCATGTTCTCATCTATTTTATTGTCGTTTCTTCCATTTTCGGCCACCAGAAATGTTGACGCATCATTGCTGTAGTGCGTCTATGACCTTGATGGCTTAGAATCTTTGCGCCATGGAATTGATACAAAACGCTTTCAATCAAAGTAGTCTGAACTACTATCGTCCAAGCTGTATTAGCTTGTTTTGATGTTTGGTAAACTATTTTGTTTTCAGTGTGAAAGGCAGACGAAATCGTAGACATTTGTTTTTGTTCGAGAATTTTCACCAATTTCCTGATATACGGATCTTTTCTTTGAGCTTCTCGAATTTCTTCTGGCGTTTCTATAGTTACTAGCTGTTTTTCAGGTTGTTGGAAGTCTTCTTCAAACATCGGCAGTTTGTTCTAAGACAAGAGTTTACTTTTTTCTTTTTTCTGTGTCATTGATCTTGTTATAGCTGCAGCAACAGTCTTCCTTTTTTCGTGGAATGTCAGTCTGAATATTTCGTCTGTTACTTCTTTATTGGTCATTGACCCTAATTTAGCACGAGGCTCATTTCATGACAGAAAATCAGCGCAAGCATTTTCTTTTCCTTTTACGTATTCGACACGATAGTTGTAGTCTTGAAGCTTTATTGTGAAGTTTTGAAGTCACGAATTTTGATGTTTTTCTTCTTTGATCCATTGAAAGAGTTTATGATCAGTTCTGACCATTACTTTTTGACTGTAGACATAATGTCTATGCTATCGGAAAGCTTCTACAATTGCAAGACATTCGCGCTTAGTTGTACTGTAGCGAGTTTCTACATCAGAAAGAACTCTACTGTTGTAAGCGATGACCGATTGATCATTTTCATTTTCTTGATACAAAATCGCACCAATAGCAGTTGTGTTAGCATCTGTTTGAATGAGGAATCTCGATTTTTTGTCGTTAAAGACAGGATATCGCAAAAGAGTCTAGGTTAGAGATGTTTTAAGCTTGTTAAACGCTGTACAATGTTCTTCGCTTATTTCATATTTCACATTTTTTCATAGTAGTTGATAGAGCGGTCACGAAAGAGTGGCAAGATTTGGTATGAATCGTCTACACCATTGGACAAGGCCAAAAAACTTTGAAGATCTTTTACAGTTTTTGGCATTTCATAGTTTACAATTGTAAAGACTTTTCCGGGATTGGGTGAAATTTCATTTTCTCTCAGCAAGTGACCAAGAAATTTTACCTGTTTTGGTACGAAATTGCATTTATCAGGTCTCAATGTTAGATTCCTGTCACGAGGAGCTTCAAAGAAACTATGATATTGTCAGATTTTCCAGACATATGGATGCAGGATCTGTTCTATTAGTCTTTGGAATTCAGCGGGAGCATTTTTTAAGTCAAATGGTAGAACTTTGAATCGAAACAAGCCTTCTTGACTAACAAAAGTAGTTTTATCCCATGAAGCGATGTCTAGAGGGATCAGCCAGTACCCTGCTTTCAAGTCTAGAGTTGAGAAAAATTGCGCATTACCTAATGCATCTAGGTAGTCATCGATTCTCGGAATCGGAAATTTATTGCTTGGTGTGACTTCATTTATACCTCTATAATCAATGACAGGTTGCCAGCTTCCATCTTTTTTGGTTACCAGAAACATAGGCACAGCCCACGGTGATCACGAAGATTCTATGAGGCCTTTTTCTAGCATTTCTTGAATTTTCTGGCCAACCATTGGTCTTTGTTCAATCGAAGCACAGTAGTGGTGTTTCGCGACTGGTTTTGCATCACCCGTGTCTATAGAGACTGTTAACTCGTGAGTGAGAGTAGGCTGATCTCCAGGGAGACTAAAAACATCGGGATATTGCTTGAAGACTTCAATGGCGATCTTTCTATCTTCATCATTGATATTCGACTTTTTGGTCATTTTTTCGAGAGCGAGTCGAAGTTTTTCTTTTTCTGAGATAGTCGACTGATCTTTAACCAACGTAGCTGGTTCATAATCATCTTCATGATCGCTTAGCGACGCAACTGTCATTTTCGATTCTTTGAGTCTGAATTTTACTTCAGCGATGAGCTGGTTAGGTTGCAGATGGAAACTGTTTGCACTATTATTGACAAATAACAGTGGACATTTGCCTTCCATCATGTTTATTATCGCCAATTTGATCGGATATTCACAGTTTTCTTTTCTGAAGTTCACAGGTTGAACTATGATGCTTTTGAAGCTTTCATTTGTGAAAGGGAAGATTTTCTTGTTAACCCATGTTTGACAATTCTGTTCAACGTAGCATGACAATATATTCAAAATCGGTAGCGATCTGTCAATTTTTATGATTTGGGTTTGACTTTGTCCCATAGAAGTATGTGAAAATACTTCATCGTAGGGTGCTTTTTCAATCGGTTTCAAAACTAGATTTAGTTCTTGTTGATTGTCTCGGATTCTGATGAAATTTTCATGAAAGCTGATTACAGCTTGAACGCTCGGATGCTCTAGGAAATCAGTTCCTAGGAGGCATTGCTCTCCTGTAGTAGGTAGAATCCAGCATCATACTACATGGGTTCCAAAAGATGAATTGATTTTGAAGGTTATTGGACCTCTAGCATCGATCATAGCACCGTCGGCTACTTTTATCTGTGCAGATGATTCTAACATATCATAGTCAATCCCCAAAGAGTGTTGAGCTAGACATGAGGAGATGACTGGACATTGAGCACCGGTATCAATTAAGGCTTTTGTTTTGATTTTTCAGATTTCGGCATCGATGTGGAAAGCTTGTGTAGGAGCGTATAAGCTCAAAAGTTTGATGTCTTTTTGCGAACATTCTTCGATTCGACATATGCTAGATCTCGCGATTCATGGTTCAGTAGGTTTTTTGATTGTGAAATCTGTGATTCCGGGAGCGAGGAAAAAATGTGTAGTTTTAGACATTTCTGTCTGTTCAAGCATGTTTGCAGTACTGGTTGTCGGCTTCATCAGAACAAAAGGTTTAGGTGAGTTAAGCACCGTTTTGGTTTCTGATGGCAAAACTTGTTGCAATGGTTGCGGAGAAGCTATCTGAGTCTGTATAGACTGTGAGTTATTCATTGGATAGTAGTAATGCTTCTTGATTATCTTTTCTTGTCGGGATCCAGAATCACAGAGAGAAATGTTTGCCACATCTCTCTGATAGTTTCGATTATCACGATTGAAAAATCGGTTATTTCGGTCAAAATTTTGATTCTAATTGGGCATGTAGTTAGGCGTATTTTGTTGAAAACGAGAATGCCAATTATGATTATTTTGCTACGGTGAATTCGGTTGCTGTTGCCAAGGCTGAGGAGCCTGTGGTTTTAACTAATAGCAGTCGCAGCTGTCATGCTTACACTGACCATGATAGGTGCAGTATTTCACCGGTCATTTATGTGACTGTTTTCATTGAAAATTTCGATTTTGAGAGAAATCCTGTATAGGAATGTTTTCTCTATTCCGGAAATTTGGACTCATTCCTCGATCAAATCGCAACCTTTGATTTTTGAAGTTATTAGCATTTTGCGAATTTTCTCGGATTCCGAACTGTTCTAAAACTCATTTCATGCATTCCTCAAATTCTTTTATCTTCATTAGATTCGAATTTTCTTGAAATTGAACAGTATTTCACTGTCTAGAGTCATCTCAATTCTGGGATTGAGATTTATCTCTAAGACGAGGTTTGGAATCATCTCTAAAACGCAACTGGGATGGTTGCTCCTCTGATGGATTTTTGAGTTTGTTAACCAGTATAGGTTGTTCTACTCTCATAGTTGTCTGTTCATTTGCTCGCTGAATTTTCTGAACTTTTGTGATGGCTATAGCTAAGTCGGTGATTGTTTCTAGAGTACTCGCCTCAATCGAGACTCTGTAAATTTCCAGCATTTTCCAAAGAAAAGTTGTGATAACTTTTCTATGGCGATACTGAGCGCTTCTGTCATAGAACAGTAAATGTAGGTAGGTGCTGATTCTGTTCAAGAAAGCTGATGGATCTTTGGTTTCAAAAGGAGTGACGGACTGGAGCTCGCATTGGAGCATATCTTGATCGCAATTTGGTGCATTCATACACATCAGAATCTGTTCCACTACATCATAGGATTGGACATATCCTATGGTGTTCAGAGCACCATCCCAAGTTAAGCGATGCAACGTGTGAAGTTTCACATACTCAAAGGCATCAAGACCAAACTCATTTTCGAGCGTGATGAAGACCTGAGAAGGTGGGATAGATGGAAAGTGAAAGTTTATCTGGGAGTTTAGTGCATTTAGCGCGTTAGAGCGGTCAAAAGTTTGTGTCAGGATGATCAGATCATCATGGTTGTCGATTATGCCTCGAAAACTAAGCTGACTTTTTCGATCGCCAATGGCATTTTTCAGTTTTGTCGATTTTAGAGACTGAGTGTAAGAACTCGTAGGTCTCGCGATATTTTCAATTTCGGGAAGGTTTGGTTTCAATGACTCTTCTTTTTGAGCTCTCATTGCTATGATTTCAGTTTTAAACTCATCGAGAAGTTTTCATTGTTGAGTTGCTATCGTTACAATTTGGCTTAATGCATTAGCAGTGTTGCCACGGAAATGTATAATTTTGGCATCATATTTTTGCATTACATCGATGTACGCGTCATTATCCAAGATTTTTCGAGCATCGGTCTCCTATGGTTTCCGTTTTAGAAAGTTAAATTTTCGATTTTCAACAATTTTCGGAGATAGAGATGGTGAAGTTTTCCGCATTTATTGCGGAGCAGATGTTTCTGGTAAATTGAAATTACGCTTATCTGCTTTGTAGAGAAGCAGTAGATTCACGTTTTTGCTGTCTAAATTTGTGATTTCTCGGTCATTGGGATTCCCTATTTTCTTGTAGAAACCTTTTTCATAGCCTAACGCAGTAAAGCGACGCATGTGGTTTTCCTCCATTTTTCGGGTCGATTCTGGTAGTTTTTTGGATTTTCAATTCTTCGCAAATTTCGGCATTTCCTCAACCTTCAAACGAGCTGGTATGATTACCAAAATGTCATGCGCGGAAATAAGTAGACACTTTTAAGCTATATAGCTTGACGATTTATCACGCGTTTTAATAAGAAACATACGGAACATGGGAGAGCATGCGGAACGCTAGAAATGGAACACTCAGAGTGTTTGACGAATTTAATGCAACCATAATCAAATTCAGGAGATTAACTGGCTCATAGAGAGCGCTATGTCAACTTTCCAAGGTTCTTTGCTCAGGTCCTTTAAGGTTTTCAGATGCTGAAACTTGGACTGTACTATCTTACCCAATTAGGAGTTTCACCCAATTACTCAAACTATGTTCCAAATAGTTTGACTTATCCTAGATCACACACTCAGAACACAATTTAATAATGTACAAAATCGCCACCTCAAACTTTCAAAAACTCTCAACACAAGCTAGGACACAACCCCTTGGCTACAGTACAAACAATCACAATCAAAAACTTTTTCACAATTTCTTCACGTTGTAGCCACGCCTCTTCGCGGGTCTCGTCACGATCTCCTTTTTCTCAACTTGCCAATCTTTACTCGAAAATGACACAAACTTTACAAATACGCCAAATTGTCCCACAACATATGACTGCTTGTCCCCTGAAGAACTCTAAGTCGAAAGTTGGGCAAATTTTTGGTCGAAACATTGTGCCAAGAGTATCAATTTCTACATCTGAATCAAACACCAACAATTTTTCCATACGAATCCCACTGAATGAACAGAGAAAGTTCAGATTTTCTATTCATTCATCAGTATTTTATAAAATATACATTTGCTGTGATGATGCAAGTATACTTTTCAAATCGGGTCAAATAAAATTAGTTTAATAGTATATTCATTTGAAAATTTTACTTTTTCAGCCTCTAAAACGCCTACAAATCAAGGAAATTTAGTCTTCGGCCAGTCAAAAAATTTGTGCCAATTGGCACAAATGCTTAAATTTTTTTGTGCTATTCCATATTTTTTGTTTGTTTAAGCACAAAAAAAAACACTGAGTAAAACTACATTTTTCCACTAATCAAATTGATATCTAATTTAATTTGATTTTAGTTCCGCGGCACAAAATTTTTAAATTTTCACTTCCTAAAATGCTGGAAATTGAACCTTGACAATGTTGGGGAATAAATTAAAATCCGACTGATGAAGTATAATTTGTTTCCCATTCCAGCGCGTAGCGCTGGGAAATTTTTTCAGTTCTAACGCTGGGAAATAAATCTCTCTAATGGATATTTGTGAATAGAAGCAGTGTTTTTTTTGTGCCAAAACATGGTTTTTGGCATAAAAAAATTTGGAATGGCACAAAAAATTTTGAGCGTTTGTGCCAATTGGCACAAAATATTTGGCTGGTCAAACATTAAATTTCCTTGATTTTCAGACGTTTTGGGGCTGAAAATGCAGGAAATTTTCGGCGCTTCGCGCCGAGTCAACGAAAATAGTATTTGTTATTCGTATATTTGACCCGAACGCGAACGATTTCTCTTCGAACAGTGTATTAGTATCGTTCATGGGCATACGGACACTGGGTGCAGTGGGTGCAATTGCACCCAGTAATCACATATTGAAATTTTTTTTAGATTCCTTTCAATTCAGATATTTCTGTCACTAAGTACTAACTAGTGCTCGATTAAAAATGTCAAAGCCATCCGCGGGCAATACTTCTACTACGAAATTCTTCAAGCCAAGGCAACAGAATTCAGCTGCTTCACAGTCCAATAATAAAGGAACTGCAACATCAACAACAGAAAGCACTTAAGAACCCACTGAAGACTTGCTATCTGCTTATGATGAAATTAAAAATACAAAGAAGAGTTTAGAATTATGTATTGAATCAGATGTTGATTTTGAGAAGTTATATGGACAATGCAGAAGTAATGCTGACTTCGTCTTATCAATTAGCTTTTAGAGTAACTAAATATATTGATTAAATTTCAGAGCCAGATTGATTAGATCCTGGCGTTTTTGAAAATATTGCGTTTTATCATGATTTTTTGGATGGTGCGACTTTTGAGATGTTCAGTGGTGAACTTAGACGATGGAAAGTTAAATGGTGCAAGTGCAACACCAATTTGAAACAAAGGCCTGAAAGTTTACCTGAAACACTAAAATTATTTGATGGACCTCTAAAAGTATACCACAAATTTTCATTAGCAGTAGTTTTGTATACATTCTGTGACCTGATTTTAATCTTTTTTAATGAATTTTATCGGACTCTTTTTGCCTTACTCAAAATTTTGTCAACTTATCCAGTCACTACTTCGACACCAGAAAGAACGTTTAGTATGCTGCAGAGCACCCCATGGGTGGGGTATATTTGGGGTTGTAAATGAATTTCCGAATCTAAGACGAAATTTTGGTAGACCACATCCTCTCCCCAGTAGATTATAGTAATTCGAGAAAAATTGTACAATGTGTGATTCTGAGGAATTACTCACCGCTCTTTTTGACACATTTACTGAGCAAATCATAATGGGAAAGTATACAACTTCTGTGCCATATAGCAATTTTCAGGAAAGGATATCAGCACATTAATATATACTACTTGTAGGCAATCATTATATATATAATTGAGAGATGAAATAATGACTTATGTATATGTGATTTATCAAAAAATCGCCTCTTGGGAAGAAAAACATTATGTTCTTAAAATTCTTCCTCTTCATGCTCTCCTTTCCTTTTCCCCGCTTCTGCGTTGGGTCTTCTGTGCGCATATGGCTACCCAAGCTGTGTCATACTTTCCTGCTATGAGTTGAGACATGTGAGGTCTGTTGACGTGGATCAGGAGTGGTACTTGGTTTCAAACTCGTAGTTCATAGTCTAATGGGATTAATAATACTAAAGCCACATTCAGCATCAGGACTTTCAATTGGAAGAGCAGGGATGGAATAAGCCCATACTGCTGGTTCAAATAATGTTTCCAAAAGTATGTTGTGTCCGATTCTTGAAATGTGCAGGAATCAGTTGGCTTGACAATCTTCAAAGTGTGAATATTCTGTACATATAATTAGTGCATTGAAGTTGCACGATTGGGAGCTAGAAAAGGGAGATGAAATAGTAAATGTTTTTTGACCGTAAAAAACGTAAACTAGGTGCATTATTGATTTTTGTAAGTTGTATGTGGTTAGAGCACTTCAACTCCCCCCTCCTGTGCAAAAAAGCTGGGAGCAAAAAAAAGGTCACGGCATATTTCAAGTACTACCCTTAAAATTTACGATTTTACCCCTGCCTAAATTTTCGACCTTGGGGACCTCCGGTATGCTGGCTAGGATATTCTGTGAAAAACGAAAGTCAATGACAACAAAGCGTGTTTCAGATCTTGCTGTTATTTCATACTACTCTAAAGAATCTGGAAATGTTGACATTTCTGATGTCCTCGAAATTTTTGTAGATGTGTCACGTCGTATTAAGTTGAAATAAAACGTTTTAAGTTACTTAACCTTTATGTGTGACAACAAAAGCATCATTTATAGCTGATTTTATAACAGTAATTTTTTAAATTTTGAATTGCACCCCATATGAAAAAATCCTGCGTACGCCTATGGTATCGTTGCAGTAAACTTTATAGGCTGTCAATGACTGTTGAATGAAAAGAAATTCTAAATATACTCTATTCATTCAGTCAGCAGATTCAGATTTAAAAGTGAAATTCTTAGTTTTTGTGTTTGATTGATTAAAATAGAAAAATCGATATCGTTGGTAATGGTACAATGTTTCGACAGAAAATTTACTCAATTTTCGACTTTATTTTCTCTGGTCTTTACTTTGTTGTTATAGATATTCATATTTGTAGCCAAAAATTGAATGAAATGAAATGAAAAATATTTATTGCTGTTACACAAAACAAAAAACGAAAGAAAAATGCAAGGTGAAATACATAATACAATGTCATATAAAGAATAAGATTAGTAAATCGACTCGCAAGAAATGTAAATATTTTAAGAAATAGAAAAATCATGCAGCAATAGGGTGCAAAGGTTACTTGAAAAGTAACAACTTACATGCATCCCCCAATTCGATTATCAAAGTTTAGAAGTTTAATTTTTTTTTGAATTTTGAATTTTTTGAGACATGAATTTCCTGAACAATTCTTTGAAATTTGAATTTCCTGAACAATTCGAGAAGATTTATTTGAATTTTCTCAGCATTCCATTTCTTTTTTAACCGTCGTGTACTATTTACTTGCAGTTTTTTCTTATCTCACTGACATGGTTAGCTGAAAAATAGGTAGGGCACGATTCTTACAAAAAATTAATGCGTTGAACGTTAACTTTTTATCAAACTATTGATTGATGTATAACTTTTCCGCAGTTTTCAGTGTGTATTTAGTAAAAAAAAAATTTTGTGCCATTGGCACAAATTTTTTTAGCCTTTTGTGCCAACTGACACAAATGTCTGTGCACAAAAAAAACGCTGAATAGAAGTTCTAAAATCACAGTCTAGAATGAAGTCTCCAATTTCCATTTTCAATAAACCCAAAAGTTCATGTTAAAAATGTTGGAAAAATTTCAAGCATTGTGCCATTGACACAAATTTTTTGGCCTCATGTGCCAATTGGCACAAATGTCCATGCAAGAAAAAAACGCTGCGCGGCTAACCCTGATCTTGCGTTTATGTGGTAAGCAAAAAATTGAAAACCGCCAAAACGGCCGCAAAAACCCAAAACCCACGGCAAAAACCGACATACAGTCAACCCGCCGCAAAAACCGCCAGAAGGGTCTGGAAACCGCGAAAGTGGAGGGAAATAGCCGCATCTGGCAACACTGCTCCGGCCCCTAAAATGACTAAAAAAAGCCTGCCAGTAAACTACAGTATATTTTGTCCACTAGATCAGGTAAAAGCCAAAAGAATCGCTTGCTTAATTTACGATATATTCACATAAAACAAAGCGACAAGAAATCAATGATTGCACGGCATTTATTTGTCGTGTTATATCAGTGAAATTGACTACATATACATTCTAACATCGTAAGGTCAGTATCATACATACACAAGACGAAAAATCTGCCGGTGGTTCAGGGAACACAATTTTTCCAAAAAGACCGAAGAAACCGAATTTTTTTTATTAAAAGGCGTCTTTTGCTGGGGTTCAGATCAAATGTGCTGGGGGTAAAAGGATGATTTGCGAGGTGTTTAGACACCCAGCAAACCCACCGCATGCGTACGTATGGTCAGTATGTTGATTATTGTTTAATAAATATCATATTTAGCCAATTGAGCGCTGATGAACTCTGTAATAGTAGAAAAAATCACTGATTCGTTTCAAGTAGTTCAGATAAAAATTAAAATTTTACCTTCCTTGTTAAATTCGGGCAATTCCCCATTCACCATAAACCTCTGTATCCACATGCATTCGTTTTGTATGTCATCCCATTCCCAATCTCTGAGCCTCAAAAACGACCAGAGTACGGCCCAAGATACCAAACCGTCTTCGTCTTCGTCCATAATCTTAAAAATAAAAGGAGGAAGCTGCGCCCTTCCGTTAGAGTTTAGACTGAAAGTATGATGTGTGCCTAACGTAGAATTTGAAATGCGGTATGCTAAATTTGCAAACTGATGTTATAGCGACTGATAAGAGAAAAAGTTGAAGACCCTACAGCAAAGGATTTGAAATCTTTTTGAGCACGAACGAAAAATTGACATAATCGACTAAAATTCCTAACAGTACATACTACGAAGTTTGCAAAACTTGATTATTAGTGCGCCCGGTGGCCATCCGTCTTATAATGTGTGCAATGCAAAATGTGCAGAAGGTACCTACAGTAAGTGGTCATGACCCATAACTTTAGAGAACAGTACGAACCTGGCTCAGGCTTAGGCTTAGACTTTGGCTATTATTTAGCAGGCACGTTATACCGTTTATGCCTCATCACAGGTATCTTTTGCATTACACACGTCATAAGATGGGTTCCACCAGACGCACTGATACCCAAAACTTTTTGGTGTTAGAATGATTCCAATTCATAGAGCTTCAACACAAAAAATTAAAGGAAAACTTGTAATTGTGAAACTTGATGCACATCATTTGAACATTGAGCATAGGGTTCCACAGCACGGAACGACATCGCAACAAAGATATAATAAGTACAGATTTCCAGGTTTGTTTTGTTTCAATGTGGAATTGAAAATTTGTGAATGCGTGTAACTCCCGTTCTATTTTTTAGAAAATTTTACAGTTGACTTCCAGGAAACGAAAACAAGACCCCATAACATCATTTCCGATGTAAAATTATAAAAAACAGGTATAAGATGACATTCAAGGTTTTCAGACCGAAATTGCTGATGGGTTAGTTGAGTTGAGTTGTAAATTAGCAGCACTACATGACGTGCGGTTCATCTGAATACTATAGATGATATCGAACGGTACTTGCTTTTTGGTTTCATTTTTGGAAGTATTTCAAGAAAAACAGACGATAGCTTAAAAATGCAACAATAGTCTATTCATTTTCAAACGAGCCTCGGAAAGCAAAATAGCCCAGAGAAATCGATGAACAAATATTTAACATGCATCGCAGGCCGAAATCTTTTTTCGTCGAGGCTCATTTAAAAAAAATACTATGAAATCAACATCTCACATCAAATCCTCCTCCCAATGTTTCCTCTAGCAGTTCCACTGCGTAGTTGATCTTTAGAATGCCTAACAAAAACTGATCCAGATCGATTTTTCCCGCTTGATTCAAATCCAAACTGGTGAACAGCGTAAGAATTTCATCGGGCGACAAGCTAAATGGCAAAAAAGTAGAACCTAATTGAAGAAAAACAAACGAAGGATTCGTTTTTTACTTGTGACCGTTTTCCGAAAGGGCGTTACGAAATTCGTCGATGCTCAAAAAACCGTCGTTATCCTTGTCGAGTAGATGAAAGGTTTGACGAACGTATTCGACTTCGGATTCGGTGAAATATTCCGGAATCTGAATTTTATTCGGGAACATTCGAATACCTGATGCCAATCACTTCATAGGAAAATTCTCACATCTGTCAACGCTACATTTTGCTGACCGAAATACATTGTGAGAGTGACAGTAGGAAGTGACCGCAACGGACCGCGTCAAAAAGTAAAATGGAGTGTAAATGTATAGCTTCACAAAGACGGACTTTCTAAAATATAGGGTGAAAACTGTTATGAGCATCAGACATCACCCAGAAAAAATCACTAATTACCGTAGTTCCGCAGATTCAGAGTTTCATAAGCGGATGCAGCTACGAACTATAGTCTGCTTTTTATCAAATGCTTCCAAATAGAAAAGTGACACAAATCAGTACTGTCGTCTAAATCTTTTACATAGTGCTTTTACCTCAGAAATTTTATATTATTTATCAGAAAATCGTGAAAATCTGAAAATGCTACTTACTTTCCACTTTAATTATTTAGAAGCATTTCGAGAAAAACAGACTATAAACAGTATTTACAATAAATTACTATTTTTGATACAAAAATTTGCGTTTTTATGGTCAGCAAGTTCAGTTAGATTTTTACACGTTTTACTGTGAAAGTGTTCCATCAAAAATTTGATCAAAATGGTCACGTACAAAAAAAATTCTTTCAAAATTTTGAAATTATTGTCGCCAAACAAACCAAGGGTCTCCAAAGTATTCGTGGGCTACTGATATGGCACATATTGGCGATTCTTTCCATCATATTATTCCAAATTTTGAACTTCTCCAATTTCGTATTTTCCTTGTGTAATTTGTTTATTTTTCTTGAAACCCGTCAAACTAAGAGCGCGAATGCCGACATTTACCACCGTATGGTGTATTTTATACTTGCGTTTGGATCACACCGTCTCTCTTTACGACAAGTGTAATCTACAAATTTTGAGTTTTGGTCACTCTCGTACGGTCGGTTTTCATTATTTCTCTCTACGACTCATTTTTCGACCGAAATTTTCAACATGCGTTTCGTAGTGTTCGAAAGTTGAATCATTTTGTCGTTTGATCGTTAAATTTACTCAATTTTGTTTTTTTTCAGTTTTAGCAATCGTATCTGTTCTTCTTTCGTGCTTGATCCACGGAGCTCCGCGAAGTCGTATAAACGGTGGCGAAAATTCGCTAAAAGACAGCCAAAAATGGCGTATTGAAGCGAAATCGTTGATCTTCGAGACGAATTCGATCAACTATGACGGCGAATCGAAAAATGCAGCCGACAAGAGCTTTCTTAGCTTGAGTAAGACTGACCTTTCATCAAGAGGTAGTGGGTATTGCGTAGTTCATCTAAAAAACTTTGATCTTACTGTAGCTCTGCTTTGACATCGCAATGCTATTATACCAAAAATTCATGTCTATAACCCGTTCTTGTTGTATTGTAATTTCATTCAGTCAGCTGCAGATATAAACTCATACAGTAGGCCACCGTTATTCTGTATTTTATTGTAACTTGTGCAGTGGAGAAAATTTATGATTTCTATTTAAATAATATCCATGCATTTGCAAATAGTCTGTTTCTGTGATCGTGTACCGTGATCGTAAAAAACTTAAGAAAATAGGTTTGAAAATTCAGTCTCAAAAGTCTCAAAATTCAGTCTCGCATGCGACCTAATTTGCATATCCAAATTTTCGAAACGTTTGATTTTCCGCACCATACACCCAATAGAATTCTACCTCATTTTTCCTCGAGAGCTCTTTAGGAAGTTCTGTCTAAAGTTGTCTGATGACACGAGTAGTAAACTTTTTGCTTTTTATTCGTAGCAGGCAAAATCTCCTTATGTCAAATGACTATTCTTTATTTTTCTAACTGTTACCGTTCGAAATCTTGACCAAGTTATTCATTATGGTCATTATGGTCACTGTCAAAAGCGATGAACAATTTTTTCATACTGTAGAGATAACGGTAGTTAATAGGGCTTCTTTTGTCGTAATGACCAGTAGCTTCATGAATACCGTGTCTTTAGAAGAGCCTGGAACTTCATACCTCAAAAAACGTCAAACGGCGGACCATACTGGTGACGAAGAGTGGCAGTCACAAGGCCTTTACCAGGAGGCAGCCGCGCTGCAGTCTGATCGCGAGCCGTCCAAAGCTCCAACGGGTATTGAAGACAAAAATTTGAACTCTGTGCATATCTGTATACATAAATTTTTCAGCACCGTACGGCGGGGCCATGGCCCTCATCCTAATTTTGCTAGTGATCGTCGTTGCGTCCGTAATCGGAATCTCGATCTATTTGATTATTCAAGTCGTAAACGATGGCGAAACAGGTAAGCAAAACTTCATAACAATTGTGTGAGTATGCAGAATTTCTCGAAATAAATTGATCACATTCCCAGACGCTCTATTTACTTTATATTCTCAAGCTTACTACACATCCGTGGTAAGCAACAGAGTTGGCGCAACTAAAATCCTGATCTGATGTGAAAATAAAAAACCAACTTTAGGCTGTCGGTCAATGCTGTAATTACATTTTATTTTGAAATGTCGGATACAACGATATCGCAGCGAAAGTTCTATTCAAAAACGAGACACTCACCATAACAGCATTCAAGAATTTTTATTCACTTTGGAGATTATTTGGTAATGATTTCAATGAATGATTTCCTGTTCTGATAATTTTCTTGATAACTCGATCAAATGACTAAAATTTATCTATACTCCATTTTTTCCCAAATGGGCATCGGGAAGAAAAAAAGATGCTCATGTAAATAACAAAGAACCCGAGTACGCTGCCGCCTTTTTTCTCAGCTTGAGTGTAGCTGTCAGGATTACAACTTGACAAAAGAAAATGTTAGACAACGATGCACGGTCATAACATGCCTACGGATTTCCTTGGACCTTTTTGTGTTTTAAGGCTCGTTTGAAAATACACAGAGTATAATAGTGCCTTTACAGTCCATTTTTAAATACAATAAGTATTATATAATATTTATACACAGTATGGCTTAAAATCTGTGAGCTTACTCAACCAACATTCAATGATTTTGTGAATAAAAAGTATTTTGGTAAATGCTTTGCGTGAACGGCTTTGATGATAGCGCTATTGTCATTTTCCAATTCACCAGAATTTTATAGCAAGCAGATTAAACACAAAATCAATAGTAGATAAGCATGATGTCATTTCTACAATTTCGACCCAGTTATTTTTGTGATAAAGGGTGTCTCTGATATATTCATCCAGTGAATCTCGCCGATGCTGAAGTCCAGTTCGAAAGTCAAGTTACATTGCAAGCCGACGAGGGTGAAGAAATTTACGCCGGTGACGAAGGCGTCGTCGACGAGGACGAAAACGCCTCGGCGTAAGTTTTTTCATTGTCGACGAATTTTCCGAAAAACCTCGATTAATTTGAAATTTCTTTCCACCCACAGTTCGGCCGCCGACAACTCCCTCCTCGAACAATTGTCGGCCACGTTTAGGAGCAAATCGGAAAAATCGCAAATCGCGGCGACTACTTGAGTTGATACAAAAATATCGTTTCGATTGTCGGATTGTGCCAAATTTATTCAGTTCTAACTCCACTGTACATTGGCATACTAGTTCATTTTTTCTTTGTGCAATAAATTAGTGCCCTAACAATTTGACCACGACGGTTCTTCTTTACGCAGATGTTTGTATTGAAAAATGTGAACTCTCGCACTATTTTAAACAAATGAAAATTTTCACCAAAATTCGAAGCTATTTTATTTTAGAGAACATACAGAACAGTAAGCTTTATTACGCGGAAATAGTATTCTCATATTTGCGTGCCATCACTGAAAACCTTCACAGTAGATTAGTGTTTTGAAAAAATAGTCAGTGCACTATTACTCAGGTGGTCTATCCCCAAGTGAGCGATTCCCAAGTAAGCGACTCCCAACTGAGCGATTCTCAATTGAGTGATTCCCAAGCGAGCGAATCCCAAGTGAGCATTTTCACAATTGAGCGATCCCCATGTGAACGATTCCCCACTGAGCAAATTCCCAAATGAGCGAATTCCCAATTGAGCGATTCACCATTGAGCGAATTCCCAAGTGAGCGAATTCCCAATGGAGCGATTCCCATGTGGGTGATTCCCAAACGAGCAATAGAGATTGTAATAACACTTTCTCCAGATTTTCCTTTTTTACTTTATATTTTTGTTTGTATATATTTCTTTTTTCTTTCGTCCTGTGTGTTGCTTATATTTTCGTTTATGTATGTTTTTGCATTTTTATTTCTTTTCTCTCCTTTCTTTCATTTTGTTTTTTCTTGTCATCTACATTTTTTGCTCATGAAACAATACATTAGAAGTTGTCATTTTTAATAAGTATTGTCATCCATATAATTCTCATACAATTCGGCACGCTCTAATTCCTATTTAATTTCATTCTTTGTGATTTTTTCTTCATTCTTACTTACTTTTCATCTTGGCTGTTGCTTTTACTTCTTCATCTTTATCTTTTTCTATTCTTCCGAATTTTTCTTTTTTGTTCTTTTTCACATTATTTTTTCTTTCCTCCTTGCTGCTTTCCCTATCTTGCTTCATAAGCCTTGTCACTTTTTTCATGTTTTTTTCTTTTTTTGGTACCTTTTTACTTATTATCAATGTCTTTATTTTTGTTGACGTTTCCTTTCTCTTGATCTTTTGTTTTTTTAAGCATTCTTTTGTTTATATTTTTTATGAAGATTTTCACACTTACAACGATGAAAGACTCAAGCATGCCGAGCTGTACGAAGGGAGTCTACGTTTATTTAAAATTACAACTTATAATGCATTGCTATGAGCAGAAGAAAAAATTTGATGACAAGAAAATGAAAGAAAGCAGAGACAAAAGATGAAAACGTAGAAACATACATAAACGAAAACATGAGCAATATACACAGAAAACGAAAGACAAAAGAAATGCATTCAAAGAAAAATATGAGGTAAAGAAGCAAAATATGAAGAATATTTTATTACATTCTCGATCGCTCGTTTGGAATCGCCCAATTGGGAATTCGATCATTTGGGAATTTGCTCAATTGGGAATCGCTCAGATGGGAATCGCTCACTTGGGAATTCGCTCAATTGGCAATCGCCCACATGGGAATTGCTCACATGGGAATCGCTCACATGGGAATTCGCTTATTTTGGAATTCGCTCACACAGGAATCGCTCAGATGAGAATCGCTCACTTGGAAATGGCTCATTTGGGAATACCCCGTTCAGGTCACCATCCAGAAGCTGTAACACGCACACCTTTAAACAGAAAATGACTAAAGCTGCAGTTGACTTTTATGAAATATCAACTTTACGGGTCTGAATAACATTATAGTTACGGTTTAAACGAGCACTCATTTTTCTGTAAGATGGTATTATAGGAAATCACGAGTGAGCATCAAGTTCATTTACGTCATATTCTCAAAAAATCCAACATTCTGAAGTCATGACCTCAATATCTCCACAAATTTCCAGTTTAGATAAAAGGCTTCACGAGATTATTCGTAGCACGTCAAGTTACCCTATTACAAGTTTTGTGGATAAAGTTTTGATCTGCATTCCATGGTCAAACCTCACAGAAGGTGTATTTTGCCGCATAATGTTTCTGATGCTGAAAATTTTTTGCGTAAATTTGATGACATAAATCGAAACAGGTGACAGATTTCAATTCATCGTGGATGCTGTGAATAGAATTTATGAATTTTTTGTCCTAATTTACATATCTTGGCAATGTCAAAGAGAAATTAAACACCAAACATTTTCAGCCAGCATACTATAAAAAACAAATTGGGTCCTGTTTAGTACGTTTTCTCTCTCTTTCAAATTTGAAATTTCGATAACAATTTTAAACATGTACCTTATACGTCATCGGTTTACTCTTTTTTAGGCGAAATTTCAGTTTTGTTTCTATAGAATTCTGCCGGCTACACGCTCACACATTTTGTTGCCATCCATTTTTGGCTGTATTTTCGCGAAAGGAGTTAATAATTTTTCGGAGGCAAGGCCATTTACATATTTTCGGTTTTTCCAATCATGCTCTCAAAGTTGACGGGTTGGATCATGGGAAAACTGCACGTTGGTCAACAAGAAAACGTTCAACAAGATAGTCGTTCTTTGGCCGAGGTACCATGTCCACCACCGGCGCCGCCTCGCAAAGCCAGGAGTGATTGGAACGTAGCTGGCAATCCTGAAACTATTACCAAGGTTCTGGCTTTCATTTTTTGAAACAAAGAATCTCTTGTTAGTGTTTCCGGTCAAATTTTCTCGAAAAATTTCTAAAAATAAAAACATAGCAGCATATGTTTCTAGCATTCTAGAAAAATTCGTCTCTTTTTGTTGCTGCGTTCAAAAAAAACTTTCAATTTTCCATGGTAAGCTTCAATTTAGCTTTTTCCAACTAGCCTCACAAAACCTCTTATAGCAAGCCGCGAACAATAAAATAGATTTCGTCCAGAACGGCATTCATCAAAAAATTCCCAAAGCCTTGAAAAGCGCCTTCGAACGGCCGGAAAAAGACAAAAAACCGTTCAGCTATTTCGCTAGTGGAACGACGCCCAATTTGACCACAAAACCGTCACCCAAATCCGTCAAACAAGCGAATCCGACCCTGAACGGACCCCCGGTTCCCAAAGTCTTGCCAATTGTTACGGATAAGGATTTGAAATTCGAGGAACAAAAGTGAGTTAGTGCTGTTCTCTTGGAATGCGCCACGAAAAATGTATCAAAAAATCACTAAGAACCCAAACTTCTCCTTCTCCTAACTATCAACTTTGTTCTCATGTTCTGATTGTTAAATAATTTTTACGCTTTGAAAAATTTGAATAACTATCAATTTTGCTAAATTTCCGAATTTTAACTAAAAAATAGCTAGGTGAATAAAAATGTACTTAATTTTTACCTGAGTGGAATGAATTCCATGGCAAAATATTGTTGGAAACGATAAAAAGTAATGAGCAGTATGTTTTTGCTGCTGCATGCATGAAAATTTCACCCTGGAAACTACAGTAATAAAAAAGGCTCGTTCCCATTGACAGTATACTTGAACAGCGCTAAGAAAAATTTCCACCAAAAATTAGCAGTTTACTTCAAGCGCTTACGGCTCAGGGTATTATGTATGAAACTTCGTAGCAAGAAACTACCGTTGATGGCCTGCTAGGGGGAGCGGAACCAGGACAATGCAGCTTGGCCGTGTAATTTTCTTTGGAATACACTCGGATAAATCTGACGGAATCTAAACAGCAGAACTCTCAAACGAGACATCGAGTCTCTCAAAATTTTCACCTTGTGCAAATGCCTGTAATATGTCGGGGAAGATTGGATCTTGCGGATGATGTAACTATTCTCCATTTTTCCAGATCAAAGAGCACCATGCCAGCCGTGACTGCAGTGACCAATTCCAGCCAATACAATACTCCCATCGCTTTGTATTCCAAAGAAGCGTTGCAAGAAGAGTTCTCCCGTCGATCAGCGGAACCATCGACCGGCGCGGAAACGACGTAAGGGTATTTTTGGGAGAATCCCACTTCCGTTTCTTAGCGCCACCCATTCTGTATAGGCAAACGCCCACTGTCCATACGCGTTCAAAAACGTCTACCTATCAAACAAACGAAAGCGACGTCGAAGATACGCCGAGGTACACAGGGTATGTCAACCCGAACAGTCAGTCGCCATGTTTCAAGCGTCTACAGTATATCACTGGATTGAATACAGATTCGGAGGACGAAAGATCGATTGGTGAGTGTTTTGAATGAGGCTCATTGTGGCAAGAACTTCTCGTTAGATTGGTTCTGTAAGTTCATATTTCTTCAAAGAAAAAATCGGATTGTGCAGCGAAATTTGGAATTCTTTCATTGGTCGCCACACAGTCAGCGTGTGGTGACTAGGGAACATGTACATATTCTATTTGCCAAAATATTTTTTGCATAGGTTCATTTGGAAGAAATTTACTGTAATTTACCAAGTTATAACAGTTTCGCACACTTAGTTTGTGCAGGCCTTCTGTATGTTATGTTATGTTATATGGTTTGAGCGGTATTTTTAGGAACCTCTAATAAATCACTGACCATTAGAACCATGCAAGCGTAAACAATTTGAATGCATTTCTCTTTTTGCACTTTTCGAAACAAGCTTCTCCTGTTCTGTACATTCAAGACTTTCAGTAAGTGATGGTATTTTTCATCCTGCATGCCGAAGAAACTAAATTCTACAATGTCATTGGAACTCCAGATGTGCCTTGCCGTGGAATAGGATAATCTGACACTCTATTTACTTTGAAATGGAAGTGATAAGAAAAAGTAGGTTCAAATTTTCACAAAATTTATACGGAATAAACAACTCTATACAGTAGAAGAAAAATGAATCCCGTTATTACAAAGGGAAGGCAAAAATCAAAGAAACAGCAATTGCTTATTCATTTTTGATTTACATAGAACTGTTGGAGAAGCTTATATGAGTTTAACCGAGTTATTGAAGAAAATTATCAGTCGGTCTGTTAGTCGCTGATGGACGATAAGGTTTTTTTCTCATTGATTACAGTGATAAGCTTACTATTTTTCGAATTGAACTTACTTTCAACGCTTCGCTGCATCTGTAATTTCAAAATGAACTATAGTATTTTTAAGAAATCTGGTTATACCGAGATTTGGAATGCAAGTACTATTTCATTTTTTTGTAATTTTCTGCTAACACGCGTCATAAAACTTGCTGGAAGACTACAATAATCCCTGACAATTTTTCTAATAGAAAATTTCACATTGAAGGTTTCATATAAGGCGATTTTGAAGGCAATACTTACTTTTGCCAAAAACAAACTATAGTCTGTTTTTTTGAAATGCTTCTAAATAATGAAAGTGGAAAGCAAGTAGTATTCCAGATTTTCACGATTTTCGGATAAACAATATATCAGGGAGGAATGAAAATTTGTGAGCATACTGACCTAACCTTTAACAATTTTTCGAGTGAAAAATTTTACAATGTAAGTGATTTTAACGACGGTACTGATTTGTGTCACTTTTCTATTTAGAAGCACTTTATAAAAAACAGACTATAGGTATGCCTAATAACTCTTGACGCTCTCGAAAAGTTTCATCCGCATTGCCAGACTTGCGACCTGCTGATGTGAAGTTGTTATCAGTCAGATATAGCAGCTCGTTCAATGAAAAATCAGCAGGTACGAATATCGGTATTCTTACAGGACAAAGTTTAGATTCAACAGTGGATCTTTTTTTCTAATATTTCGCTAAGTGCACCCGTACTCCTCCGTTAAATTGTCGTCATTTTTCAGGAGGATTTGAATTTAGCTTTTTCGAGGACATCATAAAGAGCTATCAGGCCAAGCAATTTTTAGATCCTGAGAACGACGTGCAGTTATCAGAGTGTACAAGCTGATGAGCACAATATGTCAAAGCCACATCTTCTTCCCCGGTTATTGAGATCATCGTGTGAGAATTAGCTGTTCATGTAGTGGGGTTTACTTTCGTAAATTTTATGTTTTTTAATCAAAAACAAGATTCCTGTAGGCTCATAAAAGTAGTTGAGCCTCATCGACTTTTTCATCCTTGAAATGTTATGTGCCATGGGTAAAGCGTCGTGTAAACTGTGGACACGAGACTCATCATTACGTTCACGAACTATTTTAAAAAATCTTTCTTTGGATTGCAGAATTATATCCTCTCAAAAATCTGTCGAAATTATTTTGCGGTTTATTCCAGAGAGTGAAAAATTCGAAATTACAAGTACAAAAACAAGTGAATGAAAAGAAAATGAGTAAAAAAACAATGGCCTCCTAAAACAGGTCGTTCAAATGTTCCAGGAGTTTGGTTTTATTCACGGATTTCGATTCCTATGTTTCCAAGGAGTTAGCTTTATAGGTCCCACAGCAATTTTTTCTACAACTTTCCATTTTTCGCCATTATTACGTAATAAATAGAATGCAGGCTTTTTAGAAATTAAGTCGAAAGACGTTTCAACAGGCGGAGATGGAGGGACGAGAAGAACAACAGCTGACATTTCGCGAAAATTTGAGCATCATAACGGCCAAGAAAAATTCGGCCACAATGATAAGAACATTCTAGAACAACAAATGAAAGGTAAATTTAGAATATTTTGTTTAGCTTGGTTCAAATTGTTACGTTATTGCTGCGAATTTTCAAGCCGAAGAAATGTACCAAAATGGTTATCATCATCATCATCCAATGACCAACTCTTTTCACGAAGCCAGTTATGACCAAAGTCAGCGTGTCGAATCAACTGCTGAAGATTTTGCTTTGCTAGCCAAGATTTCAGAAGCTGAAAAACCTAAAGTACCTGCTCCTGTTTTACCCGATTGGATCAAGAAGGTATTCATGTTATGTTTCTGTCTTAGGAAGAATGATTTTCGCCGAAAGCATATAGGAAATTTCGGCTGAATGAAAACATAAATATTTATTCTTTTCTTTCTTTTCTTTTCTTTTCTTTTCTTTTCTTTTCTTTTCTTTTCTTTTCTTTTCTTTTCTTTTCTTTTCTTTTCTTTTCTTTTCTTTTCTTTTCTTTTCTTTTCTTTTCTTTTCTTTTCTTTTCTTTTCTTTTCTTTTCTTTTCTTTTCTTTTCTTTTCTTTTCTTTTCTTTTCTTTCTTTTCTTTTCTTTTCTTTTCTTTTCTTTTCTTTTCTTTTCTTTTCTTTTCTTTTCTTTTCTTTTCTTTTCTTTTCTTTTCTTTTCTTTTCTTTTCTTTTCTTTTCTTTTCTTTTCTTTTCTTTTCTTTTCTTTTCTTTTCTTTTCTTTTCTTTTCTTTTCTTTTCTTTTCTTTTCTTTTCTTTTCTTTTCTTTTCTTTTCTTTTCTTTTCTTTTCTTTTCTTTTCTTTTCTTTTCTTTTCTTTTCTACCTTTGTTCTACAGCAAAATTTAGAAGTTTTCTCTCATTTCTAGGCAGAAATCAAACACGACAAATGGCGCGGCTACGCCGAATATCAAGACAGTCACAAATACGAAGGCCCAGCAGTACCAGCCGGCCACGTCGCCTCCATTTCCAGTCCGGGCATGTGGCGCCGTTCGACATCCCAAACTCCGGCCATGGTAAGGGAAACGGCAGCAGTTAGGGCCAGGAGTATAGAACCGTCATCACGGTACGCCGCATATCAACACGAAAATGTTTCTCGAACGAGTAAAAAAGAACCATGGATGAAACCGTACGTAGCTCCCAATGTTATGGAACCGAATACTTTAAGCAAACCACTAACAATCCGAACTTCCACTGAGACGCCGACACATAGGTAAAAATTCAAAATTTATTGTCGTCTCACTGTACCGTATTCTTTCATGGCCTCGTAAATCGTGCTGACGTAAAGTCCATATTTAACTCCTTTAAAATTGCTCCAGGTACACGCCTTCCTTCGAAACCACAATCACAAAACCGCAACAAGCGACTTACGAATACGCCACTAAATTGTCGCCAGGGGGTTACAAGTCCGGTCAAACCCCTAAATGGTCGCCGATGAGTGGCAGTAGGCCAACCGAAAATCGTATGACTCCTGGCCACGTTAGTCGAACACCTGCGCCGCAGTACAAAATCGAAACGACTTATTTGACTCCACTTCCACCAACGGCATCCTTCCAAGTTCGTCAACGAAAAATAGAACAGTGTGTCGCAAAAAGCCATATAAAAATGTAGTCAGTCAACCTAGAATATTCGATTAGCATCCCATCAATAGGCTTTAGCTACATCAGATGTTGAGCTGTACTCATTAACTATGAACACTTCTTTGTAGCATCGTATTTTTTCTTTTCTCTGGTAATAGCACGCATACTGTATTCATGATTTCCAATTAACTCAAATTTGGTAACCTTCAATTGAATCCTCGAGTATCAGGTAAAGTCGCTTATCCCATCGATGAAGAGTCGTAGGTTATGCAGAATTCAGGTCGGAACGTATTTTAGGACAAAGTCGAATCTCTTTGATCATAGGTGGCGCCATAGCGTCAACCTATAATATACTTGGCCCCCAAATTTCATATCCCCCTCCCCTAGAGCCAAAACGATTAGAGATAGGACCTTCGGGTTTTTCCATAATTTCGGGAATAGGGGCAAACTATGGGGTGCCTCTCGTCATTTCGCCTCTATCTGCAAGTGGCGCTCAGTGGGGCCCCAAAAACATGCAAAAAACGCACTTTTTAAGGGTCCCCAGTCCTACCATGCCCCACAATGGGTGTGGCATCTCCAAGCTCCATACTTCGGTCTGAGCATCTTAGGGGTGCAATCTCAAATGCGATTTTTTATTTTTTTTAAATATGGCCTCCATTCAATTATATGTTTGTCCAAAGTCCCGCATACCACGAAATTTAACAATTTTGTAACATAAACTTACGGCTTCAAAAAAAATTTTGCAGCATTATGCACTACGGTGCCCTTTCAGTTGAACCAGGAGGGTTATTGTGATTTTTGGTTTAAGGGTTTTCGACCGAAGGGAATTCGATTTACCCAGTCACTTTACACGAAAAATAATTCCGATTGTAAACCAGCGTGTTTTCGTGATTTTTTTTTGTAGAAGAGGTTTCCGACCACGGAGACTTTAACGAATGCCATCACTTTACACAAAAAAATATCCCGGATGTAACGAAGCGTATTTCCGTGATTTTTTGGTGGAAGGGGTTTTCAAACGAACCGAATGCAATGGATGTGATCACTTTGCACAAAAAAATCACTAATGTAAATGAAGGTACTCCCATGACTTTTTGGAGGAAGGGGTTTTCGACCATTGGGAATTCGATGGACGCGGTCACCTTACACAAAAAATTATCTAGGGTGTAAATAAGCGTATTTTCGTGATAATTTGGGGCAAGGAGTTTTGAACCACGGGGAATTCAATGAATGCGGCCACTTTACACGAAAAAATTATCCCCTATGTAAACAAGCGAATTTTCGTGATTTTTTTGTGGAAGGGGTTTTCGACCACGGGAATTTAATGAATGCAATCACTTTACACACAAAATCATATTGAGTGCATACAAATGTGTTTCTGCGGTTTTTGGGTTCACACAAAAAATTGTTCTGTGTTAAACAAATGTATTTCTGCTGTTTTTGGGTTGACAGGTTCCTGATCATGTGGAAATCAATAGAAATGGTCACTTTACTCTATGTTTACAATTTTTTAAGTTCTATGCAGTTTACACATCTATTTTTATCGAAACTGAGAATTCGTAGCTTTAAGATTGTTTTTTATTGTTTCTTTGATGTGAAGGTGACCAAATTTAAAACTTCGATGTGCTTCTACGAAGGTTTTCATGCATGGCTGAGGCCGACTAAAAAGAGGTGGACTAGTTTATTAGAAAATGCGCTGAACGAGCAGAAAATAGAAGAATATACTTGCTTGGATAGTTTCCAAGCTAAAAACAGAAGTGGACAAGATTTTTGAGAACTTGGGTTAAAGTTGGAAAAAATTCACTTCCGTTATATCGGATTTTCATTCTTCCTCAAAAAAAATTTCCTTATCTGTGAAAAAGTATATTCTGCAGCTGAGTGCATCAACACACTTTCCAACCAAACATGTGCATCTCCGAAATTTTGAGGAGGGCACAGGGGGGACCTTGGTTTTTTTGGCGTTTTTTGTGACAAAATTAAAAAAAAAGTTGAACGAAAAATTATTTTTCAAAGCAAGTCTTCCAGTTTCAAAACCCTTGGGGTAGTTTGTACCCCCCATGTCCTCCCTCACACATGCGTGCTTCTAACTGCGTGAGCTTTTTTTCTAAATTTAGTATCAATTAAACAGGAGTCAACTCTGGGAAAGTGACACATGAAATCCCATTCAGTTTTTTTAGAAAAGGCTACAGCACAAAGTCTTCTTAGAACTAAATCGATTGTGTAAGATATGTCTAATTTCCTCATTTTATATAACATATCGTATGGAATTCACTCCGTAAGTAACCAAAGCCCAGTTGCACTAAAGGGGTCTAAGCTCGAGCTCAAGATAGTCTCGAACAAAAAGACGACTCAGTTTGATCTCAAGTTCGGTATAATTTAAATGTCATCGGGACTAAAACGAGCTTAATGTCGAGATTATGACTATAATATGTCTCCCTCACCATTTTTCAGCTAGTGTGAGAGGCGAAAGTTTTGAATCGGTCGGGAGTTAGAATGGTATTGGTTTACCATTTTTTTACATTTGAAGTCATGTGCATATAAATTTCACATAGAAAAATTTCACTGTAGTTGATGCCAGGAGAAGGAGAAAATGCCCGATGCTGCAGAATGTACTTTTTTCACAGACATGGAAAATTTTTTTTGAGAAAGAATGAAAATGCAATATAACGGAAGTGAATTTTTCTCAACTTTAACCCAAGTTCTCAAAAATCTTGTTCACTTCTTTTTTTAGCTTGGCAACTGCCAGTTCGGGGCATTTTCTAATAAACTTTTCCAGACGAGGCTTTGTTTTTAATTTCCTCTATAGTCTATTTTTCTAGAATTGTACATTTCTGATATTTTCTGGTGGCATCATAATGTCGTTTAGAACTACTGGGAACTCGTGAGCTCTGAACTTTTTTAATTTATCAATTCCTATCGAATGACTTGAATGATTTGACTTCCTGAAAATCAAAAGTTTCTATGGTGCTCATATCAAAATTATGTGTATTACTTTTGACTAGGATTGAATAAAACAGAAATACGATGATCTTATCTAATGACAATAGTTTGACGGTGAACGAGTATCAAGTCTGAATAATATAATGCATAAACAAAGTCAAGTTTGCAATGATAGATTTTTCATAATCTCGAATATCCTACAACAGGAAAACATTATAGAGAGTCAAGGTGAATTTTAATGAAAGAGAAAGATAAAAAATTACATGATTTTGAAAATCTCTTTAACAACATAAATCCGATCGTCTGTCTTAAGACTGTTCAGTACGATACAAGTTGTTACGTTTATCAAATGTCAGATATTTTCAGTTCTGCAATAATACTGACCACTGTGAATTTTTTCCACTAATAACAGACGGTTAACTCATCACTTAACGTTCGGATTCAGCTACCACTGATGACTGATTCTGTAACTCTCAGTTTGACATGCACCAGGGTATCTGCAAAAGTCGCCCTAAAAGTAGCTTTCCTTTCTTTTAGCCAGCACAAGTTTCTTATACGTCGGACCGCCCACCGTGGACGGGCGAAGGAGACGAAGCGGCCAAAAAATGGCATTACGAACAAGAAGCTAGGAATAGGCAACAACAAATGGAGGAAGAGATGCATAGGAGAGCGGTGACGGGCACACAGCCCACCGTTAGTCCTCGCTGGAAGCCAGTGACGGCCGATGAGCGGGCGCTGGTTAGTCTTAGCGGACCGGCGACTGCCAACAAAGCGCCGAACATTACTAAAGCTTGGAGGGTAATCAGCATAGTATGCGGCTACACTGCCTGAAGATCAATTGTGGAGATCATTGCGCAATGTTTGACGTGAAAGCTGGCCTTGAGACTTTTTACCAGACTAATATAGGTCATTCCTCAAATGCATTGGTGGGAGTCGGCTGTGAATTTCTCAATAGTCTGTAAAAAGGAGGCATCTAGTTTTGAGTAACAGCTTAATCAAGACATACTTTCAGAAATTTTTGACCTTCATTGATGCGTAATTTTACATGACAAAATTTCACTTTGATTGAAGGATTGAAAACACGTAATCTGAAGTTTAGAAAACTAAATTTCAATAATTTGAAGTTTAGAAGCCCGCGTGTATCAGTTTCATCAGAAGGTTCACCACGAGATAATCAGCTGTTATCACTCCAATTTTCGAACGAATGAACTTTCAGACGTTTCCTTCGCATTGTTCATACCAACCACTGCAAGTCGTTCCGAATATTAATCAGAACCTTCATTGACATCATTTGCAGTCATCCAATGACTAATCGACATTTTTAAGACACGATTTCTGAGAGATTCCATCTTCTGCTCCACTGACTTGTGATAAGTTTAAAATTAAATATATGTATTAAAAAGATATATTTTGAGTAGTTTTTATGTTGAGTATCGTGACAACGTTCAATCCGCATAAAAATCAAAATTCGCATAGCAACAGTACTCCAAAGTTTTGAATTTTTACATTTTTTGGCATTTTTCGATCTGTACATGTGTATCGAAATACCACAGCTAAGAAAAGGCGTGACTCTGAAGTCAAATGTTCATTGCATGCAAGACCATGCTCTATGCAGGTATGAAAAACATTTTCTAATCCCTTTCTTTACACTTTTTATTCATTTTTAAGGTGTCAAAGTGGAAGTCAAAATAAACCGAAAAAAGCATTTAGGACCTTTTGTGAGCACCTTCCCATAGAATGCTGCAGAATTTTTTCCTGATTTCTGTAGCCACTAATGTCTGAGATATTGTGTTTCAATTTCAATCAAATTAATGCACCGTTTTGAAAGCTGTAGGTGTCTGCTCATCCCGAAAGCTGATACAAAAATGCTGATTAATTCCACTAAATATGCCATCAACGAGATACAGGAAACATTGGAAAAGTTCAGATTAGAGGAATGAAAAGAAAAGATTAGAGGAATGAAAAGAAAAAAATTTATTGTGCAGAAAACAAGTAATTTTCTGCATATCTGTTGAGTGGCTCTTCCGAGACATTGGCTGTAGTGACACTTTTGGTATGTGACACTGGTAGCTGTAGCGAGATCATTATTATGCGTCGTGGTGGCTCTAGCGAGATTTTGGTGGCTATTCTGATACATTAGCTGTAGTGAGATGGTGGCTGTAGTGATATGGTGGCTATGGCGATATAGTGGCTATAGTGTGATCGTGGTTATAGTGAGATGGGCCCTTTTCATTTGAAGGACTTCATTGAGAAAACATCAAACCTAGACCAATGAAAACTTACCAGGACTTCAAGGCACATTTTTTCTTATAATGTATTGGGTGTGAGTCAAATTCCTCGTTAAATTTCATCGATCAATTTACAATGGTTGTGCAACAGGATGCATCAGAAGAGATGCAACAAAAATTTCTCTTTTGAGTAATTTGACCGGAAAAGAATTGAAGCTGCGAGTTTAATGTCCCAGAACTTTATTGGTTGGGCATTTATCCAGATTCAAAAACACATTCGAATGGCAGTGCAGTGTATGCATATGCCTACGGCTGCCAAAACGGTTTGCGATGATTGCATGTTACTTTTACAACTATCCTCGGTATCATGGTTGAAGTTGTTCCCGAGTGCACATAATCAGGATTTTTCTTTTTTTTGCTTCTCGTTTTCGACAGTTTAAACTTTTTTTCAGAGGGTAAATGCTCGTTTGTGAAACAATTAGTACATAAAAGTATAGTCAGTTACCTATTTGATAATACTATAGTACAGATAATAAACGTATCACGTCTGCTAGACAAGGGCCACCTGGAAAATGCATAGTCTTCTGAGTGATTTAGATGAGTATGCCTTCTTCAGAGCTGTGCAGCTCCCCAAACGGTACAAAAATTTCGATGAAAATTTTATCAATTCAGTAAGAATGCATTAGCTATAACATGAGAAAATAAAATTCTGTGGCATCCGATGGGAAAGTGCTTGGGAGTGGCCATAAACAAAATTTTTCTTGTTTCGATGGTTCATTTTTCACACTTTAAACTCTCTAAAAGGGTGTAATGTGCAATAATTTACAGTAAATATTACATCAAAAGATAGGTTATTCTCTCTTGCGTAGAACGAATATTCATTTATCGAATGAGATCAATCCGATCCTGAAATATCGCTTGGCTAGCAAGACCACTGAAAAATGCCAAAAATATAAGTTTCAAGTATTGGGATACTGTGGCGGTGTGAATTTTCGTTTTCAAGCAAAACGAATGATATCATGAAACTCGGCACAGGAAACTACCCAAAATATCTCATTTTGAGATATGATTAATTTTCAACTCATCATAGGGAAGGTAGAATAGGGAAGATAGAATGTAGAATCGTGTCTAGCTTGAATTTTATCCAACACATCCCCCAGGATGTTTATCTTTTGACCATTGGAAATCTAAAGATTGTGATAGGAAACTTCTTAAGGCCCTGTCATACTTCACCACGCGGCGCCGGTTGTTCTATCCATACTGAAAAGCAGCGCCGCGCGGTACCGCGCGGTACCACCTTTGAAGTATGAATAGGTTTTTGTAATTTTTGGGGCGCTGCCATCATGTTTCAACTCAGCCGAAATTTTCGAACAAGTTTTGTGTTCTAAAGTTGCAGCATACTGTTGTTGTACCATATTGTTGCATACTGTGACATCTACGCATGTAGTTGAATCATATTTTTCACTTGAATGGGGAATTCTGACACTTGTCAAATTATTTTAACAAATTGATTACTTAATTTTCAATGAAGATTTACTAAGAAGTTGATCACTCAATTTGCAATGAAGACATTAATGTGTAAAAATTATGAATATGCAAAGTAGGTGTAAACATGTTTCTACTGCAAGTGTACTTGCACATTTCGATTGTGTCCCCCAACGTCCCTTTTCCGCAAATATCCCGATTGTCCGAAAGTTCATATTCTCCGTAGGTCCCTATTCCCCAAATAATGAATACATTTCCTATTTCCCCGAAAAATGCATTAGTCCCTATTTCCTGAACGTCCCGATTTCCCGAATACTAGGGAAAGGATGGATCCACTTTGAATCTGGGTCCTAAACAGCAGGTCCGACTGGACACAGATCAGATCTGGATCCTATATATAGCACATATCTGAAAGAATAATTGTGTATATACAGGGTGAGCCAAAAAAATAGCGACCGGTACTGGCTTTTATAGCTTCCAAACGGGTGAAGCTTTTTTAGTGCAGTTTCCTGTCATCGATAGATAAAACATTTGGCATAAAGACTGTAAAGTTTCAGTCAGATTTCTTCAATATTGACTGACTAAAATCAAAAATACTAAACGTAGATTTTTTTGATAATGAATATTTGAAAATTTACAGAATCAACATGTTTCACGGCAGAAAAGCACAATAAATCCAATCATAAGAACCATATAACAGCTTGAAACTACAAAAGAGCCGCTTTGGTGTGTCCTAATTTCTGTTTCACCAATAATTTTAATCGTTTTTCCATCTGGTCAATGACAGAGTTGATTTTGCTTCAATTTTGCTTTTTTTCCAATTTCCTAACAAAAGCTCTTGATTTTGGCGAAATTTTGATCATATTGAAATAAGAAGTTGCTGACTTAAAATTACGCGTAACTTACAAATCTGGGTGATTTTCAAAGTATCGTTGTGTGTAAACAGCTTTACAAAACTTTTTTTCACAATACGACAACTTTTACTTTCATTTCACAACTTTTACTTTTCGAAAAATCATCACTTTTACTAAATTTCTGTTTGTACAGTAACCGTCAATGATGGGAGCATTAACTTTGGGCCTTGTAACGAAGACAAACAGAGCATTCTGACGCAGCAATCCGCATTATAAAACCTTCATCCGTTCAAAAGTTATGGGAGTTAGCACCGGTCGCCTTTTTTTGGCTCACCCTGTAAATTCAATTTTTCAAAATTAATTTATATAAAATTGATATTTCGCAGCAGTTCAAGAGCTATTAATCGTTGGAATGAGGAGCAAATTGAAGCAAGAGCCCAAAATCTTTAGACTAGGCTTTTCTGGAAGCTTCTATCTGCACCGTGCAGGAATAATTGATTTTTATTTTTCTTTTGCGCTTTTTATTTTTCGATTTTTTCGTTTTTTTCATTTTTTTCGCATTTTTTGTATTTCGTATTTGTCGAGACGCGCAATGCGCATTTTTTGACAAGAGCAAAATCCAAAAGTAAAAAAGCGGCGCGGATGAACTATGACAAGTACGGTGAAGTATGACCCGCGCGGCGCCTCGCGGCGCCGCTTGTTAGTATGAATAGGACAACCGGCGTCGCGCGGCGCCTCGCGGCGAAGTTTGACAGGGCCTTTAGTAATTAAAAACATTGTTACAGGTAGTTTACGTTGGGCAACATAAAGAGGCAGACACACTGAAAATTCACGACCAAATTCGAAAATTTGGATATTCAGATTACTGTAACTATTAGAGAACTCATTTTTGGTCGAACAAGTGAGTGTGATAAGGAGTTAAATCATTATATGTCCTCATTGACCCGTCAAGCGTCGTGCCGCGCCTTATATCTCTAATTTCGACTTCCATGTTTGTCATACAGAGCATAAGTATAATGAAAAAAAGCTTGGGAAGTCAGGCACACTTATGACGAACTTCAACGGTTCGTCATAAGTGTGTCCCTTTCAATATACTTACTTAAAACTGGAAAATGTTTTGTGGTATAGGCTTTTAAGTATCTCAACAAAATCTTCAACTTTCTGCACTTCTTCGAAAAAAATTTCTGTTCAGCTTGACAAGGTTTACTCGGGTGAGGTCAAACCCCCAACTCCCACGCCAGCATCAAGGTATGATGTCGATTTTTTTTGTATATTCAGAATCATTTACACATTTTCTAATTAACCTTGATCTTCAGTGCAATCAATGTGTTTAGGACGATACGGGCGCCAGTACGAAATCCCAGACCACCGGTTCCTACGTCGACCAGGACGGCAACGTGGTCTCATATGTCAAAGAGGTGTATACGACCAGCGATCCAGGCAAAGAGTTCAGCCTGCTGACCCAAGAGGAGAAAAAGGTTTTGGAGGAACCGCTGCAGCCAGGCGTCATTTCGAGGCACACGACCACTAAATACTACAAAAAGTCCACCTACACCAGCTCAACTACGACGGCCACCAGCCCGTCCGGACCGACTGTTTCCACGACTCCTTTCAGGAGCATTTACACGCCGACTCCCGGAGCTTTGACATATAACCATCCACCGCGGAAGTTCACGTCCGAGACGCAGTATTGACCGCTGCAAATGTAAAACTCTTTTCTTGGATCGAGCTATGGTCATGGCGATAATTTGCGGCTTGTAAATTTTCAATGATTAACATGTCAAAAAACAAAGGAGTCGAGGAATAGCGATACTAATCAGAAGATCTTACGAAGTTCTTAAAAATATTATTCTTGTGACCGAAAATGCATTTTTAACAGAGTTGAGGGTCAGTTATACTTGCCTTTTTCGACGGAACGGATCGCCACGGCTTTAAACGTTCAGCCTGAAAATCCACTTTCAATCGGAAAGGATAACTCCAATTTTCTAGAAAAAGACCGACGGTAACCTCCAACCGAACTGAACGGAACGAAAATTTCCCTTTCGTTCGGTAACGTTGTATCGATTGCTTTTCGTTCCGTTCCGCCGAAAAAGGCAAATATAAATGACTCTTTATATGAGTTTCTGTTCAGTCCCTTGTCTTGCGAAACTTCTACAAAAGCCTTCTTTTGATTGTTATACTTGAATTTTGATCGCAGCATTCTTTTCCTTCTTGCTGAGACCATGTAAGACTTCTGTGCTTTACACGTTAAACGCAAATCACAAACTCCCTCCTCACTTAGTATCAGCATGCTTGTGTTTGTGTGCTCAAGTGCGTTTTCATCGCTTTTCCTATTTCGTGCTCATAGTTCTTTTTTTATTTCTATTACTTTCGTGGAATGCTATCGCTCTCATTTCTTGAATAAACTGAGAAGGTACTCTTGAAGTAGGAACCTGTACGGGCTGCAAGAACGCGGTCCGGCCCGCCTAGGTCCCCCTCCCGTTAAAGCCCAACTGTTTAAGACACGATTTCCGAGAGGTTCTACCTACCCTATGATAAGTTGTAAATTAATCATATCTCAAAATAAGATATTTTATGTATTTTTATGTGCTGTTTCAAGGTATCATTGGTTTTGCTTGGAAACGAAAATTCACGCAGCAACTGTATGCCAAAGTTTTAAAATTGATGATTTTTTAGCATTTTTCAGTGTTCTTGCCCAGTAAAGCGATATTTCCGGATTCGAGTGATCTCATTCGATAAAATAGTTGTTCCATAAAAGAGAGGTTAAAGTGTCACAAATGAGTGGTCAAAATCAGACAAGTTGTGTCCATGGGCACTCCCGAGCACCTTCCCATCCGATGCTGCAGAATTTTGTTTTCTTACTTCATAGTTCATGCATTTTTACTGTATTGGTAATATGTTATTCAAAATTGTTGTACCGTTTGGGGAGCTGCAAACCCCTCAGAAGAAGGCATACTCATGGAAATCACTCAGAGGTCACTGAATTTTCCAGGTGGTCCTTGTTTACCCATTGTGATACATTTATTATCTGTACTAAAAAACTAAGAGACTATAGTTTGATGTACTTGGTTTCACAAACGAATATTTTACACTCTGCAAAAAAGTCTAAACTGTCGAAAATGAGAAGCAAAAAAATAAAAATTCAGTTTATGGACACTCCAAACAGCTTCAACTAAGATGCCGAGGAATTTCATCTTTTTATTCTTTAGTTCATACATTCCTACAGTAGCTGTGAAAGTAACATCTCATCATCGCACACCGTTTTGGCAGCTGTAGAGATTTGCATACACTGCACTGTCATTCAAATGTGTTTTTGAAACTGGATAAATGTCCAATCAAAAAAGTTCTGGGAACACAGGGTGCGTCTTTAACTAATACATTATAAGAAAAAATGTGCCTTGAAGTTCTGGTAAATTTTCATTGATTTAGGTTTGATGGTTTCTTACGAAATCCTTCAAATGAAGAATCGAACACTTCGGAAATTTTTATTCAATTTCAGAAATTGAGTGATTGTTTGAAATCCATTTACTGAAAAACGGTAAGAGGTATTCGGATACTCTTTGCTTTATTGGAAAAGGCACTGCAATCAACTATCATTTGCTGTATTTTCGACAGGCTAACACCAAGTCGTGTGAAACAGGGTGCCTTCAACTGTATAGTATTCGCGCAGCTTACAGCATAAGCCGGAGTCAGACAGCACATTTATTATGTAACACTAAGCTCACAGATTCGATTTTTTCTGGTCAGATTACGGAAGAGAGAAATTTTTCTGCACCTCTTCTGAGGCATCCTATTGTGCAACCATTGTAAATTGATCGATGAAATTTTACCAGTGATTCGACTCACATCTTTTCCATTCCTCTAATCTGAAATTTTCCAATGTTTCCAGTATCTCGTTCATGGCATATTTAGTGGAATTAATCAGCATTTTTGCATCAACTTTCAGAATGTGCAGACTCCTACAGCTCCCAAAACGGTACATTAATTTGATTGAGATTTTAACACAATATGTCAGACATTAGTGGCACACAGAAATCAAGAAAAAAATTCTGCGGCATCTTACGGAAGGTGCCCAAAAAAGGCCCCAAAGGACTTTAAAATTGGATAAAAAGTGTAAAGTAAGGGATTCGAAAATATTTTTCATACCTGTATATAGGTCTTCTACATGCAACAAACATTTGGCTTCACGGTCACGTCTTTTCTGAGTTGTAATATTTCGATACACGTGAACAGATCGAAAAATGCCAAAAATGTAAAAATTCCAAACTTTGGAGTACTGTAGCTATGCTAATTCTGATTTTTATGCGGAATAGTTGTCACGAAACTCAGCATGTAAAATACTCAAAATATTTCTTTTTCAGACAGTAATTTTCAACTTATCATAGGTCAATCAGAAGGTAGGATCTCTCACGTAGTGTGTCACAATAGTAGAAAAATCCCAATGATGCAAAGGATATGAGTCCAAATCGAAGGGAATCGAAGTTTGTACACGAAAATTTATCATTACCATCATTTTTTCCCGAAGTGATTCTCCGTCATAAATTTTTAATAATATGCCTTGTGCTGAAACGACATTTACTTAACACTACAAGCTGCCATTATAATTATGCATGCCATTTAATTTCACAGATTCTTATTGCAGTCTGAAAATTTTTGAATTTTCCGGATGTAAGCTTGTCACATTTTGAAAATGTTTTCTACATCATCAAAATAAGACAACGATGGAAGGTTTTAAACGATTCCAATTCTTTGTTGCTTGCCTGGAGCTGGTGACTAATGCTCCAGCTGAGCTGCACCTTAGAGACAGACAATTTAGCCTCTTATAGGCTGTGATGAAAAGTTAACTATACCTGAAGATCGCATATTTGGTGTAATTTGATGCGCTAGGAACGAAAATAGTATTCATTTTGTCTGAAAATCAATACTCGAAAAACTACAGTAAGACAAGAGTTGCAAATTTTCGATTCTTTCGATTTTTGACATACACTTTTTTGAACTTTTGCAGGTTTTGGAACATCAGACATCGTATTCTAAAAATTTACCCAATATTAAGCCAATGGATGGGCCACAATTTACTGTATGATTCTTTAGTATCAAGCCTCACGTGATATAGAACTGAAAATTTGTGACAACACTCTACTAGAACTCAGAAATTTGTTGAGTAAAATATTTCACAGTAGATCATATAGAAGATTTTTAAGTCACCAGATGTTTGTTTAATTTTCAATTTTAGAAGCATTTTATAAAAAACAGACTATATATGTGCAATTAAAGGGCTGCTCACATCAAATGTGCAACGAAACATACCAAGAAAGTTAGAGAAAAACATCGAGAAACCTAACGGTAATGTTAAAAAATACAGGGGCCGGTTGCAATAACTAATGCTGAGGATCATCGCCAGCTCGGTATTAAGGCGTTAATGCTGAGAATCAGCTAATCGCGAGCTCAGTTTCATCTTTCTCGGGTTGCAATAAAAAAATCGACCTCGCGATTAACTGATGCTCAGGTTTAAGTCTGAGCTCGCGATTATCTCGACCTTCCAGAAAGAAACATCGCCAATACGTTATATTACGTGCATGAAGTGAAAAGTAAACTAAAGTTGGTGGAAAAACACTGGGTCCAACATTATCTGTTTTTCTGTTTGCTGTTCTTATGTCTTTTGTTCCAGCTTAAATTTCGAGTAGTTACGAGGAGAAAACGCATTCCAAAGTGAACACCTAGAAAAGAAGTACTTTTGAGAGAAATTTGTGTCGATTATCGATTAGTTTTTGATTTCGACAGCTCAGCTGCATCTTAACCTTCTTGATATGTTTACCAGAATGGTATAATATATAGTTAAGCTACTAGTTAAGCAACAGCTTGAGCTGCAGCTCAACTGTAGCTTAAGTTTCTTTGATGAAACGGGCCCCACGTTTGGAATATAATCAAAGCCGAAGACAATACACAAAATCCCACTGTCCATAGGTCTCTGGAAGATATAAGAATTACTTTGAAAAATGTGAAAAGCCGTACAAAAAAAGATTTGAGACAGGAAAAAAGCGGTTTGGAAAACGGGTGGTGGATTGCCTGATTCTTGTCTACCTTCCAAAAATTCTCAAACCATAATAGAAGCACACCAGCAGCATTCCAAGAGATTGGGGGAGGTCTGTTATCCAATACTAGTTTATCTGAATTGGCCGCTGTTTCATCGAAAGTTTCATTGGGAAGCCTAGGTTTGATGGTTGAAGAGGCGAAGTGGCAAAAAGTGGATCCTTTGGAATGAAACAGCGTTTCTATTAAGCGAGAAAAATTAGCATCGGAAAGCGAAAAGCTTAATTTAGAAAAAGGAAGATTCGAATCCGAAAAATCGGAATTCACATTTTAGAAACATTGGATACAGGCCAAAACCAAATATTTATTGTCAAAATTTTGAAAAAATCCAACTCGATTCGCTTGGTGATTATTTAGTTGATAATGTAGAAATTATGACAAGTATAAAAAATAACAACTTTCTTGGACTTCAACCTACTACCGATGACAATTAACTTTTGCGTACCACTGAAACCGACCTCGCGATCAGAATCAGACTAGAAAATTTATTGCAACTGCACTGCTCGAGCTTGGGTTTAAGTCTGAGCTCGCCGTTATCTCGAGCTCAATATAATGCCCATGTCGGGAACATCCCAAGGTTATTGCAACCACCAATTGCCAGCTCACAATTATTTTGTTGGAGACAATCATGAGCTCAGACTTAAACACAAATAATGCAACTGCCCCAGGTAGTTAAGCCACAGCTCAGGCACATCTCCATTCTCTTGATTTAGTTTGTGTGTATGAGCTAAGTGTCTCATTAGCTGAAATCTGGGAGCCATGTCACATTAAGTGAAATAGGACAATCACATTGATGGGAAGAAACCCGTGCCTTATTGGTAGAAAAATACGGCCATGTCACTGTGAGTGACATGCTGTGACCCCGTTGGGTGGCTCCATTTGGGATTTCAGTTTGGGAACCTGACCCAGCTGGTACTGGCTATAGGAAGGCCTATAGAGTACCTTGGTGCTGTCCTGGGGTTCTGCTGTACAGTAATGGACAACACCGCTAGGTCAGGGGTGGCATTCCCTGGTCCCATTCAGTAAGAACGAAGGACAAGGTCACTCATGGAATGACCTGGCGTGGGGGACCCGATTGTAAACCTAAATTCTCTTTTAGCCCTAACCCAAGAGGTACGCGGGCTCCTCTAACTGAGGGGAATCTCAAGGGAAGACTGACTTAGGAAAGGGTTCCCCAAAAGACACCCTCAACAACAATAATCCCCTGAGAAGACTTACCTGGTCCTGTTCTCAAATACAATTTAGTGTGAGGGGGACATGTCCCTGTTGATTCACGGGTTCACGGGTCTCGAATGGCGGGAATGGAGGGTGATGGCAGTCCAGTAAGGTTGGTGCCGTGGGTGATATGAATAGGTTGATGGGCGATGCAAAAGGTCCAAGGGTGGAGTGGCAGGAGCAACTAGGTGCAAGGGGCGATGGGCATATTTCTGGGTGATAGTCGGGCCTTATTCAACAATTAGCTAATCAATCAGAAACTCATAGAAAGGTGGAGCTAGTAAAGTAACCAATAGAAATTAACCAGAAATACATGAAGAAGGCGGAGTTAACTTTTACAAACACATACATAATTTATTCTGCAATCGACCTTTTACAGAAAATTTACATTGAAAAAATTTACAAATTAACTTATCATTATAAGCGAAATTTGTACTATTAAAACTTTTGAACATTTGATACATAGGAACACGTCCCGCTTTATAATACAAAAAATACAAGGTATATATACCGCAAACTCTACTATAGGAGTTTCGTAAGCATTTCACATTTATGTGTCTTACTGCAGCATTCTGTTAATATAATTTATGAAAGCAGGGACAATTGGTGGTAAAACATATGAATCTAAATAATTTACAGAATTATCACTATTGAAATACATGGTGATTTGAAGACTTCCTTTTTCAAAAGATAAATCAGTGTTTGGAATTAGAGCGGTGAGTCTTTTAACTATCTCTGGTTATGTATCGCAAGCAAAAACTCAGAGAAAAAATCTTGATAAAATTGCATCTTGTTGAACATAGTATGCCAATTCAAAGTTGTTCATCATAATTGTCATTCTATATGTCCTTTTCTAAAATCCAGCTGTTGAATTTTTCAGGATAACCCCACCATTTCACAAGTAGTCTTTTTTGACCATTTGGTAAACATTTAGTTTTTAAGATCTTTTAAAATTTGTATTCTTTGATATCAAGGTTAAAAGCAATTTTATGTACCTCTTTTTCATAAAAACATCCTTCTATATCCTCACCTTCCAAATCCTGAATTCTATGAAGTATATGGTTTCTAGTCTTTACAGTTAGTTTTACCCAAAAAACTTCCTCACTCCATTGAGGTAAATAACCTTTGTCGAACACACCTCTGTCCTTATTAATTCATAAGTAATCCCCATCTTAGGTTTTCTAGTCAGTGTTTTCTCTGGGTAAAGTCTCTGGGATATAATTTTTTCATTTGAATAATTCACATCAATGAGTTTTTCACTAATTGATCTATGAATAGAATGATTATAGTCTGTTGGTAAAACATCAAACCATTTATAAGTGGCAAATTCCATAAAATAGTTAAACAAATTAGTTTTTAAAGTTCTATTAGACTGTTCCACTATTGAACATTTTATATCTTCATTCTGAAAAGTTAAAACTTGTACATCATTAGCTTTTAATAATTTTTAGAAACCTTTGTTGATAAATTCTTTTCCTTTATTAGCACACTCTCGAAAGGGTTTGACCTCTTTTTAAGATATTTTGAAAGGCATCACATACATTCTTTGCATGTTTTGATTTTAATGGTTCAACCCATGCATATTTACTTAATACATCTATACAGGTAAACATAAATTTAAATCCATCATTTAAATCTACTAAGAAGACATATCAACCAAATCAATTCCATAGCTGTAACATATATACGATTACATGAAATTTTTTTGTTGACTTGCTTATATAGGGTATAAGTAACCTGTTTCAAGAGCCAATCTTTGACTTTTTTACATGTAATTGTTTTATAACATTTTCTAGCCTTGACAAATAATTTTTAAATACTACCAAGGGCTGTAGGATTTCTATGTAAGTTTTTGTACAATTTTGAAAGTAATCTATCCATCATTCTAGTACAAGGGGGTATAACATCTAAGTGTTCTAGCTTTTACCCCTATTTTCTTTTTTGTCGAGTTTCATTCACTCAAAATTATATTGTCTTTGATATCTTCTTCATCACTTGAAAATATACCAATACCTTTCACCATAGAGTTATCCAACCACTTGAGACTACTACTTGCTTGATTATCTGATTCTTCCACAGTTGTTTGGTAGGTGAGGTTCTGAGGTAGAGTGAATAAAATTTTACATAGAGGATTTCCTAAAGCCTCTAATGGTACATTTTGTTTTCTCAAGGCAGTAGCAAACTCATTTACCCGTAACAGTTGCATAATTTTTGAACATTCACACAACAAATCATGTAATAAATCAATAATATGGAATCCTTCAACTAATTTTTCATCAACTAATATTTCTCCTTCTTTAGTAACATTTATACTAGGGTTACATCACACATGTTCCAATAATAATGATCCTGAATGTTCAAATTGTTTGGGAATTCTGCTGAGTAATTTCACACCATTCAACCAATCTTTTTCTTTAACCCTTAAATCAAAGCTATCATTTTCATCATTGGAATTTTGTTTTAAAATTACAGTAGCAGATTAAGCATTTTCTTGTTCAAAAGTTAAATATTGGGAGAATAATTGAGAGTACATTTAATATTGTTCTTCAGGTGTTAATGTATTATCCTTTAAAATGTGCTTCAACTCTTTACAATACATGTCAACCTGTTTAGCTAAACCCGTTTTTTCATTAGCAGAAGCAGAAGAAACATGGTGGTTATTTAGCTTATTCAGAACTTTGTAAGGTATAAGAGTGAATTTACTTGCAAATTTCATTTTATAATGATTTCTCTGTAACAAAAGTTGCTAGTATAGATAATAAAGCGGGTAATACTGGAAGTAAAAATGCTCCGACACTTTGAATAATTCTTGTATGTTTATTACCTAAGTCTTTTTTCTTGTTTTTTGTGTTTTGTAGCTAAATCTCTAAGCAATAATTTATGTTTTGCCAATTTCTTTTTTAACTTTGAATTAATAGGAATATTACCATTCAATATGTTTAAACAAATTTCGCATATACAGCAGATCAAAGTGGTAGAAGAATGTTGAAGAAAAACATGTCTTTGAATACCATTTGAATTTTTCAACACATTGAGCTCATGAATATGTTTCTTTAATCTATAAGCCATACAAAGTAGACCGTACAATAGAGGAAAATATTAAAATAATGACCAAATACCAAATAAAAATTAAAACAATTAGTGTGTTACATCAAAACAGTAGTGAGGCTTCATTTTGTATAATAAAATTCAACTCTTCATATCTAGAAAAAGCACACAAATTATTCATATTCATAAAAAACAGTTTATGATTTGTATCTAACTTTTAAAAAAGATCTTCTACAAAAAAAGAACGAGGTTCAATTTTATCCAATTCCAAGAATAATAGTATAGCAAAATACCAAAATTGTATAACTTTTTTATGCCCCAAGGTAATCCAACTTGGAGATGTAAATGATTGCAAGCCTCAGCTATGTCTTAAAGGTCTTGACTTCATGTGAAAAGGAGTTCAAAATGAATTAGCCATCTTATGTTTTTGTTTGTTGGTTACTATTTTACCTCGAATAATAATAATAATATATACAACTAAGCAGATAAAATAGATATAAAATTTTAACCTTTCACTTTTTCTTGTACCATTCTGACAAAAACTTCAAATGTTGCAGACATCCTAATTATAACTGTCACAGCAGCAAGCAGCAAATTATAGAAAAACAACCAACCTCTCGAAAAATTTAGGCTAAACTGATGATGTATCTAAAAATTATGTTTTCTGACTATGTAGTAAATCTACAGTATCATTGTATTATAACATAGAACCTGTGATGTACCAGTTTTGAAATTTATCAGTATGACTATAACAAGAAAATACAGTAGGATTGAGTCTATGTATTTTGAAACATTAGTGTAGAGGCATAAATTGACCATGGCTTTGAGGCCACTATAAATTTTTTTCTACAAAATGTAGTAAGGGTGTTATGTGCAATTTATAATTTTCCCATAAATATTCCTGAGCTGTAAAATTATTTGTATTTGGTATAGTAAAATCCATTTTTGTAAATTTTGAAAGGATATTGTAACCATACCATAAAAACAGATATGAAAAAAGTTATAGTAAGACCATTAAGAAAGGTGTATTTACTGCATAGCATTTTGATAAATAAATAATAAGATCGGACCAAGTTGTAAAAAGTTTTTTGTAAAAATGACAAATCATTTAGGTGGATATAAAATCATATGATTATTGTTAGGAAATATATTAGACCTAAGTCGATTTTTTTCAGGACATGTCTGTGTAAGATCTATTAGTAAATAACCATACCATATACTGCTAACATCCTCATACGCTTCTATGAAATAATTTGAACCAGATGGAAAAATCTGTCAAGCCAATGTACAAACTTGCAGTCTATTGCTAGGGTTTTACAAAAGAATGAAATATTAAGCATTTATTCTACTCATACACATTCCATCAAAAAGTGCATTCTGAACTATATGTATAATTGATAGGTTCCAGTGATGTGAATCTTTAGTAAAAAGCTGAGTTAAACATTGATCATTCTTCATCTCTTGCATCATATCATCTGTAATTAGTAGTTTAGGTGTATCTTTACTTTTTTGAAGTTCATCCAAGTCAGGTGAACCTTAAACAAATTCCACACAAGAACATTTTTGAATTAATTCATCATAAGCTTCTCGCCATTCGTAGTAACACCAATAAATTTTTACAGGAGCAGGGTGAATCAATTCTTTTGGAAAAATTACAAGTTTTTCAACAAATTGAGTTTTCCAGATTTTGTTGGAGCAGAAACTGTGCAATTAAATGGGTGTTTCCATATATAAAACTCCTCCAGATCTGACATCTTTTAACAAAAATCAACCACATTTTTACTTGAACAGTTTTTAAAATAATTTTATTTAAGTGGAATGATATTTGTAATTACCAAAATTACAATATGATTAAACATTAATTGTTACATATAACACAATAAATTAAAGTTAACTCCCATAAAACATTTAAATTGAATGATTGAATAAAACACAATACAGTATAAATTAGCTTGCTTGCTTGCATAAACATACAGTATGCATATTAAGATAAGACGCAGTCATTGCTTGCAAAAATAATAATAAGATATGTGCAGGGGATATATATGAAAGCATATTAACTGTTAATTAATTAAGCATGTAAAAAATATAATACAGTGAGTAGATAAAGCCTTACAATTTACAATTAATAAACTTATGCAGTGTATCAATAACAACATCATCATCAGAATCATAATGATAGCCCTAATCAATAAAATGAGCTACAGTATCCCTAACAACCTTACGACCTATCCTTATAAGCAGAATACAGTGAAATATATCAATCATCTGTCTAAATGCACAAAGATAGTAGTAACCTTGAACCTCGCCTATATTTTATTCAAAACAATCAAAAATAACCAACAACTTTTCAAAGGAATGATCAACTGTTGGTATAATTGCATTTTTATATATGGAATGACACCCCGAATTTTGATGGTTCTCAACATTTCCTACATCTTTTGTACAATAACAGTCAAAAATACAACCAATGAAAATGTTTTGTACAGCCTATTCGGCACAAATGATTATAAACAATTTTTCGCTTTTTACTACTTGCTCATCAGAAAACCATGGAATATCTGCTCTCGGACCACGTAAATCACAAATATGTTTGGTTTTGGCATCCAGAGAACATTTATCTGGAAATGAATCATAGTCTGAGTTGTTGAGGTAGTCCATGAAGAGATTGTTGATAAATATTATTTGAGTGCTAACTGTCTTTTGATCTACAGTAGCATCACCATCTTCAATGGTTTTTGTAGCATTGCCACCCTCAACAGATTTGTAGCATCATCATCTTTAATGGTTTTTGTAGCATTGTCCCCTTCAACAGCTTTTGTAGCAATATCAACAAGTTTGAATACACCATTGCTAATGGTAGTGTCATCATAATCTTCAATCCCTTTGCATTTCTTTGCTATTGCTTGATGTTTTATTGCTAATGCATTGTACTCGTTTGAAATAGCAGGTGCTATCTCATCTATTGAATTGGTCCAACACCAAAAAACAAAACAGAAAAGACAAAAAAACACTTTGAAACTGATGAAAGAAAAAATATTTCACATCTTTAGAACTAATGCATTTCAACTTACTTCTTTAGACAAACTCCATTTCAATCCATTGAAGAGATTAGAAAATCATACTGTATTCCCATCACTTTCAACCATCATCTTATATCCAAGGTTCATACCACATTGACCTCCATGGGAAAACGTCTTTTTGATAATGTTGATATTGCTACCTAATATACCATACTGTGGTAGAATGAGTTTGAACCCAGGACCATACACCTCCTTTGTTTTTGGGTCAACCTTACAAAAATAAATTGCCACATATTTAACCTCAATCACTACAAATAGAGTGATGTTATCATCCGATATAAACTGGTGTTCCATTTTTGAAAATATGTATTCAAGAATAAAATAGAGGCAAAGTACCAAAGAGAAATAAAGAAAAAACAAGCAAACAGCTTTTGCACAAACAGAAATGAGAGATGTATAGATTGGTCAAAATTTTTAGAGTGAGAGGCAGAGTTATAAGCATAATGGGAACACAGGTTATCTGTCCTACAGTAATCCATTTTGACCTCTACAAGTAGAAGTTGAAGAAATAAAATAGTCATGTTTATGACTAATAGTAACCTTTAAAATAGAAGCTAAAGAAATGATATAGCCACGTATTCATGAGTTATAGTGGTCTTTAAAGATTTCCCTCATAAAAAGAAAAGATGCTGCAACAGGGTTATAAACAACTATTACAGCTCTTTTATATTATTATTGTCGGGGATGGACATAGTCTATCTCCAGGTTGCCAAGAAATAGCCAAAGTCGACACAAATCGCGTCGACGCCGATTTGCATAAACACCGTGCATAAAAGTGTCGGTCATCTATGTTTTTGGTCATTCTTTGATTTTTGTTTATTTTTGTATAATAAAGAAAGTCGGCGGGCCAGTAGGCCATATTATTATATAATATTTTTATTATATTTTGTGGAGATTTTCCCTCCAAATACAATGTCCCTCGCCTGAACATTTATTGGACGACTCGCAGCGGAGGGAACGCAGGTTAGACCCCGGATTTCTGGAGTGCCACCCAGTGTGCAAGTCTACATTTACAACTCAATTCTCGGCCTGACTTCTAGGTTTGCCCCGGATTTGAAGTTACTTGAGCTCAGAGAGTTATTCAATCTTCTGCAGTTCTTTGGAATGAAAGCAGGAGATCTTTGTTGATTTTGAGACTGACCGAACTGTTGCAAACTTATTCTACCTAAGGTTTCGGCCTGATTAGGTGAATTAGAGAGTGACTGATTAGGTCTATTTTTGATACCAATTCATTTATTATATTTCTCAACTTCCACCAAGTCTCATTTCAAGAAATGGTGGCTTCTGACACTCAAAGTAACGGAAAATCAGAGGCAAACTCAAGGAGTCAAAAAACCTATCGGTTTTTATAGAGAATTGGAAGGCTTCAAAATGAATAAAGACAACCTAGGTGGCCCCAAGAGTTCGGGTTTGCCCAGAACACCACCGGGAAAAAAGGCCCATGATGCAGAAAAGCTAATTGACCTAACTTCAGCCGAAACCTCAGCTGAAGAGGATAATTGCTCAGATCATAGGCCTTCATTGGTGGAAAATGAAGGCAACCAATCTACGACCTCGTCAGCTGTCCAAAGGGAGGATGACAATGCCATATTATCGTCAAACGAAGATCAAATATTTAAAATTCCGTCGTCGACAAACCTTCCGAGAAAAGGCGAATTTTTACAACCGCCTATTACGGGACCGGCGCGTCCATTACCGAAGATGAACATTCCAGTTTTGGATCAACAGCAGTGCTGGCCAACAAATAAACCCGCTCAACTATTCAATACTTACCATCGATTATATTGGGATAACAAGCAGGAGGAACATCGCGAAAATCCTCGAAAGAGCTCATTGGAGGATAAGCTGGACCAAATCATGAACAGGTTAGATGTTTATGATAGAATATTCGCCAACATTGCTAATAATGGTTCACAGAAAGCCAGTAAGGCAAATGAACCGAGGCAAAGCAATGCTGGTTGTTTGGAACAAGGTGGTGCAGTGAAGTTTGAGCAGGCCCAGGAAGAGTTAGCATGGCAAAATGATGGTATCACTCTTCAACAAGACTGTAGAAGGAAAGACCAAAAGTCAAGTCTCAGTCCTAAAGAGCGGTATATGCCTCATTTGCCCACTACCTCAAGAGTGGAGCAGAGAGTGAGCAGTTGTGGTTTTGACGAAGGCTTAAAAAACCCGAGTCTGATAAATCCAACTGTATCACAACAAAGTAGTTGTATTAGGGGAGAGACCCCAAATGTCAGGCAGCAGGTTATGCCTACAATGATTCCGATTGATCCGGCTTTATGGGTCAATCCGGCTCAAGTAGGCCCAACTATCTATGACATTGAAAGGGCTATCAAACCGAAATTACTGCAATCTGATATGCCAAGTAGGCAGGTTCTTGCTTTTCTAGTGGAGCTAGAAGGTGAGTTTCGAAAGAATACTCCCGATGAGGTGAAGCTAGAAGCATTAACCTGTTTGTCAAGGGATTTGCTGAAAGAATTGGCCGAAGAGTCAACAGCATATAGGGAAGCCCGAGACAAGATTTTGAACTATTGTGCTCCAGACTGTAACCTGGACATGCTCAAACGAGATTTATTGGATATTAAACAGGAACCCGATGAAGCTGCAACCAAATTTTTAAAAAGGGTTAGAGCACATGTGAATCTCGTTTACCAGAGTGAAACAAAGGAGTTTAAAAATAAAGTAATCATTGAAATGTTTTTCAATAGAAGTTCTTTAACTTATCAATTAGAACTGCAGAAAGACATAGCAAAATTCAAAAATTGGTATGATCTTTCGCAGGCAGTCTATGAGATAGAGTTAAAATACAGGAATGCGATTAGAACATTTAGGCCAAGAGAGCAGCCCATGATGATAAACACCGCACAAACAGAAATTGCTGAGGAGCAGCGAGCCGATGTGAATGTAATCCAAAGACCTTATGAAAGCCCCCAAAAGCGCAATAAGGACTTTAGAAGACCAAACACAGAAAGGCAAACTCCAATGCAATCTTCGCAAAATCAATTAATAGATATAGCCGATGATGAAGTACTTGAAGTACCTCTGCAACAGGCCATAATGCCTCGGCAACAGCCTGTTGAGGAGCCAAAAAAAGACTCCCTCATGGTGGCTTTATCTAAAGAATTTATCAAAATGGCACAATGTTATGAAGAGATTAGGAACTCGACCAAAGCTCAAGAGGAAGCCATAACTGCCTTGACTCAAAAAGTTGATAAAGTGAAAACGAAAAGTCAACAAGAGGTTCAGCAGCGAAAATGGTGTACTTACCACGAAAACAACACCCACAACATGGTTGACTGTAGAACCTTGAATTTTTTATAAAGGTCTGCAAAATCGTGGAAGGGGTGGAAATAGTGGAAGAGGCTTTGGAAGAGGAAATCCTAGAGGAAGTTTTGGAAATTTCCTAGGTAGAGGAAATTTCAGAGGTAATTTCAGAGAAAATTACAGAGGAAGTAGAGGAGGTTTTGGCAATGAAAGTGAAAGGGGAGCTTACCAAGTTTCGTTTCCTGATGACGAGGCAGAAAATTTGCAAGAATATGCCGAGTTCCAGGAATACGTAAAGTTGAAGAAGCTCAGGGAGCAGATGAGATTATTACAGGCTACCACCCAACTGATGTTACCAGGACCAAATCTAATGGACCAACAACCAGTAATCGCAAATCAGAGTTCAAATACCCTGTTGACTCCGCAAAAGGTGGTTAGTCAGTCACAAGCCTCTGGGCAGACAGACCAACCGCCGACTAGCAGTATCAATAGTGTACAGCAAGAACCAATGATGGAGATGAAGTTGTGTGGTCTGCATAACTGTGCCATGGAGAAAGAGGAGAATGTGCCGGAAATGGAATGCAGTGCCCAGTATGGTAGAAAGGCAACTGCAGAGGAACTGGATATGTTAGCAAGATACCCGAGAACACAGCAATTTCACATCAGAGTAACTGTGTGTTCTACTACTGCAAAGGCACTGATTGACACAGGAGCTCAGTGTTCAGTGATGTTGGGTGATTCCTTGAAAAAATCACTTGGACTGGAGTATACAGCCTACCCTAAGATCCTAAAAGTCACTGTCGCCAATGGTAAGGTAGTTAGTGCACATGGTTATGTTCAGTTTCAAATGCAATGTGATTATGGCCGTTTTCCAGTTAAAGCTATCATAATACCAGGGTCCGCAGAAGATTTAATATTGGGAACAGACTTCTTAGCGCATTCGGAAGTCAATACCGTAATAGACTTTGGAAAAGGTTCAATGACTATGACGGGTGTAAAGAAAAGTATTGATTTGCTAACATCTGATAAGAAAGCGATTCCAATAGTTGGGGCGCATAATTCGATGATAGCAGAATCAATACAGGAAAATTCTATTGAAGAAGATCAATGTTTGACAATCCAGCAACTGGAGGATCTAGTCCCGGTAGTGGCTTGTAATAGAATTTACATTCTACATGGAACAGATCAGTTAGTCAAAGCTAAATTGTGGAATAAATCTTCGGCAAATAGAATAAATGGAATCATCGTAGAAGGAGATGATTCGGAAACGAGATTCAGAATAGATGATACTATAGTTGACGGTTCAAAGGAGGACTTTGTATTGATGATCTCCAATGATACGGGTTCTGGTTGCCTGATAGAACCTAATCAAGTTCTTGGCTACTATAACTCCGTGTTTCGGGGAGAATCAAGTGTATCAATTTTACAGGCAAGAAATTGTGGAGAAAATAGCCTAGAGGGCATTTTTGATGCCAAAGAATCAAAATTCGATGGAGTTATGTTTCTGGAAGCATTGTACAAAATGATCTCTAAAGCTACAGTGTCAGAGGAGCAGAAAGAGATGGCGATACAGCAACTCATAAAATACCGGGATGTATTTAGCCTACCTCATGATCCTCTGACAACTACTCCCCATCTTACTTGTAAAATTGATACAGGTGAGGCTAGCCCTGTGGCTAAACATTACTACAGAGCTGCCATTGAACGGGGACCATATATCAGACAACATGTGCAAGAAATGCTGGACAAAGGAGTCATAGAGCCATCAAGATCGCCCTGGGCAGCGCCATTATTCCTAGTAGGGAAGAAAGATGGGTCGCTCAGGCCAGTTGTTGATTTTAGAGGCTTGAACGAGGTTACGACGGATGATCGATATCCAATACCCAGAATGGATGATTATCTGGACTGCCTCGGGAGAGCAAAATTTTATACGACTCTTGACCTTAAGTCTGGTTGTTGGCAAGTGCCAATGGAAGACGGCAGTAAAGAAAAGACTGCTTTCCTGTGTCAAGAGGGGTTGTTCCAGTTCAAAGTAATGCCCTTTGGACTGAAAAATGCACCAGCTGAGTTAAAGAGGATGATGGAGAGACTCCTTCATCCTCATGTTTGGAAGATATGTCTAGTTTATATAGAGGATATCATAGTGTTCTCGAATACGCTCGAGGAACACATAGAAAATTTGAAATTGGTCCTGGATGCTCTGAGACCAGCCCAGCTTACACTTAAACCGGAAAAATGTGAATTCCTACCAAAGAAAGTTCATTTTCTTGGTCACATTTTGGATTCTAATGGAATTTTGCCAGATCCGAAAAAAGTGCAAGCTATAAAGGAGTTTGAATTCCCGGACTCGGTCAAGTGTATGCAAAGGTTTCTCAGAATGCTCCAGTGGTGTAAAAAATTTATACCACATCTGGCAAAGCACGCAGAACCTTTGTATGACAGCCAAGAAAAGGAATAAATGGCTCATCACAGAGGATCATTACAAAGCATTTAATGCTTTGAAAGAAGCACTGGTATCGGTTCCATTTCTTAGGTACCCAGTAATGGATGGGTCAGCCCAATTCATTCTGCAAACTGATGCCAGTGGAACAGCATTAGGGGCTGTTCTGTATCAAGAGTCTGGAGATGACAAGTAGGTCATAGCATATAAAAGCCGTGTGCTAAACGAGGACGAGAAAAAGTGGTGCGCAACCAAAAGGGAGTGCCTCGTGATTATCTATGGCCTCAAAATCTATCGGTACTATTTATTGGGGCAGAAAGTATTGATTAAGACAGATCACAGACCACTGTTATCAATGAAGTCGATACCACAACAAATGACAAATTGAAACGGTGGTATGCGATCATAAATCAATACAACCACAAGTTGGAATACGTGCCCAGTAGACAAAATGCTATGGCTGACTTTCTCTCCAGAAAGGATGAGCCAGAGGATGTGGTGAAATCACCACCAAAGTGGGAAAGCATGTTCAAATCGGATGTTGTTTCCTCTGATGTCAAAGGAATAAAAGAACAAGAACAACAACAAATTTCCTTGGTGGCCGAGAGGAACAACATCTCAGAGGAGAATAAATCCCACAAGGATAAAAAGGAAGGAGAGGATGCTTGAATTAGTCCTGAGGACGAAAGAGAGCATTCTAAAGGAGTAGAAGCGGTAGTAACCCCAAGCAAAGCTTGTGTTTCGGAAAAGGTGCAGAAAGAAAATCGGGAAACTGATAAATCTGCGACACCTAAGGAACAGGACAATGTGCAGTGGTTATACCCTAGAAAGGAGAAGGAATTTGATAAACCAGGAACATCAGGTGAAAAATAGATATCTATTGGCCTGATCCCAGATGACTTGATGAGCAAACTGCAAAAAGCAGACGAAAGCTTAAAGCCAATCTGGGATAGATTAGGTGCAAATAGCACAACAAAGTATCACACTGGGTTCTACGAAGAAAATGGTGTATTCTATAGAGAAACTGGGGCAGAAAGTGAAGACCAATTGGTCATACCCGCAAACCTCAGGGACTCTGTACTGCATCAGCATCATGGTGCTCTAATAATGACACACCAGGGTTTCAAAAGAACTCTGAATGTCATGAAAAGGCATTATTGGTGGCCTGGCATGGAAAAAGATGTCAGGGAATGGATAAAATACTGCATTGTCTGTCAAATGGCAACTGCAGGAAAGCCATCCATTCCTCCGTTGATACCCATTGTGCCACAAGGTCCATTCGACATTGTATCCGTGGATATTGTAGGAATTTCGCCTTTGGGAGAAAGAATGCCCTATGTTATAGTTTTTCAGGACTATTTCACAAAATGGGTTGAAGCTGAAATGATCCCAGATCAATCAGCTAACTCAGTTGTGAATGCGTTCTTAGAAGCTATAATATTTAGGCATAGAACACCAACGAAACTCCTAAGTGAGAGTGGATCTTGTTTTACTTCGGATTTAATGAAATCAGTTTGTGAATTATTAGAGTGTAAGAAGATCTTCACTACTGCTTACCACCCTCAGGGTAATGGTATGGTAGAGAGGTTCAACCAAACTCTAATGAAACAACTGAGAAAAGTAGCCATCGGTGAACCTGATAGCTGGCCAAGATATCTCAAATCAGTGGTGTTTGCCTATAATGCCACCCAACACACAGTGACAAAGGCATCACCATTTGCATTGTTACGGGACCATGAGGCAAAGTTTGGGATGAATCTTTCAAAAGCCCTTAAAATAGTAATCCCCATGAATTATGAGGCATATAAATTCATCCTAACAGACCACTTAACAGGCTTTATAGTATTATTGCCGAAAATGTCCAGAAAGCAGCAGAAGCTAGCAAAAGATATTTCAACAAGAAAATTAAAACCTCGGTTTTTAAAGAAAATGATTGGGTACTTCTTGAAGTTGATAAGCACAAGAAATTAGGCTTAACTTGGGAAGAACCCTTCATTATAACTGATGTTTCCAGGTTAGAGGATAATGTCATAACAATTGCACATTATGATAATCTTTTGCTACGGCAAAAGGTTTCAGCAAGTAGGCTGAAAATTTTTCGCTACGAGACTACACGATGGGAGAACTACGTAAAAAATTGATCGTACGGTCTTACTGTACCTTCGCAATTAGCAGAGAGTAGAGCGACACCTGATGTAGTTTCGTAGTGGCAAAATCTGCCGATTTGCATGTATTTATTTTGTATATTAATTAAATATTTATTATGATTGTGTTTTGTAACGGTTAAAATCCGTTTTCATATTTTTTGATGTATAGGATTGTGTTTTAACGAAGCGGGGGAAGAGCTTTTAAAGCGAAAGACCCATTTTCGTAAATTTTTTCATTTTACACTTTCTTGGTTAACAACTCCAAATCATTCAAAACTTTCAAAAGTCCGGTCCCGCGTCTGCTCTCATTTTTCAAATCTTTTTTGAAAATATTTTGTACGGAAGAATCCTCCCGTAAGGTAATTTGCAGCAGCAAGGGAATAGACTGTAAATGTTGTATACATCTGTCTACTTTTCACAGCTGCAAATTCGGTTTAAAAAATTTTTAAAAGTATTTGGGTGCAAGGAAAACAGGCCCAACATTTTGAATGGGTATGCTGAATGAGTGTATGCATACGTACAACGCGATGGACGATGAAGTCCAGTTTGGGGAGCCGCACCCGCGGCAGAATAATCGATATTTTTTGGTTGACGGTAAGAGACAATTTTTTATCTTTGTAAATAGTTAGGTAATATGATGAGCGGAGTTTACTCTCGTCAGGGGTGTTTTGCAAGACTATTTCTGTGCCCTTTCTCAGACGAGCTACCAACTGGGAGTTGAGAAATAAACACAAAAAATTAGGTAGAAAGGGGTGGCAGGGGCCGAACCTAGGTGATCCGAAAAAGACTTCAGTCGAATTAGGTGATCCGATTAGGGGAGGTTTTTGTCATTCCCGCTCCCTCTGGTTTTCGCAAAGCGGCAAAGAAGGGGATTAGCAGAAATTAGTCATGGAGATCAGAGTTGTGATTGATTAGCGCTGATCGAGCAGCAAGAGTGTGTTGGGTTAGAGTGAAAAAACACCTAATTTCACATCTATCAAATTTGGTTTCTATAAAGGGACACCCAACGGCCAGAAAGGCTAAATATCAATTTCCGGCTCTAAAAATTTCAAAAGTTCAAAGGTTAAATGGTGTTTTGCACAAAGGTGCTAGAGTTCCCCAAAGGTTTAGAGTATTAGCCGGTAAAATTACCCAAAGAGTTGATAAAGGGTCTCGAAAATGCACATAAAAGAGTTCGGCCTTTCGATCCGTGATGCTCAGTAGCAATCACCAGGTCCGAGTGAAAGGAGCCAAAAGGAGTGCCAGTTCGGACTTGCAAAGCTCTGTTAAGTTCAGTAAAGCTCAAGACAGAAAAACTGGTGCAACTTTGAAGGTTCCCAGACCTCAAGGTCAAGGTCAAAGCCAAGGAAGCCAGGAATTAGCCCCGATTATGCAAGGAAAGGTGCAAAAAACTGGTAACGGCAGCCGAGGCCAATTTCAGTTCCACAACCCCAACCGGGGTGGTCGTGGAGCAGTGCGTGGTAGAGGTGCTGCGCCCCAGGTGCAAGGTAAAGGTGGCCAGCAGGGCCAATGGGTATGGAGGCCTTACGGAGGTCACGGAGGAGCGCACAGAGGGGCACAAGGAGGGGCCGGGCCGCAACAGTAATTTAGCTGCATGGTTTTTTAACCAAGAAATATCGTTTTCGTATTTATTTTTCACAAAAAACACAAAATACAAAAAAATATAAAACCACAAAAATACAAAAAAATATAGAATACAAAATACAAAAAAAAACTTTTCTCAATTGTTGCGTGCTTTAAAATTTTATCTCTTTCTGTACCTCACATTGCCAAAACCGGGCATGTAAAAATTTATTTTTTCACTTAATCTCAGTTATAATCTCGCCTTATTTTTCGTTTTTTTTGCTCAATCGATACACCCAGGATTTGATTTTTTTTTGATACTCGTACTAATGTACATATTTTGTAGATTATTTAGATATTATAGAAAAATTTTTTGGCGAGGGCAACGTTGGAAAAAGGGCGGAAACTTCATGGCGAAACACGCAACCCAAAAGAGATAGACAGATAAATGTTCTGTCCCTGGCGTCCAGCATATGGCACGAAATGAAAGATCACGGGATGGTCAGCAACCGAAGACCCTCGGCCCTGGTGCAAGTCAAATTGGATACGGCGGTAGGCCAACAAAGTCAAGCTGATGTGGAGTCGTCGATCCGTCGGCATCCAGACCAAGAGGTAGCGCACCCGGACAGCCTTGTGGACATTCTGGTATGCCTGGTAAAAAGACTTGAGGTAAGAGGGTGGTGATTCGGAAAGCTTCCCGCAAGGAGACATGAATGACCAAAAAGGTTCAGAAAACTGCTTTGACTGTATTAGGTCCTGAAAAGGTTCCGAAATTGTCATTGCGGCATATTATGGATCTTTTTAACCTCCCGTTGGTCAGTTTTGAGGCTGGAGAGATGTCAGGGATGGACATAATCTATCTCCAGGTTGGGAAGAATTAGCCAAAGTCGACCCAAATCGCGTCGATGCCAATTTGCATAGACACCATGCATAAAAGTGTCAGTCGTCTATGTTTTTGATCATTCTTTGATTTTTGTTTATTTTTGTATAATAAAGAAAGTCGGCGGGCCAGTAGGCCATATTATTATATAATATTTTTATTATTTTTTGTGGAGATTTTCCCTCGAAATACAACGTCCCTCGCCTGGACATTTATTGGATGACTCGCAGCGGAGGGAACGCAGGTTAGACCCCGGATTTTTGGAGTGCCACCCAGCGTGCAAGTCTACATTTACAACTCAATTATTGGCCTGACTTCTAGGTTTGCCCCGGATTTGAAGTTACTTGAGCTCAGAGAGTTATTTAATCTTATGCAGTTCTTTGGAACAAAAGCAAGAGATCTTTGTTGATTTTGAGACTGATGGAACTGTTGCAAACTTATTCTACCTAAGGTTTCGGCCTGATTAGGTGAATTAGCGAGTGACTGATTAGGTCTATTTTTGATACCAATTCATTTATTATATTTCTCAACTTCCACCCAGTCTCATTTCAACATTAAGAATAAAAAAAATATTTGGCTGGTACTGTAAAACAGGTGTTTCATCTGGTTTTAACTGGTTATATGCTAGTAAAATAAGCTAGAGAAATGACATAGCCATGTGCTCATGAGTTATAGTGATCTTCAAAACTTTCCTATCATAAAAGAAAAGCTGCTGCATTATGGTTATAAACAATAATTAAAACTCCACTGTAGAATTGATAGTTTTTTGTTATATGACATGATTTTTCATTATTACTGTATAAATTTTGGTAAATAGTTGTGTTTTCTAGTTTTTTCAAGTTTTCAAGAATCTTTATAATGAAACCCATATATGAGGACATCACTTCGGATGAGGAAGATATACATTGGAAAATTTTAGAGGATTTTAGTTCTGATGAAGAGGAAATGGTTGCACATGCAAGGGATGAGGATTTGGAGGACATCACTTCTCAAGAAGAAGAGAAAACTTTGGATAATGTTATTTCAGATGAAGAAAGAACAATTTTAAATTATGCTGATGATGAAAATGGAGTGTACAAAACTCATACACCATACAGTTCTGATGAAGAAGAAGAAATTTACGAACCAGCTCACATTGGTGGAAGTGTAATAAATACATCTTTTGTTGCAGATGATTTTTTTGAACTAGGTCAAACCAGTACAATAAATATTGAGTTTTAATACTGAAGGTCATGAGTACTCTTTGAACTTTCATAATACTGAATGTATGGATGATTTAAATGCTCAACTTGTGCCAATATTTCAATGTATTGTTGAAAAATTTCAGAGAATGTGGATGATAAGGAGCTTATGGGTTTTTCTTTTGACCATTCTCATTTGACAAAAGGACACATTTTGATACCTATTAGACCAAAACACACTTTGATACTTTTAATGCTATTTTTCAATCAAACAAACAAATTAAAATTGATAGTCGAAAAGCTACAATTCACACTATTGTTGTAACACCACTTACTGGAAGTGGTAAGCTTATTAACTTACTTACTCACTTGTTTACTTGCTAACATTTTAACAATTTAAAAATGTTTCCTTTCTTTGTTTCTTTGTTTATTTTTTTATTTTCTTTTAAGGTATTCACATTGCTCATTAATGCTTAAAGCACAATGATTTCCTGAAAGACAAACATTGTATCACTCAAATCAAAAATAACAATAACTTGTGTTTTGCTAGAGCTCTTGTAGTTGCTAGAGCTTACTTCCATAAAAAATATCTGAACACTGTGTACAAGTAGGAAAGTATACAAAAGTCTGACAAGAAAAATGTACTGCAAACAAGTGTCACTAAAGAGCCGATGACCATAGCAGGATTAGCTAACCATCAAGGGCCTTGTGGATTTTATCTATGGGAAAAGCTGCAAGCTGTTCTACTACCCAATAATCAGATCAAAATTTTTAGCAAGGAACTGTTTAAGGATTTAATACTTAAAGGTTAGCATGTTTTTACTTTTCTGTTAGCATGTGTACATTTAGAGTTTTAGGGGCCTGAAGCAATGCACCTTTTGAATATTTACCACCACGACAATAATTACTCTGTCATTGCAAAGATGCCTGCTTTTTTTAACTGCAGTTACTTTTGCCAGTATTGTGATTTAGCCAACAATAACAAAGTGGAACACAGATGCAAAAGCTTTTGCCCTTTGTGTTACAACACACCCCATGTATTCATTTTAATGCTCAAAAATGCAAAGATTGTCATTGATATTTTGAAAATGATGAGTGCTTTACTTGACACAAATTTGTTTTTGCTCAAAAAAGACAATCAAAATGTCGAAAAACTGGGACATCTATATGTGACCATTTCAAGGTCGGTGAACAATGTGATGCATTGGTTCGGCGAGTGCATTCTAAGACTCATAACAGCAGTTATTTTGAATGCTAAACATGTAAAAAAAGTGTACCAAAAAAAGATATCAGATGAGATATTATTTTTTATTATTTTTGTTCCAATTTTTTATATTTAGGACACATATTTTATGCAACCTGTTGGTGGTGAACAAGTTGGAGAAGATGTGTTTGAAACAAGTGTTGAGGGTATTGATGATGACAGCCTTTGTCTAGTTGATGACGACACAGAAATTACCAATAAGTGCCCAATTAATCAAAAATTTGTTTTTTATGATTTTGAGACTACACAGAAACAAGTTTTACGAGAAATGGAACTAGGGGATGAATTCCAAGATGAACCAAATTTATGTCTTGTTCATACTGTATGTGATCAGTGTTGTCAAAGCAAAGGAGATTATTGTTATGATACCTCTAGTCTAGATGAGTGCATATTTAAAGGATCAACCTGTCTAAACAATTTTTGTGAGTATCTTTTTGGAAAAGATATGAAAAACATTACAGCTATAGCACATAATTCTGAAAGGTTCGATGGACAATTCATAATGCAGTTTCTGTACTGTAATGGTCTACATAAACTGAGCATTATCAATAAGGGTAGATAAGTGACTTGTTTTTTACAATTTTTCTTTTTTATTTATTTGTTTATTTATTTATTTATCTAGGATTGGAATTGATGTGTATAAAAGTAGGATTGATAAAAATTATTGATTCTTTAAACTTTCTCCCAATGCCTCTGGCAACTCTACCAAAAACATTTGAGATTAGTCAAATATGTAAAGGATATCATCTACATTTTTTAATAGAAAAGAAAATTATGGATATATTGCACCATATCCCCCGCCAGACATGTATGGTTAGTATGCTATCAAACCTAGTGTACATGCCATATTCTTGGAATGGTATAATAAAAAAATTAAAATGGTAAGTCTCTAAAATCACACAAGTTTTTGCATTTAGAATTGTGTTCTTATTTAGAGTGTCAGTCTAAGTTTGACAAGGAATTACTCGATTACTGTTGTAGTGATGTACAAGTATTGCGACAGTGTTGTATGAAATTTAGGGATATTTTTATTAAGGAAACAAATGTTGATCCTTTCGAAAGATTGATAACTATCACCAGCACTTGTAATCTTGTTTTCTGAGGTTTATTTTTGAAACCAAACAGTATTAGAGTGATACCATACAAAGGTTATGGTGAAGAGGAAAGGCAGTCTGTTACTGCCCTAAAATGGTTAACCTATAAAAAAGAAAAATTATATATGTACACAGTATAAACTTGACAATGGTGAAGTTCAAATTGGAAAATACAAGGTTGATGGTTTATCAGGTAGCTTTGTTAAAATTTTCAAAGTTTTAATATCTATTTACTTGTTTGTTTGTTTGTTCAAGGGACAACTGTTTATGAATTTTACGGTTACTATTGGCCTGGTTGTCCAAAATGTATGAAAAAGAGACATAAACTAACAGCTGATAATGATACAAAAGCAAGTGCTGCATATGAGCGCACTTTTAATCATGCCATGGAACTTCAAATGGCCAGTTATACCATAGTTGAAATGTGGGAATGTGAACTGTTATGACTTATTTATTAAAATTCTGAAATGAAAACATTTTTTGATACAGTTGAAATACCTGAACCTATAAATTGTCAAGAAGATTAAATATTCAAATATATCCTGGTTTCATCTTGCAAAAACTTTTGCTGTTTTTAGCTTTCTTTGGCGGTTGTACTAATGCTGTAAAATTGTACCACAAAATTAAGTACAATGAAGATGGAACACTAGCAGATCAATTAGGTGGATGTGTGCAGCTTATACATGTTCATTAATAAGTATGGGAAATGTCCAATAGGTCATCCAAAAATCATGACTGAAAGTTTGAAGAAGTAAGTTCAACTTCTCAACTTTACAATTGTATGGTTTCACCATGTCGCAAACTCTTACACCCTGTTCTACCTTATCGACATGGGGGTAAAATACTATTCCCTTTATGCCTAACTGGGTTACGATAGAATTGTACAAGGCTTTGGAGAAAGGCTATAAGGTATATCGTTACTGTAATTATTTGCCTTTTAGCATGCAAGTACGAGTATTTTCATTTGTTTTAGGTCCATAAGATTTTTGAAGTTTGGCATTATGATACCGTTGAACAATTTTAATTGTAGTTTTATAGGAGAGTGAAGGCTACCCTGCTAGACCTAAGACTGGTGAGCAAAAAGGTGAATATGAAATGGAAGTCTACAACTGTGAAAAGATATCACTGGACCCTTCAAAAATCTTGAAAAATCCTGGAAAGAGAGCTTTGGCCAAATTAATGCTGAATTCTTTCTGGGGAAAGGTAGTTTTGCATAATTTTTGTATTTATTTAAGTTACTTACTTACTTATTTTATGTTTTTTCAGTTTGGTCAGGGAAAAATCATGGACAAGACATGCGCCTAAAGAATATTTTGAACTCGCAATGAATGTTGTCAACATTATTAAAAATGTTGAATTAATCAACAAACAACTGGTGTCAATGATCTACTGTCAGCATGAACCCTACAGTACAACCTACAGTAATACAACTATTACCCTAACTCAACCATTACCATTATCCAAATATTACCATAATTCTACTATTATGGTAACTCTAGAACATGTATGCTTAACCATACCCCTCATAATCGACAAAAAAATTGAGTGTATATGTTTACCATACACCCTATAAATCGACCAAAAAAGGCAAATTATAGGGGGTACACAGAAGATGGAGATATGCTTAACCATACCCCAATATGGTCCAGCCTTACTACTTACTATCGTTTTGAATAAGTTAACATGAATGTTTCTTGGAAGTTCACTGGCAAACATTACAGTTGTATATATTTTTAGGATTTTAGAGGCCATCTCCAAACAATGTGACTAAATTTTCCATCGGGCCAGGCTGCCTGTGCAGGTCCCTACTTTTCAGGTCATTGTGACTTCTGATGATGTAAAGCACATCAAAATAAAGTTGAAAAATTTCTGTATTAAGTGGCAGTGTATTGCCTGGATCAGGTCAATATTTTTCCAACTATTTTCAGGATCAGAGTAGGAGGAGGTGCTAGGGGAGCCTGTTATTGATTGTTCCATTGGGTTCAAAATACAGTAAAATGATGAGTTTTGTAATTTCAACTGAAAAGATGACAAAACCTGCTTGCCACTTTGTAAAAATATGCACATTAAATCTTAATGAGCTCCCTTGTGTAAAATCTCAAATCCAATCCTGTATGGGCTTCTAAATAATGAAAGCAGAAAGTAAGTAGCATTTCAGATTTTCACGATTTACTGATAAATAATATATCATACTGGACTGTAAATTTATGAGCATACTGACCTAACTTTTAATCATTTTTCTAGAGAGAAATTTTACAGTAGGAACTCTGTGTAAATGATTTTGACAACAGTACTGATTGGTGTCACTTTTTCATTTGGAAGCATTTTATTTAAGAAAACCATAATCCCAATAGAATTTGATCATTAAAATCAATCAATCCGAATGGCTTGCTTACTTTGTAACACATAAATCACTCAAATAGACTTAAAGGTATAGTTGGGTGGTAGGTTCCAGGATAATCAAGATTTCTTATCTATATACAACTACCAATCAGAAAAGGCCTGTAAAATAGTTTACTGTGCATAAATAATTTTTTTCTGGCTCTAAAAATTGGGTTTAATTTTTACAGCAAGCTGTCTGAAAGGTCCAGGATCACTTGGAGAAACATTTTGGCTACTAAGATCATCTTTGAGCTTGGTAGTAGCAATGAATCATAAACAAAAACTGTTAAAATACTTTTTGGCATTTTTGCCACATTCTTCCCATTGTTTTGAACTAACAAAGCTGATGATTTTTCTTTTATGGTGTTGTTTTGCATTGCTGAATTAAGTCGAATGTTGAACACTTAAAAGAAAATCGTTAAAATTAAATTTTTCAAAATTATTAGTCACTAGCCATCCTCCATAATGTGCACCTATTGCCATTCCATTTGACCAGTGTCCACACCTTCTTCATCATAATCATAACTGTACTTTTTTGACTCATTCCGATCCAATGGCATTTGGCTTTAATCTGTATCGGATGATCGGCATTTTTTTGTAGGTAGATTGTCACCACTGCATCAATGTTGTCATCGTCAGCATCTTCACACTGCTTGGATGATGTGTAGACAGCTAGAGCAGTGGCGAAGTCTTTCCCATGGGCTAGAATGAATAAAAATTTAATAAATAATGGACAAGGAGAATCTGAAAAATGGTATGTTTTGAACAGAGTGCCAAAAAAACGACTTCTCAATAAGCATTTTCTACCAAACATACATCTTCGAGTTTTTCATCTCAAAGCATCGTGGCTCCAATGCCTGATTTGTGTCAGGCTCCTATGGTACCTTCTGTGAGGGCAAATAGTTCAGTTTGGATGACAAAAAATGAATGTAGTTGACCACACCAATTATATTTAACAAATTCACTGCACAAAACATATGAACTAGATTTTCCCTTTAAAGTCAAAAACCCCCACAACTCTGCCTTTAATCATTGATGCTCAAATAATTCTCATTTTGATTTGAGATGCCGTTTCAGCTACCCTTACCTTTTGACTACTGTCTCAATTCAGCCATCAACTTCTTAGTTATAGCACCGATGTTTAAATCTTTGAGTGACATTGTCATTTCATCCACTGTATTTTTTGTGTCACCATAAGTCTTGAAGCACTTTGAGAAATTTGGTTGAGTTCTGAGTACTTTTGAAGAAATTGTGGGTAGGACACCAAAATTCATAACGTACAAATTTTTTGGAATAAAGAATTTTCCATTGGAATTACATATTTTTCAAAGAAATTCAATGATATCTTTGCTTTTTGTAAAAATGAATGGGTTTCATGTTTAATAACAGTTTTATGTTAAAAAAACTGATCAATTCTTGTGTAAACCTAACAGATTTTTTAATGCACATCCTGTAAAAAATACAGATTGTAGAACTATGAAAATAAATACATAAGTGACTGTCAGATACAAACAAAAGTCACTCTATGAAATGCCCTTCCTCCGGACATCTTTCCTTACATGTTTCTTTCCTGGAATAAATTTTTCAGCAGTTTAAATGATCCAAATAACTTGCCAATTGGATACACTTTGACCCTTATGTAAATAAGATTCATCCATTATGCAAACTATAATATAAAAAATAATTTCACCCTCATGCTTTATATGTCAATGACTATACTACAATATCTTAATTGAAACTGATCATTGTTGGTATATTGATAAAGTGATAATAATTTATTGGCTAAATTGGGATAGTGGCTGAAATGCAAGGTAGTTCAACTAGCATGGCTGCTGCATCGGCATACAATCACAATACATATTTTACAGTAGGGCCTGAGTTCAATCCCGAAAGCCCAACCCAAAAAACGAGCTTCAGGCCAGTTTCGGGCTGTCTGAAAAAATTCTCAAGCCGGGGCGACCTATTTTTCAAAAGCCCGAAAAAGCTTAAGAAAGCCCAAAAAATTCTGATGTGTAAGTTAAAGTTTTGATTATGTTCATTGTGAATGCTGTACCAAATAAATTTTCTTTGTGACACCTAATCTTTTTCAGTGTTCCCTGAAGAAAACCAAAAGATCTTCGATTTTTCCATTTTTTTAAAAATCAAAAACCATGGATAAAGTGGCCAAAGCTTGGCCCGAACAACTATGCTCTTTACACACCCTCTTTCTCCTCTACTTCCATTTTTTGCATTACCAAATAAAATTGCATTTATACAAAATTTTAAGACAAGATTTCAGAGAGGATTCAACTGAGTTGTGATAAGTAAAAAATTAACCTTACCCGAAAATCCCAAATTATAGTAACTTGATGCGCTAGGAATGATGTCTCATTTTCAAATTGTATCAAATTTTGATTCTCTAACAATAGAGGTCGCAATTATCAGGAAATGTAATTATAAGATGGTATCCATACTCCAAGTCCTATGATCCTCTAGCAGTACATGAATTTCCACAATTATTTGTCAGCAGGTAGAAGACATCATAAACTATCTATTGAAGGAGAATTTCTTGATACTTCTGAGCATACATGAACATGGGGGAGTTTGGGGGGGTTTAACCCCCAGCAGATTTTTATTGACCCCCAGCAGATTCTTGCTGACCCCCAGCAGATTTGACTCAACTAGCTATGATTGAGAAGTTGACCAAGGAAAATGAAAAAGAGAGAAGTAAAGTCGTCATAAAAATGGGAATGATGCTGTAGTTTAACAATTTTTCTAAACAAAGCATACTTGATTCTAAAGGAGTAACACTAAAACTTCAAAAAGTGCCATCTAAGCAAATTATTTCTCATATCTGACTAATATAGTTGTAAAAATATGCTGTTTGGACATTAGAAGATCTTTCTAAGACGTTTTTTCATTATCAGGAACAAAAAAAATTGTATTCCACCCCCTGTCCTGGCTGACCCCCAGCAGAATTTCTTCGCTGTGCATGTATGCTTCTGAGCTTGGGGGTAGATGTAATGATTTTTGTGAAATAAATGATAATTTTTACTCTCAAAATTTCATGTTTGGCCCACTATAAATTGTGGCCCATCAATTTACTTAATATTGGGTAAGTTTTCAGAACAGGATGTCTGATGTAATTAAACTCGCAAAAGTTGAAAGAACTGTATGTGAAAAATTGAAAATTGTCAATTTTTGTCTTACTGTAGCTATCCCTGTTTTGATTGTCAGATGAAATGAATGTCATTTTCATACCTAGTGCATCAAGTTACACCAAATATGTGATTATTAGGTAGAGATAATTTTTTACTCATCACAACTTTCTGTAGCTGAATTTTCTCAGAAAGTGTGTCTTAAAATCGGACTTTCCTATCAGGCTTCAGGCCTTCTTTTTTCTAATTGGGCCTCAAGGTTAAAGCCCAATTTCGGACAGGGCCAGACCAGAAATTTCAAGCTCGATTCAGGCATTATTGTACAGTGCACTTTGCTTTAGGACTGTGAGATTTCAAGAAACCAGCAAACCTACTTTCCCAATTGACAAACCCTGCTTATCACCACCAACAAACGAAATGTTTTATTTGTCCTATGGTATTCCATATCTACTAATTTATCTATACTTAAAAATACATAAAAAAGTAACAAATCATCACCACATAAAAAATATGTTTCACGCTCTTATTTTTCTTTTATTTGACTACTACCTTGCTGGCATTGATGTCAATTGTTGGATTTGAACTAATCATCCACTTCTACTTGACCCAGAACACATGGACAAAAACCCTAAAAGAAAGATTATGAAATATTTTGTATTTGGGTCACATTCTCATACTTTTTACTGATCTTTTTGTACAAATATTCATCATCTTTTTATATCTTTTGGTTCCCTTCTTTATGCACATGATACTTAGCTGCCAATTGGGTAGAAAGTTGTTCTTTCTTATTTTTATTGATCAACTATTTTATCTCTCATTGCTGGAATTAGACTCCTGAAATTCCTTCTAAGTTGAAGTTATCCCACTCTTAGTTTGGTCTTAGTGTTCTTTCACTTGTCCACTTACTTGACTCTCACCTTCATTGACAGCCTTCAGTTTGGCCTTTGGTCAAATCTTGGATTCTGTTGCTAGAAGAAACAAAGACATGGTCAGGAGTTCATGCTACAGTGACTCTAACCAACCCCATAGCCCATAAATATACCAAGTCTTATAGGATAAAAAAATTTGATCCTACAATAAAAGATGAGTTTTCACTTTTAGATTTGCCTCCCATCCAATTTGGGATACTAACTCAAATAGGAATTATTTTAGCATCAACGACCCAGCCCATTTGATTGATTTAGGTGTTACAAAGTTCAGCAAGGCATTCAGACTGATTGATATTAATAATCAACTTTAATGATTAAGTTCACAAATCTTTTTTCTGACAAAATGACTTCTTAGATTGCACACATTGAATAGAGTGCTCCTTAGAATTGAGTCTATGAATTTATATAAGTCAGAAGCAGGTTTTGTCACCCATTTTGTTAAATCACAAAATTCATCATTTTACTGTATACTGAACCAGAAGGATGGAACAGTCCATATCACACCTAAACCCAAAATTAGTAACAAAATGAAATGCCTTCAGCACAGGAAAGAACTTCCCTGATAAAAAACCCATAACAGGGGAGTTATCACCAGACATGTATGACAAAAATTTTCCAGTGGGGAGGGTCCTTGGACTTTTTATCAAGGGGGGTAGGGGGGTGGGTAAGCAAAAAAACAAAAAAAAGTTCTGAAAGCTTGTTTTTCATACAAAATGTGCACAAAAATCATCAAAAAAGCTGTCTTGAAAAAAGTTCAGCGGGGTGTTAGGCAATTTTTTCAAGCCAGGGGGGTGACCAGAGTCTCAGGTATGGGGGTCACATCCCTACCCCCTATGTGCATGTATGGTTATTACTTATATTTTTTGAAACCTGTTTCACATTTAGTATGTATCAATCATACATATTTGAAAATTGAGATTTGAGGCATGCCAACCTCAACCTAATTAATCATGCTGCATTTGATGATTCAGTTTCTGTCATCCATATTGGAGAACAATGAGGACGAATGATTCTGCATTTTCAATTGGAGCAATCACACAATGTTTTTTAAAAGTTAGTTCATAAAACCATGATGATTTTAATGAGCTTAGACCTGAAATAATATTTCTAACCAACATTAAGCCCTGCTTGTAAAGCAAGTACAATTCAAACAAAAAAGCACAAAAATGGAAATGTTGTTGAAATAATTATTGATATTTATTATTCATGAAGTTGTACCTGCAAAATAAATTTTAGATATATACATAGTTTTTGCATCACAATCTGATGAGAAGTATACTGTAGCAGCATGAAAAATCAATTTTCTGTCATTACTAGAAGGCTAATTTTTAATTTGTCTGCATTTTATAAGCCTGGAGTTCAATTTCTCTGGAAATTATTACTCTCATGTTTTTTTGCAAAGAGATTAAGTACTGTTGAGGTAAAGGAAGATCACATGTAAATAATGTACAAGCATTTAGACATTATATCAATCTATATGCAATCGACAAACACTCAGTAAAATAAAATGATACTCAGTAAAATATTTTGAATCTGCAAGCCTACCATACATGCACATAGTGGGATCAGGGGAGGTAAACCCTCCTAGCTGAGACCCTGAACACCCCTCTAAGGCCTGAAAAAATTGTCAAACATCCTCCCTGAACCTTTTCAAAGACAGTTTTTTATATTTTTATGCATATTTTTTATGGAAAGCATGCCTGTGGAACTTTTGTTTCTTGCTCATCCATCCCCACTCTTTTTGATAAAAAACCAAAGGATCCTTCCACCTGGAAAATTCTTACCATGCATGTCCAAAGCCTACTATAGTTCATATGTCCAAATTATGTTGCTAAAGTAACATGGTGCTTAGCTTGTTTCAAAGTGAATTCCATTTTGTGTTTTTATGTCTGAGAGTGTTTGTTTTTAACTTGAGCATGTCATCACAGTCAGCTGCTGGATTGCCAAAAGACGTATATCACAGTTAATTAACCCCTCTCCACTAGTTCTGTGAAGGTCATTAATGAAATTCTCATATAAGTTTCACAGGACTACCCAAACTGCAGGAAGAGGATCTGGAGACTGTCACAGTGCAATGTTCAACCTCATAAGAGAGAAGGTGAATTAAGAGCAAAAGTTCCACTCTGATATGAAAGCCTATCAACACCCATGGGTGTTTACCCAAAAACACAAGACTCTTGCACACTATTCCATACCTGCAGATCTGTCATTTTCCATTGAAAAATTTTCAAGTGTCAGTGTTCTAGCTACATTCATGCCCTGGTGCATAACTAAACCTTACTTGATCAAGTTGTTGAGCATTTCTTGTTTTGTCTAACTTTGATTCAGCAATCTCATGGCTGATTTCTTCTTTACTTTATCATCTATGCCAGCAGCTTGAAGGTCAACATTCGTCATACATTAGTTCCATAAATTGGTGCAAAGTCCCAATAAGATATGAATTGTTGGAGGAGCAATATAACTAATTGTAATGTTGAATATGAACTGAGCAACAATATTATTGCATGATTAGGTGACATTTCTAAATTTTTTTGATATCAAATATTTATTAGCATTTCTGGTCATTTCCGTCAAACTTTGACTGACTTCTGAAGGATTGGGAATATTTTTTTTGATGGGTTTTATAGACTTGATAGGGCAATGTGGCAGAATAAGCTTTGCTTACTGGATGAGGATTCCTGATGACCCATATAAAACTAAGAAAATTACAAGAACCAAATAGAAATGTATCAATGTTGTGATACTTGATTCTAGTAGAAGTTGGGTAAGGCAATGTCAAGCATTTCGGCTGATTGAACTCTTCTGTTTAACAGGAGAAAACAGCTTTCAGATTTTTACAAGAATTGTTGCCCATGTGGAATCCAATAGGGTGCAGATTTTTTTAACTATGTGGCTTCTTCACATTGAGGTATGGAACATCAATTAAGTTGTGGAACCCCCTTGTCACTAGTAAAGGCAATCCATATCTTCTGATTGAATTCTGGTTTATCTTCTAGACATTGTGATGATACAGCCTTCTCCATGATTCTTTGATTAGAAGAGATAGAGATGATACCTGTGAGCAGGCCTTCTCTTTGTAGTCTTGATTATCTTTCACCTTTATCATATTGTAGTGATAAATGCCACTTTTGGTTATCTGACATGAGCTTCTATTTGTATTTACTGATTTAAACTGAATAGATATACATTTTTGATATTTAGACAAAATCTTTTGGCCATTTGAAGCTGACAAAATGACAAGTTCAGTGAGCTCATAAAGCAGAGAATATCGTTAGGATTCAGCTTAATCTGATGGACTATTTATTATTAAAAATTTTTCATAAGCTTCTTCCATCATTTGTTACTAAAAATTTTTCATAATAAGCTTCTTCATTTGGGTCCTTTTCTCAATACATCTGTCAATTGAGTTGATCTTTAAGATACATCTTCTTTTGATAAACTATTAAGGAAATTTTGGAGTACTGTGGATCTTTTATTTAGGCTGCTTTTGGATGCTTTTGATGAGCCAACATGAGCCTTGGGAATATGTTTATATGATTTCTAACATTAATTGGCTCCTTTTTCATACATATAAATTCTGATCGACTAGCATTACCACCTTCAACAGTTTTCGTAGCATCGCTGGAGCAATCAAGTTTTGCATCTTGATTTTTGGCACAATCCATTGATTTTCCCCTATATTGATTGACCTGATGCTCTAGATTCATATTCTTTAGTTCCAATGACATAATTTTTGATTTTTGTTCGACTATTTTCTGGGAATATGCTAGGCAACTTCTCAAGAGTATGTTCTTCAACTTGGCATAAATGGCTGTTATGACTATTGTTAGTGTTTTGAAGATAGTAGGCTGTTTCCAGAATAACATGAACAACAAGTGCTGTACCTGAAAATGAAAGTTTTATGAGTCAAATTGTGAGCATTCCTACAAAATCAGACAACATTGCAGGTGAGCTTTAGAATTAATTGCTTGAATCTGTCTGACAGCTTGTCTCTTTGAATCACCCAATGAGCTTTATAAATTTAAATGAGGTTCAAAAATCCTTAACTTGATCACTGCTATCACTGATATGACAGATGTGCTAGAATAGCCACTCTAATTGAGTAATTCATTTTACAATTCAGACTCAAGAAAAGAGAAAAAGTCATTACTAGCATACTCAACTTAAATGACAGTCCAGGGGCCGATTTCTCAAAAACTATTTAAAGGTACACGAGTATAACTTTAGATGTGTCAAACTTGAACTGACTTTAGATGCATCAAACTTTGACGGAACTTGTAGTTGTTTAAAGTTAGATGAGTGAAATAGATTATATGTGTTTTTGCCAATAAATTAGACACATGGAAGTTTGAGTAGACATTGATGTTCATGTATATGCATTTGTCTACTTTCTCAATGGGAAGTAAGGACCTGCATGGGCTTAGCCAACCTGAGACCAGGCTGAGCTTTGAGCTGAGGAAAAATATTGTTAGGCTGAGCCATGCCCCACAGTTCAGGCCCATAAAAGCATCAAAATTAAAGCAAGTACCTTCACAAGTAAACTTCTGACAAATGTCCATTTACTGTATGTTCCTTGCACATGCACATAGGGGGGGGGGCAAAAATTTCCCTGCTATATTGTTTAGTGTGTATTCAATAATTCAAATGCTATCTCAGCATAATTACTATATATTTCAGATGCAGTTTTAACTAGTAGCAACACTGCTCTGCATTCTGATGAATTTGAAGACTCCTGTTACTAGCATGGATCTCTTTTAGTCGAATAGTTCATCAGAAATAGAGATAATGCATCTTATGCACAGGTTTTTCTACATGGCTTGTTTCACCATTTGGCGAAAGAGGTCCAAATTGTTTTAGCAATTTTCTCAGAGTTACATTTTTCACTCACAAAAGTTTTTTTTACTCAAAAAAGTTTATTCGTGCTTCTCTGAGTTTGGAAATTTTAATATTTCCAGAGGGAACCAAAAATTCAACAAATCAGAAATTTGAAGAAACACTTGAAAGAGACAAAATTACATATCCCTAAAGGACAAGAAAAATGGTAATTAAGGCTGAATATAAACTATGATACCTTTTTTAATTCTTGGGAAAAACTTTATCAAATTGGAATAAGTAATAAACACAAAGAGAAAATATATAAAATTTTACACAATACAATAATTCCCCACACCTACTGGTCACATACCAAATTAATTCCTCAAATGCTTGTTACCAATGTAGCTGGATAGATGATATGATCCATTCATTGTGGGAATGTCAAAAAGCGAAAATTTTTTGGAAACAGTTAGAACCCTTAATAAAAGCAAGGTTAGATCAAAATATAAAAATTGATAGAATAACAATTATTTTAGGTCACAAGACAGATGAAAAAACAACTGAAAATATAGGAATTAACTGGATAATAGCATTAGGAAAAATTTTCATATACAAAACAAGAAGTGCAGAAGGAAATCTGCTACAGAAAGTATTTATGAATTTCCTCAAATGTGAAATGAATATAATACAGCATGATGGAAATATGAAAAATGTGTCCAGAATGTTGAATGAATTTTTTTTTCTGCTAAAGTACAAATATGTACAAATTTATTATTATTATTTATTTTTTTTAATTCAAATCTTACTCTTTTCCTGAAACAAGGAAATACAGGCAAAAACAAATTACAATTAGACTCACCTCCCCTTAAAAAAAGTTATGTTATTTTTTTTATAAATGTTGTTCTTACAACCTATGAATAGTAAAAAAAGAAAATTGAGAAAAATTAACTTTTTTTTATTTCTAGTTCAGATAATGGTGACAATAAATTGAATCATTTTTAATTTTCAAATGATCGAAAGCTTAAATAAGCAAATTCAGGAAAAAAATTTGGCTGCATAGTGCAAACACCTTATCTTGGATTCAAATATAATCAAGTCCTATGCAGAGTGCGAGAAAAAACTTCTGGATTTTGATATTCAAGAATGCTGGAGCAATCATTTTTCCAGCATTTACTTCATAGACAAAAATTCTGATTTTTCAGTCATTCAATAGTTTTCCAGTCGGGCAAAATGCAAAAATTATATTGAAAAAATGCATCAAAATTCAAAAATCAGGAAAGCAATGAAGAATTGGAATTCTCCAACAACTTCTGTTATCATCCTCTGCTCATAATGTTATAATTATTTTCCAAATGTAAATGCTTCGTTCCCATAATTTAAACATTTTTAAAGACTGCAGTACTGCAAGTGAATGTCATTTTCCACAGGGCATGCAGGACATATTATTACAATCAGTTCTATAGTCTGTTTTTTTATAAAATGCTTCTAAATATAAAAATGATGCAAGTCAGTACTGTCCTCATAATCATTTACATTGAGCTCTTACTGTAGAATTTCTCACTCGAAAAATTTTTTAAGGTGAGTTCAGTATGCTTACAAATTTCCAGTCCTATATGATATATTGTGCATCAGAAAATCGTGAAAGTCTGAAATACTACGCTTTCCACTATCCTTATTTAGAAGCATTTCTAGAAAAACAGACTATAGAAAAATTAATAGTTTGATACTTTTTCAAAAACTTCAATTTGATTTGATTTGGGTTAATTTTTTGCATTATCATAATTTTTCATCACTGGGACACACTTTTGAAAAAACTAGCTTTCACAGACTGAGATGGGACCTGTATGGGCTAGGCTGCATTTTTGCAGCCCTTCCAGCTCCCTACTATGCATCTAATAACATTGGGCATAAAAATGCTGTTTATCTTGTTTTAGCCTGATGAAATCCTCCATATTATCTTGAAATTTGGTGTATTTGTCTATGATATTTGTTGGTGAACAATCATACATGCACATAGGGAGGGGTTGGGGGTATTGATGCGGAGCAGATTCTTGCTGGCCTGCAGCAGAATTAATTTCCCTCAGCAATAATTGAGAAGATGATGAAAAAATACACAAGTGAGAAGAGAAAGTTGTTGTAAAAATAAACATTGTGCTTAAGTTAACATTTTTCTAAACAAAACATATTTGATTTCAGAGTAGTAACATTAAGGTTTAAAAAGTGCAGTCCAAGCAAATTATTCCATATATTTAAATAATATATGCTGGAGAATATGCTGCTTGGATGTTAGAAGACCTTTCTCTTTGTTATCAAGAATGAAAAAATTGCTATCCCACCCCTTGTTCTGGCTGACCACCAGCAAAATTTCTATGCTGTGCATGTATGTGAACAATCTGTCATTTCTGTTCAAAACTGCAGCTTTTGGATACAACATTAAATTTATGATTTCAAAATATGAACCACACATTCAATACAAATTCAAAGTTCCAGCCAAATTCCTAACAATCTCACATTGGACACCCTGTTATTTCAACTGTGGTAGAGATGCTCAAATCCTAGCAAACATAATGTCTGAAAATCCAAAACTTTCTTAGAATACATTTTTGGTCAATGAAAAAATGTTCAATTCAGAAAATGTTCACCTTGTAATTTCAAAATTCCAAATTGATTCACAAATGCTAGAGTCATCACTGAACACAACAATAATATAAAGAAAAAGATGTGCAAGCATCATACATGCACATAGGGGGGTCGGGGGGAGGTAAACCCTCCTATCTGATACCCTACACTCCCTGAAAAAATCATCAAAGACACCTCCCTGAACTTTTTTGAAGACAGTTTTTTTGATATTTTGATGCATATTTTGTATGAAAAGCATGCTTGCAGAATTTTTTTTGTTTTTTTTATTTTTGAATTCGACTCCACACAGATGGGAGATTCTGGTTACTATAATATATTTGCTGCAGCCCTGGACATTGCTGGTGCATATTAGTGAGTAGTTTTATACTCTCATTATCATATGAAGACTTTCCTTAGAATGAAACTCAAAATTCATATGGCTACAGTATTCCTACGATTTTCGGCATTGTACATCAATTTATCTATGCAGAAGAAAAGATGTGCTGGTCAGATTATTCCGAATTGATACTTAAAGCTTTTCACAGCATCGTATTCTATAATTTCTGTGAAATTTTTCTAAAGTTCTGGAGTAAATTGGAGGACATAATCAGATACCCTTCTCATTCTCCTGTATTGCAAATATAATTGATTATGGCATGTTATTCAAAGCTTGGTTAAATATTCAGTTATTATAAGGAACTATTACTCTGATTTTTCATCCGTGAATTTCGAGATGGATCAAAAGCAGACAACCAATGCATGTAAACACAGAAATTTGTGCAAGCCGAAAGTGAAACCTTATTCTAAACACGATGTAATGTTCGAATATACGATATTGAATTTGATTCAAGTAATATCCAAGTAAAATTTGAGCAAGCATGTGAGTGTTTCACGGCTACAAGAGTGGGCATAATTGAACATCTTATGAATGAGCACTGCCGTTTATGAAAAGCTACAGTAACATACATTCAAAAGGTGATCGATTTTCAAATCGTGGTTGGCTAGAGTTGACCACTTCTTAAGCATCTGATCACTGTTTTTTTGTACTACCCGCACCATACATGCACAGCATAGAAATTCTGCTGGGGGTCAGCCAGGATTGGGGGTGGAATACACAATTTTTTTCATTCTTGATAATGAAAAGAAAGGTCTCAGAAAGGTTTTCTAACATCCAAACAGCATATTCTTACTACTATATTAGTCAGATATATTAAATAATTTGCTTAGAAATTAATTTTTACAGTTTTAATGTTACTCTTTTGGAATCAGATATGCTTTGTTTAGATAAATTGTTAAACTACAGCATCATTTCCATTTTCGTGACGACTTTCTCTTCTCTCTTGATCATTTTCCTTCGTCAGCTTCTCAATCATTTCTAGGGGAGTCATATCTGCTTGGGGTTAGCAAGTATCTGCTGGGGGTCAAACCCCCCCAACACCCCCATGTGCATGTATGACCCCCACCTGTGCAAAACAAACAGGTGGCTCAAAATTATTTGTACTTACAAAACAAGGTGGAATAACATATACTTAGCAAACGTAATCAAAAACAGCGTCACCATTTAACGGTCCAAAGCATCCAGAAATCTTTTTTACTGGCTGCACGTTTAAGAGTGCAAACTATAGTGTGTAAACTAAATTTACAAATACGGATAGCTGATGAACTGCCTGAAGCGAACTTCGTAATTGATGACTGAGTTAGCAGGACGGGCACCCAGCGGACGCTTACGTGGCTTCGCTCGCACCCTTCGGGCGCCTCGTTTGGCCTCTAAGCCTGAGCTTGAGGGATGGTATACGTTTTTTTTGATAAAGTAACTTGCAAGTATTTGCTTTAGTTCACTATGATGCGTATAGATGTGTTATTACTGTAGATTTCCCAAGGAGAGATCACCGCAGTGTTTTTTCTTGTGCCAAAACATGGTTTTTGGCACAAAAAATTTTTAGCGTTTGTGCCAAATGGCACAAATTTTTTGACTGGTCTAAGGCTAAATTTCCTTGATTTTTAGTCATTTTAAAAGCTGAAAACGCAAAATTTTCTCGGCGCCAAGCCGGTTTAATATTGACTACTTTTCTTTGTCTCGAACGCGAGCGGATTCTTTTCGAATAATTTATTTGTATTATCGCAACAGACTTCGAGATTGTCAATGACCGGCTAAAGAGCTGAAATTGTTAACTTTACTTCCTCTGTTCATTCAGTTGGATTGAGAAATGAGAACCGCAACTTATATTTTTTTTGGTGATTGATTAAAACCAAAAAATTGACATTTTTGGCATAATTATTCAACCGAAAATCTACGCGAAGCGACTTTCGACTTAGCTTTTATCAGGAGAAAACAATTATAGACAAGAGACATCCTAATTTAATCTTTAATATAGTTGTTAGGAAGGAGGCCGAATTTTCGCAGCATTCAATATCTTTTCGGATCGTAGAAACCGTTTGTTAGATCAGTTTTTCTTATCTCGCTGACGTGGTTAGAGAAAATAGAGCAGGCACGATTTTTATGCAAATGAATGCGGTGAAAGAAGTTAGTTTTTATCAAACTTGAAAGAAAGAAAGAAAATAAATGTATTAAATGCAAAGGGTTACGAGAGTAAATATGAATAATATAGGAAAGCTCATGGACATGACAAAAGCACGTGCGAATTGAGCTTTAAAAAATGACTCAATTTAGATCGAAAACAGGGCATATTGTTATAACTTTTGGCACAAAACAGTTTTATGGTTTTCAGTGCGTTTTTAGAGTGAAAAAAATTTTTTTGCCATGGGCACAAATTTTGTTGGCCCTTTGTGCCAATTGGCACAAATGTCCGTGCACAAAAAAAACGCTGGATCACCGTTTTTTCCTCAAATGTGGTCTTTTGAGGAAAAAAATTTCGAAATGAGGAAAAAAAATTTGGGTATGATTCTCATTGTGGAAAAAATTGCTCAACATTTTCTATCAATCAAGTTTCTATCAATCAAGCTCGTTTCATTTTCTAATCGTTAACAGTCATTTATGTCGCCCAAAATTGAGATTTTTCATCAATTTTCTCAATTTTTTCTCGCGATGTTCGAAATTTTTTAAACGTCTGCAACCTGCACTTTTGCATTTATTGAAGATGGAAATTGAAGACATCATTCTAGACTACGATTCTAGAACTTCTGTTTATGAATATCTGTTGGAGAGATTTATTTTCCAGCGTTTTAAAATATAAAAACTAGAAAATTTTTCCGACGCTTCGCGCCGGAATGGGAAACAAATTATACTTCATCAGTCGGATTTTAATTTATTTCCCAACGTTGTGAAGGTACAATTTCCAGCGTTTTAGAAAGTGAAAATCTAAAAATTTTTCTGGCGCTCCGCGCCGGACCAAGAACTAAATAAAATTAGATGATTCTAATGAGAGCCATAGAATTGTTAATAGCGGAGAAATTCCTGAGAACGCTATCGTTAACATGCTTCACCCGCTCCTGTAGAACACCAATATATTCTTCATGAGCTCATTTTGGCCATATTACTGCGTCTGGTTCACACCCACCCTATAGCGTTAGCAACGCAATAGGTACCTACAGTAAACGTAGTAGCATGTTGACGTCATACAATAATTGCAAGTACTTGTGAATTGTGTTGTTTGCGCGCGAAATTCAAAGCAGCTATTTGGTTACGCGTCGCGGTTTCGGACGCGATGACCAAAATTTAGTCAACCTTTGACCCGAGTGACCTAAACGCTAACTTCACGAGTATAATGCTTGTGTTATATTTTGAAGAATAATGAACAAAGTAATTATATGTTGTGCTGTGTTAAATCGAGATTCAGACCAGTGGTCACTCAAGTCAATGAACATATTTTTTGATGGAGAATCAGCCCATTAACTGACAATTTGAATGTTATCTAATTTTCGCTCAAGATTGGTGCCCAGGGGTCATCCGAGTGACCAGACCAGCCGAGTGACCAGCGGTCAATCAACTCGGCAAACCTTTTCTTTGGCGGAGAAAACTTCCATTTTGTGGCTAGTGATCATCCAAGTGACCAGCCTGATGAGTGGCAAGAGGTCACTTAAATCAAAAGACGCGTTTTCTGATGAATAGTACTTTTTTTCCACATGAGTACCGGACCCAAAATTTTTTTCCTCATTTTCCAAAAATTTTCCACTTCTTTGAAAACGCTTATAATGTGGCTACGGATGCTTTTTTATGCATTTTAGGAGTATACCCAAGCATTCTGTTGTATTTTTAGTCAGAAACCTGCAAAAATGATAAAAAAATTGTAAAAAATTCTGGTTATGTCAGTCAAAATGAGCTCATGAAGAATAGGCTAAATTTTATAAGTTGGTTCCCAGCCTTCAGCCCAATTATTGTATATGAGTTGTTTGTTAATTTTGAGCATGGATTTCTGTGACTAGTTTCCTTTAAAATTTTCCTTAGGCTTAGGCTTAGGGTACAGCAGCTGCGCCCCAGCGCTGTTGAGGCTCTTCCAAATGAAATTGTTACTTAAAATACATAGTATCAAGGGTCTTAAAGGAATATAGTGTTTATACTTTCTGGTGAAATTGTGTAGTGGTAAATACATTAAGTCCATAGGCTGGTGGACCAGGTTTGATTCCTGAAGTAGGTAGGATTTTTCTGTAGTGACAAGGACTGTGAGATGTGTGCAGATTTTATGCTAATGAGTTCCTGAATGCCATGAGCGTCAGGATTTTCGAACTGATCTGGATAGCTGGCATCTTGTGGAGTCCAAAAATGCCAGTTTGGACCATAATTTTGAAGGGAACCGACTTGTAAAAAAATTATGAAGAATATATTGTTGTTCTACAGGAGCGAGTGAAGCATGTTAATGATAGAGTTCTCAAGAATTTATTCGCTATTAACATTAATGTTTTTAAACCAAAAAAGTTTAAAACATGTTATCCAAACAACATTCCAAAATCTCTCACAAAAAAACTAAGACTTTGGAAAAGGTATAAAAAAACAAAATTGCCTACTGACAAGTCAAAGTACCAAATTCATTGTAAGTGTGTAAAAACACTGATTGTTTCTCATCAGTTGGATATTGAGTAAAATCTGATCAAAAAATCTGACCCCAAATCATTTTTCAAATTTGTCAACTCTAAAATTCAATCTAAGAAAACTATCCCCCCTTTAGTAAGTAACAGTGACACTATCATTCTTGATGATCTTCAAAAGTGTACACTTTTCAATGAATATTTTAGTTCAGTTTTTACTCATGATGATGACTCCACTCTAAATATCCTCCTCAGAACAACTTCCAAAATTTCATCGGTTTCATTCACAGTAGACTTGGTTGGTATAGCACTCAGAAAATTAAAACCCTCTCTAGCTCTAGGCCCAGATGGTTTGTGTGCCTATTCCCTGAAGAAACTTTCTGCCTGTTTGGCTGAACCACTCTCACATATTTTTGAAGTTTCTTTCAGAACTGGATCACTCCCCTTATTGTGGAAAAAGGCCAACATTGTTCCTGTATTCAAAAAAGGCGACCCTGCCCTTCCTTCCAACTATGGGCCTATCTCTTTGTGCAGTGTCCCTTGCAAGATTATGGAAAGTATCATTAACTCCTCTATCATGTTTTATCTGAGAAATAATTCTCTCTTAACTCCATGCCAGTTTGGTTTCCTCCCAACAAAATCTTGTGAAACACAATTACTTCAATGCAAAAATGTATGGACCAAACACATCGATTCCAGCTTGCCAATGGACACAATTTACATTGATTTCAAGAAAGCCTTTGATTCCGTTTCTCACAAAAAATTGATGCTTAAATTGAAAACCTATGGTATCTCAGGCTTTCTTGAAAAGTGGATCTTAGATTTCCTCTCAACTCGGACCCAGAGAGTCTGTATCAATAATGTCACTTCTCAGTTTGCTCCCGTCTCTAGTGGTGTTCCTCAGGGTAGTGTTCTAGGTCCTACACTTTTCTTGTTATTCATCAATGATCTCCCTGACAATCTAAAATCTGATATCTATCTTTTTGCTGATGATGTTAAGATCTTTAATTGTTCTAGAAACAAACATATCCTCCAAGATGATCTTGATCAAATTTTTGGTTGGTCCAAAAAATGGCAATTAGAAATTTCTGCTGAAAAAAGTACTGTTCTATATTTGGGTTCTTCAAATCCAAAATACAATTACACAATGGGTAATTCTGTTATTCCCGGCAACAATCCATATGTTAGAGATCTTGGTATACTTATCTCCCAAAATTTTAATTTCAGGGATCACCTCAATCATATAATTAAAAAGGCTTACCAACAGAGCTATTTGATAATGAAAACATTTACTTCTCATAATGCCTCTAATCTTATCCATGCCTTTACAGTTTATGTTAGACCAATATTAGAGTATTGTTCCACTGTTTGGAATCCCTATTATGCTTCTGATATCAATTTAGTTGAAAATGTTCAGAGGAGGTTTACTAAGCGAATTTTTGGTTTTATGTGTGAACTTTCCTATGACCAGCGCTTATCAAAGTTGGGTATAGAATGCCTAGAAGTTCGTCGACTGTTATCTGCATTAAATCTCATGTTCCAAATCTTTAAGAACCAATCCTGCCTTAAACCATCAGATTTTTTCATTAGCAGCAGTTCTGACTGTACTCGCCGTAAAAATGACTACAAACTGATTACTGGTAAAGCCAAAACAAATGCAAGGCTTTATGATTTCTCCAACAGATATGTCAACATATAGAACGACATCCCAAATGATGTTATTAGTTCTTCCAATCTACAGGCCTTTGAAACTATGGTGTCAAAAATAGATTTTTCAAGGTATCTTGGGGGGCGGGTTAGTTCTGTTACGCATAGTAACCTGCCCTCCCTATTACTTGCAGCCTGATTTACTGTAATCATTTTTCGCCTATCGTCACATCTTTAATATGGTTTTTTCGCATTTTGTTTACTATTAGTAACAATTTTGTATTTTTTTTCTTTTCTTGTAATCACCGCTCAAATTATATTTATTTCCATTGACTGTCATCATTGTTCATTTTTTCTAATGCAAGTAATAAATTCATTCATTCATTCAAGTTAACAGTAAAGTTCTCATGAATTTATCCACTATCAACATTTCTGTGGTTCCGATTAGAATCATCCAATTTTACTTAGTCCTTGGTCCGGGGCGGAGCGCGGGAAAAATTTTTGGATTTTCACTTTCTAAAACGCTGGAAAATGAACCTTCTTAACATTGGGAAATAAATTAAAATCAGACTGATGAAGGTTTTTATATTCTAAAATGCTGAAAAATAAATCTCTCCAACAGATAATTCGTGAACAAAAGTTTTAAAATTGCAGTCTAGAATGATGTCTTCAATTTCCACCTTCAATAACTGCAAAAGTTCAGATTGTAAACGTTTAAAAAATTCCAATCATCAAGAGAAAAATGGGAAGAATTGATGAAAAATCTATTTTTCGGCGACATAATGGACTGAAAACGATTAGAAAATGAAACGAGCTAACTTGATCGATAGAAACTGTTGAGCATTAATTATTAAGTCGAAGTAGATATGCTGACGGCCGCGCCTGATGGAATATAGTTATCATTGTACCCATGACCGGCGGGAAGCGCTGGAAAATTTTGATATTTTTTGTTTTTAAAGTCCACCAAAACGCATCTTTTCGGTTTAGAGTTCCCCAAAATTTTTCCACATTGAGAACCATGGTGGGGGGGAGGTAAATCCGAAATTTGGGGGGGAGGGAGTCGAAGAAAGTCGAAATTTTTCCCAAAAAAGGCCAAAAAACATTCACTTTTTTGCAAATTTTTTTAATTTCTTCCAAACTGGTGGGGGGTTGGGGGTTGGGTATATGGTTGGCCTAGTTGGGGGGTCCCCCTCCAACCCCCCCAAGTACAGGTATGATTTTTGGTTGCTCACTTTAAAATAAATAAATTTGCTTAATTTTATCGGTATGCTCATCGGTTTTAGGCTTTTAAAAGCCAATTTTCTGAGTTTTGGAGAGAAAATGAGAAGATTAATATGACTAGACTAGAGTAATTTGTTCGGCACCTAGCGCCGAAAATGTTTTCTGAATTTCAATATTCTAGAACGCTGGAAAATTAATTTTTCCAGCTTTTATTTCCCAGACAGTAAGTTTGATTTCGCAGTGAATATAATGAATTTTCAGTCGGACAAACTAAAATTCAAAAACTAGGCAAGCGACTTAGAATTTGGATGTTTCAACCGGCATGAATTTTTAGCATTGTCTTACACTCAAAATGTTTTAATCATATGAAAATCTAAATTTTTATTAAAATCGCAAAAAGATTTCGGGAAAAAGTCCGAGAAAAATGTTAGTTTTCATCAAATTCGTCAAAAAGCGATACAGGATCAAACATATCCATAATATGTTGATAATTAGACCCTTTTTTCTAACCGCGCACTAGAATAATATGTCACCATGTCACCCCTGTAGCCACTGGGCACAAAGGACCGAAAAAATTTGTGTCAATGACACGAACAATATTTTTCACCCTAAAAACATACTAAAAACCTTTAGAAAGTTTGATAAAATTGAGATACTTTTACCGCACTAATTTGCATAAAAATCGTGCTTACCCTATTTTATCTAACCACGTAAGGGAGATAAGAAAAACTGGTCGAGAAAAGGTTTATACGATTCGAAAAAATAGAATTGTACGACAATTCAGATATTTTTATAAAATTTGTCAGGAAATATATATTTTTCTTTGATTTTCGGCCATCTTCCTAACAACGATGTAAAAAATTAATTTAAGGATGTCTACAATTGCTTTGAAAGAAAGAAAAGAAAGAAATAGTTTTATTCGTCATTAGAAAAAATTACATTCACAAAAGAATAAAGAAAAAAATATTATCACGAGCTTAACGGCGATTAGTATCGCGCGGATATAAGCTCAAAAATGCAATGCATCGTTTTTTAAATACATGAACATTAACGGCAGATGTAACATGACTAGGTAACATATTCCACGTATCAATATATCTATTACAAAAATCTTTTTCGAGTAATCGTGTACGAAATTTTGTCTTATATAATTTATATGGGTTGTTAACACGATAATTAAAATTACTGTATACAAAATTATTTGAGTCCAAAATGCTGTTACAGATTATAGAATAAACATAGCATAAATCAGTTTAGTTCTCCTAAATTCAAGAGAATGCAGACTGGCGGACTCCAATCTTTCTTGATAATTCCTAGAGTTAAATTCATATAATCGTTTTGTGAACCACATCTTTCTCCTGAAGAAAACTAGTCATAAGTTCCATAAATCTTTGGTCGAAAAATTGTGCCAACAAAGTCAATTTTTCTGTTTGAATCAAATATCAAAAATAAAAATTTCGGTTCCCAGCAGTGTTTTTTTTTTGCACGAGCTCTATTGTACGGTGCAAAAAAATCACCAAAAAAGTTTTGCACGCCGAAAAATTTTTTTGTACTATAAACAGGGTTTTTTTGTACAACATGAGATAATATGTTTGGGATGATGAAAACTATTATACTTTACATGATAGGTGAAGGTAGACATTCTGAAAGCAGCGTCTGAGCTATATGTAATACATACTAATGATTATTAAAATTTTGAGATTATTACCTTCTAAAATGCACCAAGTTGATGTGTTGATCTTTCTCAAAAAATGTTACGAAGGAAAAATGGGGATCTTCCTTCATTAAATATAATGATAATTGAAGATCGCTAATTAGACATGATATAATACGTTTAAGACGATGAAAACTATTAAAAATTAGTGATAAGTGAAGGTAGACATGCTAAAAGTCGCGCCTGAGCTTGACAATAAATAATAATGATTATTAAAGTCATAACCGGCGCAAAGTGCCGGAAAATTTTGAAATTTGGGTCCACTAAAATGCACCAAAATGTATCTTTTCTATATGAAAACACCAAATATTTTTCCACAATTGATAAATATTTTTTTGCACGGTGCAAAAATTCTGAAAAAAAGTTTTGCACGAGCCGAAAAAGTTTTGCGCAGTGCAAAAAAAACACTGGTTCCCAGTACGACCACTGAATGAACAGAGGAAGTGCAGAATTGTTATTTATTCACCAGTCATGGACGAGCTATAAGTTTGCTGCAGTTATACAAATATACTATTCGAAGGTAATTCGCTCGCGTCCCAGGCAGATAAAAATAGTCAAATAGTATACTCATTGTCTCGCGTCGAGAAAATTTTGCGCTCTCAGCCCCTAAAATCACTAAAAATTAAGGAAATTTAGCCCTAGACCAGCAGAAAAATTTGTACCAATTGGCACAAACGCTCAAAATTTTTTATGCCATTCCAAATTTTTTGTGCCGAAATCCGTGATTTGGCACAAAAAAAACACTGGCGCCAGGCACTATTAGCAGCAGGCTTTTTTGGACACAGCAAAAAAATTTCCGGCTGCGCAGTGCAACAAATTTTTTTCATTCAAAAACTTGCAGTTACCAGGCTTTTCTTTGCACACAGCAACCAAATTTTGGGCAGTGCAACCAAATTTTTGTGTCAAGTTGCACAGTGCAACTTGAAGCCTGACTGCCATTTCGATTAGCTTATATGGGTTCCTGTCCGGAGATGCATTTTTATGCGTTATAAAACGTAAGAAAGTAAAAGTTTTCTGGCGCTTCGTGCCGGATTTCAATTCGTTTATAATATTTCTATTATCATTAGTGTGCGGTTAGGCAATGCCATTCTAGCTAATGCTTATAGCCATACATGCACAGCATACAAATTCTGCTGCGGGTCAGCCAGGACAGGGGGTGGAATACAGATTTTTCTTCGTTCTCGATAATGAAAAAAAGGTCTCAGATAGGTCTTCTAACATTCAAGCAGCATATTCTTCAACTCATATTAGTCATATCTGTGAAATTATTTGCTTAGACTGCACTGTTAGAAAGTTGTAATGTTTCTTTTTTGGTATCAAGTATGCTTCGTTCAGAAAAATTGTTGAACTACAGCATCATTCTCATTTGTATGACAACTTTCTATTCTCTCTTTTGATCATTTTCCTTCGTCATCTTCTCTATCATTGCTGGGGTGGTCAAATCTGCTGGGGGTCGATTAAAGTCTGCTGGAGGTCAAACACCCCCAACCCCCCACGTGCATGTATGCTTATAGCTTTCAACTTAATTTTCCACTATAATGCAATATGCATGCGAGGTGCCCACACAAGCTACGCTCTTTCAAAGAGGAATCGAACTTGATTTGTGTTAAATAGCTTTTAAAATCTGCGATGGATGTTGACGCGTTATTTTTTCATTCTGAAGCTCCGAATTGCAAATGAAAATTTTCGACAATCAAGATTGAACTTACATAGGAATATATAACAAATTCTGTTGGATAATACTAGATAGTACTGACAAAGTGCCAAAATTTCATTGGAGTAGAACGATTCTATCACGATATTACATGTAAAGATAGCATCAATGTCAATTCTTCATTGTATTCATCGAAGACCATTAGGTAAGAATTTGTGTTTTCGCTCAAAATAAACAGAGAAGCTCAGAATATTCATTTAGCATTTATGTAAATTATTATTTCTTTTTAGCGAAAATAGGAATTTTTCGATTGTCATGCTCAGAAAGAATTTGAAATCGTAATTTTTCATCCGTTTCTTCATTGACTTGATTGATACCATTATTTTTAGCTGAACTCAAGTCAAGAGTACTTAATATTATCACTATTATGAGGCATGCACGGCAAGAATTTTCTAGGGGCCGCTTTGCCGGAGTTTTTATCGCGAAGGGTAGGGGTGAATGAGCGAAAAAAATTACACATGCATGTTTATTATAAATAATATACATAAAAATAATCAAAAGAAGATCCTTCAAAAATTTTCAGGGAAGAGCGTTTGAGGATTTTTTCGGGTCAGACATGGGTGCCCAGGGTTTCAGGTAGGAGGATCTACCTCTCCCTACCCCCCTATTTGCATGTTATGGCGAGTGTGCATTTTCCAATATTTAATTCGATATGCTACCCTAAGATTTTCATTTTTCCCGTGTTGATATGATCATTGATCGCAGAGACCTTGAAATCTTTTGCAATGTATTAAAACGGATAAATAGAGCGTCTGTGTGAATTTTTAAACGAAAAAATTGGTACGGTGAAATTTTTTGACCTTCCCCATTCGATAACAATGTTTTCGGGGAAAAAACACTGGTGCGACATGTATTATTGGCTAAAAGAAAATGGCTTTCTGTTGAATAATTTTTGAGAGTAACAAATCAACGAAGTTCATTTTAGAAAGCCAAAGTCTAATGATTTTGTTATGATTTGAATCATGAAATGCATGATTTTCAATCAGTTATCTTTGATATTTTGTTTGGTTATTCGAGGAATCATCATATCAAACCTAACTAATTAACCGTTCCGTTTTCGCCTCTCTTTTTTGTTTCAAATTTGTTACTAATGGTAGCCATAGGTAGGAGTCTATCATATCAAATATTTCAGTTCTCATATGAATCCTGCCGGTATCCAAAGCAAATCTATTAAATACTTATTCCGCTCCTATCGCGGAATCAACTGCAACTCGCTTAGAAATAATCATTCTGTCAATGTTATCAAGTTATTTAAAGATGAGCCCGTCTACGGGGCAGGTACGGTGATGCCCGATTCGCCAAGACTTTCTCCCTTAAGATTCATCATGAAATATGTGAACATTGGTCGTTACTCAGCGATTTACGACCAAAGGTTTGACCAAGAAGAATTTTCGGCGGGTTGTCGATATGTTTGTTGAATCATTGTGAATTTGTTATTTTAGTTCATTATTTAAAGTTTTATTTTAGGTATTCTTCAAGTTGTCCGACATTTTGCGTCGTAAAGCCATAGACGAATTAGAATCCCTCATTCCAGACAACGTAAGTTGGTCGAAGGAGATTTTTGAGTGCGCTTGCGCAACGTGTGAATCCTGGCGATTCTGTAAAAGTTTTTTCGCGATTAATTCAAAATCAGAAACGAATAAGGCGTTCCCGTTCGTTGTTATGTCTATGATACTGCTAAAAAGTTCAGTAATTTTGAGATAAATCAACAGTACAACCTTCCTTCTGTGCTGTGTTCCCAAAATGATATAATCCTCAGTGTTAGAAATACTAATATCGTGGTGAGTTATAATCCAGTGCCTCGTAATGTATTTCATTCATAAGCTTCGACTGGATACGCAATTTTTCGTAATGCTCGTTCGATCATTCTTTGAGAATAATCACGTTTTACAAAAAATCACATCAATTTTTTCAGCGAAGGCTCTTATAGGTAGGTATGCGTTGCCATGGTCAACCATACGGCTAGACAAGTATCACGAATTTTTTGCTTGAATATCCTGTACAAAATAATTACGTGTAGTACATAATCTCATACCCATACTTATTTTCGCTGTGCTTTAAATTAACCGTTTCTTGGTTTGCGACGAAAAATGGTTGCTGATCAGTGTTTTTACAGAAAAGATGCGTTTTGGCGCTTTTTAAAAGGTCATAATCTCACAATTTTCCGGCGCTTCGCGCCGGTTATACCTTTAATAAGCATTATTATTTATTTCCTAGCTCAGGTGCAGTTTCTAGCATGTCTACCTTCACTTATCAGTTAATCTTTAATAGTTTTCATCATCTTAAACGTATTATCTCATGTTTTAATTGGTAATCTTCAATATTTTATCTTGATATTTAATGAAGATTCGCATTTTTTCCTCGGCACATTTTTGGAGAAAGATCAATACGTCAAATACGTTATTCCTTTCTTAACGTAAAATCAATCCAAAAGCTTCATGGAAGTAGTTTTTTGGAAATTTCTTCTCTTACTCAAATCTTTTCGGCCAAGTTCGTGAGAGTTTGCGAATAAATTACTGATTTTAACATTTTTCAAATATAAAATTCTAGAAATTACGACTTTTAAACACCATATTCGAATCTAATTCTTGAAATAAATGTTCGGAAAATTGATTTTTCAGCGTCGCAGAATGTCAATACCCAAAAAAATTTTCCGGATTGATATCTGTTTTTGGTTTTCACTTGTCGTCATAGAAGAAAGATTAATATCTTTTTTGGGTTCTCACTTGTCATCATAGAGGAGTAGAGGACTTAACCGTCGATTTCTCATGTAATTCAAAGTCATTATGCTCTTGGATAGTTTGCTAGAAAATTTGTTCCACAATGCTTGTAGATTATACTTTGATCAAACTCGAAAATTTCAAATGTTTCCCCAATTTTAATGAATTGACGGTTCTAGAAAACAGCAGAAGCTTTGATAAAGCTCAAAAATGCATAAATAAAGCGCCTAAGAGCATTTTTAAGCGAAAAACGACTTCGGGAAAATGGCGAAACAAACTTTGACCCCTTTCTCCATTTGGGGGGAAGGCCCGTGGAGAAGAATAGTGGTAACAGAAGAAAACCGCAGTACTGAAACGTTTTTTCTTTACTTTTCTGCACTGTGCAGAAAAAAAACACTGTTGCTGATCTGCTCAATTTTCTTTCAGCCGACTCACGTTACGATATAATTTTCTGTTGTAATCGTGATACATATCGAAAATTTTTTTCAGTTCTCGGCAAAGTTGCGGTCTGCCATTACGAGACTCACCGATTCTGAAAGAACGTACCTGCTCGATTTTGAAGAAAAGAATCTGATCAATGATCGTGTCTACAAATGTGATTTTCAGAAGGATCCTTCAAACGGTGCGTGAGCAAAATTTATTGCATATAGGCATGCTAAATCTTTTCTCTCGATTAGTTATAAATGATTGTTCCACACTACATGATTTTCGTATGTAATTATTCAGCAAATGCATGAAGTTTTGGGAGCCGCATTTTTATTTGATCGGAAATCGATGCCTTTAAATTTCATTTTTTTATTTATTTTCTCATTCACTTGTCTGATTTTTGCCAGAAAGAGAATTTATTCATATAATGGTATGCTACGATCTGATGCTAAACATAAACATCAAAGACGCTAATCCATTCACAATAATTGGAAAAATTATGAATGAACATAAATCGCAAAATCGGCAACCTGGAGCGGTTAAAAACCCTGTTCAAACCGGTACTATGGAGGATTTATACAGAGCCGAAGCTGAATTCTTCAAGAATATGATCGTGGCTAACTTTGTGTAAGTTAAATGAGGAATTTGTTCCGCAGTTTGTTTGGAAGGGAAATTTTTTGCAGATATTCCAAGCAAGTTCGACCAACAGTGGATGAGGATTGGACTTTGTCGAATGCCAATTACGCAAGAATTAAATCTTAATTAAGCCATTCTATTTGTTGTTGATTGCTGCGATATATAACATTCTTTATAAATATGTAGTTTTTACGATCTGAGCGGTTGCTTGTGATTATTTGTTGAGTGTGTCGCTAAGTCTGCTTAGTTTGGGCAACGTATACAGCGGGATATAAATTACTGTATCTAAATATTCATTCGACGCACCGCAGTGTTTTTTTTGTCAAAAAGCATCGTTTATGGCACAAAAAAATTTGGAGTGGCACAAAAAATTCTGAGCTTTTGTGCCAATTGGCACAAAATTTTTGACTGGTCAAACATTAAATAAATTTCATGATTTTCAGGCGTTTTAGGCGCTGAAAACGCGAAATTTTTTCGGCGCTTCGCACACCGAGTCAATCAATATAATGTTTCCTATATCGACCCGAATGCGAACGATTTCTCTTCGAACAGTGTATTAGTATCGTTGCAGCAAACTTTATAAGCTGTCAATGACTGATGAATAAAAAGAAATTCTGAATATTCTCTGTTCATTCAGTCACTCACAAGGTTGGCAAGGCTTTGGTTTTTTGGTTTTTGGTTTTTTAAAAAAACCTAAAAATTGGAAAATCTCTGGTTTTTTGGTTTTTTTCCAAAATCATTGGGAAACTGTTTTTTCACATTAGTCGATCTTCTAGGCATGTTTTGGTGTCTATCTAAATCAACAAAACAATTAATTTAGTTGAATTGACTTTACTATAAAGTAGAAAAAAGTCGTATTTTTATGCTACATTCTGTACTCAAAAGATGTAATATAAATTAATCTGTATCCTTTGCATCCATCTTGCAAGCACACATTTAGTACATGAGTCAATTTTGCTATAATTTGCTCACAAAAAAGTAGATGCTAAATCTTTCGTGGAGTGTACTTCGACCATACGGGGTGACATCCATTGATCCATAACATCATCAAAATGTTATAGAATTTGATTGAGTTTAATATCCTGAATCTATTGTTACAGTAACCTTTTTAATTTTCTTAGCTCGAAATTTCAAAATATAAATGAGACAACAATCATAAAATTTTATACAGATCAGTTAAGCATACTGTAGGTTGACAAAGAGAAGAGCTTCTGAGTGGCTCATTTTTATGTGACTTGATGTTGCTGCTAAGTAGAAAAAATCTTACAAAAATATGTATCTATCATGCAAACGAGAATAATAATAAGACCCATTTGCTGTAGTTATAGCTCGCAGACAGGTTTGAAAAGCAAAAATTTGGAAACATCTGAAATGTCTATGTGTGACCTTCAACTGCAGTTTGTAATATTAATAACATATGTAATAATCTATCAATTTAAAACCCTCTTATCGAAAAGGGTATCGTGTCATTTCAACTTTTCTGTGCATATATGTGATGCATATGCATTGATAAAATTCTGTAGTTGATTTCTTTTGAGTTTTGATTACGTACATTGTGTATTGTATATTTCTCTTTATTTGTAATTTTTCTTCTTTTTCTTGAATTTACCCCTTACATATCGCATGCTCTGTTCCATTTTTACTTTTCTTATGTTCTTCACTCATGGTTCCTCTCTTATGTGCCCACTATTACTGTATTTCTATTGCTATAGGGTAAATGGCCTAACATGGAACAAGGTCGAAATCGGAACAAACTTCGCTTGAACTAAATTTGCGGAGCACCTGTTCATCAGATTTTAAACGGTCAAATCTATCAAAATAAAGCAGGTTTCAATCTTTTGATTAATGTTACTGTGTCTGAGAAAGAGAAAAATACGTTTCAAATTTCGAACAAAAATTTTTCCAGTTTTTAGTAGCTTAAAACTTCGGCTTGGCTGGCCTGATTTCCTTGAAATTTCGATTTGGGACATTATTTGTCATCCTTTTTCGAAATATAAAAGGTTTTTTGGTCGATTCTTATTGAAACATTGATTTCTGAAAATCGTCCTTTTTGTCTAAGATGGAACAAGCGCCTGTTCCATGTTAGACCTACACAAAGTTATACGAGATTTTCATTTTTAAGATATGAAAGAAAGAAAGAAAGAAAGAAATTTATTAAACGCGAATAAATACACGAGTAAATGCTACTAATACAGAAAAGCTCGTGGACGTGACAAAAGCACGTGCAAATTGAGCTTTAAAAAACGACTCAATTTAGACCGAAAACAGGGCATGTTGTTTGAATGAATGATATCATTGGGTATGGAATTCCAAACATCAATATTTCGCGAGCAAAAATCATGTTTTAAAGCGTTAGAGTTATATTTCGATTTATACAATTTAAATAAGTTAGACGCGCGATAATTGAATGGACTCAAAGTGAAAAATAAGTCTGGTGGAATAACTTTAAATTTCAAAATTAAGAACATATAAGATAGGTCGATATACGTACGTCTAAATTCAAGGTCATCAAGGCCAGATTTGTTGAGGCGCTCCTTATAGCTTAAATCTTTATATCCAAAAAGTCTTTTTGTAAACCTTCGTTGAACTTTTTCTACCAATTTAGTATCCCCAACCAGACAAGGATTCCAGAGTGGTGAACCATATTCCAGGATAGAGAGAACATAGGATTTAAAAGCCCTGATTTTTAATTCATTGAAGTTAGAGTGAAAACATTTTAAAATCAAATTTGCCACCCTAGATGCTTTTTTAACCACATAATTACAATAGGCAGTTGCTGACAATTTTTCATTGAACATAACACCAAGATCCTTCATCTCTGAAACAGTAGGAATCAGAAAATCGTTTATATAATACTCAACTTTGGGGTTATTACTCCCAAGATGCAAAACAGAACATTTTTCCAGAGAAATAGATAATTGCCATTTCAATGACCATTCATAAACTTTGACAAGATCGCCTTGTAGTACTTCAGCATTTTTGGTAGCATTGAATATTTTCACATCATCAGCAAAAAGATAAATTTCACTGCTAATACCATCAAATATATCATTTATGAAAATTAGGAACAATGTTGGTCCCAATACACTACCCTGAGGAACCCCACTAGTAACCTTAATTGGATTAGAGAAGCAATTGCAAATTTTTACCACCTAAAAAATTTTACCACCTAAAAAATAAAAAATTTTTACCACCTAAAAAAAAATTTTACCATATGCCACCTAAAAAAACCCATGTTTACCAGGGTTACGATACTATGCTTTATAATGTGTTCCATCTAAAATATCATGATGTCTGACATGGAACTACTATGCTTTATAATGTGTTCCATCTAAAATATCATGATGTCTAACGTGGAACGTTTTAGAAATTATATACAAGTTTTGTGGATTGCCGAAAACCCCTGTTTTTGAACTTAAATAAGAAAATGGCTACTATTTTCAATTGGAAACTTCAAATTAGTGATTTGAACTATTTTCCATCATCTTATTAAGAAAAAAGCAAGCATTATTCAGCATAATAATAAAGCTGTGATGTTCCATTTCAAAATGTCAAGTTCATTATGTTTCAACGCTTTAAATTTGAAAGAAACAAGTTTCTCAACACGTTAATAAAGGTTTCAACTGCAAGAAATTATTAGTTACTGTCGAATTTTAATATTTTCTCCTCGTTCCATCTTAGACCCGACTCGGGTCTAAGATGGAACACTGACCAGGTTTTAAAAAAATGCCCACTGCTGCTAAGAAACGCAACAGTGGGCATCAATTTTTTTTTATTTAATGCATAGATGAACTATCTATCATTTGCCAAAGTTCCAATTCCAACAGATTTATGATGATCGAACATTTGATGATTTTCTGAAGTGTGTTCCATCTTAGCCCATTTACCCTAATAGGGATTTCCTATAGCATAAAATAATGACACTTCCGATAAGATTAATACTTCTAGCTGCCATTTTAAGGCTCCCTAACTAGTCTTAGATGATACAGGGAGCTTCCAGCAGTTTTTTTCATAGTTTTGATGTATCAAACATTCTAAAGAATTAAACCAGAAAAAAACCACTAAAAAACCATAGAAAAACCAAAAAAACCATTAAAAAACCATAAAAAACCACTAAAAAACCAAAAAACCAAAAAGTCGAAGTTTCAAAAGTTTGGTTTTTGCCAACCCTGGTCACTCAGCAGAGACTGTTTTTTTTCCCAAATCGTGCTTTCTCGGGGAAAAAAATTCGGAAAAGGGAAAAAATTTTTAGGCTCTTTCCCCTTTTGGGGATCGGACACAGAAAAGATGCATTTTAGAAGGTCATAATCTCAAAATTTTCCGGCGCTTCGCGCCGATTATAACTTTAATAATCATTATTATGCATTAACTAACCCCTGGCGCGGCTTTTAGCATGTCTACCTTCATTTATCATATAATCTATAATAGTTTTCATCATCTTGAACGTATTATCTCATGTTTTCATTGGTAATCTTCAATATTTTATCATGATATTTAATGAAGATTCGCATTTTTTCCTTTTGAGAAAGATCAATACGTCAAGTCTCTAAGCTTTTCGATGCAATTATTTCTTTTCTAACGTAAAATCAATTTAAATGCTTCATGGAAATATCTTTCGGAAATTTATACTCTGCTTACTCATATATTTTCGACCAAGTATGAGAGTTTACAAATAAATTATACTGGTTTTAAAATTTTTCAAGTAAAATTTTAGAAATTACGACTTTTAAACACAAAATTCAAATCTACTTCTTGAAATAAACGTTCGGAAAATTGATTTTCCAGCGTCGCAGAATATCAATACCCAAAAAATTTTTCCGGCGCTTGGCGCCGGAAAGATTAACATCCCTTTTAGGTTCTCACTACCATCGATTTCTCATGTAATTCAAAGTCATTATGTTTTTGGATAGTTTGCTTGAAAGTTTGTTCCAATCATACCTGTAAGACCTCCGACCAGTTGGGGGGGGGGGTAGGAAAAAGTCGAAATTTTTCCCAAAAAACATATTTTTGAAAATTTTTTCAATTTTTTCCAAACTAGGGGGGGAAATGATTTTGGGTATAGGGTTGGCCAAGTTGGGGGGGGTCCCCTCCCCCAACTCCCCCCCCCCCCAAGTACAGGTATGGTTCCAATGCTTGTAGATTAAACTTTGAACTCGAAAATTTCAATTTTTTGCTCAATTTTAATGAATTAACGGGTCTAAAAACACCAGAAAGCTTGAAAAAGCTCAAAAACACGTAAATAAAGCGTCTGTGAGCATTTTTAGGCGAAAAAACGACTTCGGCAAAATGGGGAAAAAATTTTGATCACTTTCCCCGTTTGGGGAAAAGGCCCGGGGAAAAAAGACAGTGCACTCAGATTCAGATTTGAAACTAAAATTCTTACTTTTTGTGTTTCATTGATTCAAATAGAAAAGACGTTATCGTTAGTAATGGTACAATGTTTCGACCGAAAATTTTCAATTTTCGACTATATTTTCTCTATAGCCTATTGTTAAATATATAGATATTCGCAGTCGAAAATTGAATCAATCTAAACTTACTGAACAATTCTAGAGTTCTCAGAATTCCATTTCTTTTTCAGTCGTCGTCATGAATTATTTTCTTGCTCAGTTTTTTCTTATCTCACTGACGTGGTTAGCTGAAAAATGGGTTGGGCACGATTTTTACGGATAATTAGTAAGCGTTAAACGTCAACTTTTTATCAAACTTCTGGCCTAAAACTTTTCCCCAGTTTTCGCTTATATTTCTAGTGTGCCAATGGCACAAAAAATTTGCTGTGAGGTTCTCTGCACTGCAAAAATGACCTGCTGATCTCAAATGATTATCAAATGCCATACTCTGATCAAAGTCGCCCCACTTTACCTTATATTTACTAGTGCTAAACATACATGCACATAAGGGGGTAGGGACCCCCATACCTGAGACCCTGGCCAAAACAAATCGTGAAACACCCCCTGAACTTTTTCCAAGACAGGTTTGTGCATATTTTGTATGAAAAACAGGCTTTCATAACTTTTTTTCGTTTGTTTTGCTCACCCGCCCCCCCCCCTACCCCCTGCAAAAAGTCCATAGACCCTCCCCCCTAGAAAACTCTTGCCGTGCATGTCTACTGCTGAACACGGAGCAAATCTGTTACCCGGGTACTCTGACCAGTCATTACCCGAATTACCCGGGTATACTCGGGTACAGGGCCGTGCACAAGGGGGGGCGGGACACCATTGAGGCAGTATGCACACAGTATATCCGCGTAAGATCAACATTTTCTGGGGCTATTCAGTGAAAAAATCTAGTCCGCCCCCCCCCCCATGAAAAAATCCTGCGCACGGCCCTGCTCGGATAATTATATAAGGTATGAAAAGATAATGTAAATGAAGTATATTATCGTAAAATATCAGTAGAACAGTATGAAAATGTAAATTATTAATGTGTAAAGTGCAAATTTTGTGGCACAAAAAATAAAATAAACTTCAACAATGTTTTATATCCAACGTATCACAACAACAGATCAACAATAAGCTCACTCGGAATCGCTATCACCAGGCGCATCCTAATTCTCAAATCATAAAATGAGTTAACAAATTGAGGAGTAAGATTAGACTAGGCCAAGTATCGTGCAGTTGAAAGGAATGAGATTTAACATGACAAAAGGTGTAAGGCAGAGTCGAAACGAAAAGATGACGCAATAGTAACGCATATTGCACAATGCTATACAGTAAAGATTGTTAATCTGTCAACTCAAAGTCATAATTGAATTAAAAAGTGTCACTTCTGGATTTTGAGACTGCATGTCAAAATTTAATCCGTTTTATGTCTAATTTCGTTATTATGAAAATTTATCAATAATTGAAATGGGTACCCGGGTAACGTTTTATTTTTGTACCCGGTTACCCGATGTTCAGCACTAATATTTACCGTACCTGTAAGAGGTCCGACCAGTTGGGGGGAGGGTAAATCCAAAATTTTGGGGTAGGGGTCCCAACATTTCCAAAGTTTTGAAGAGGGGAGTCGAAAAAATCCGAACAAAGTCGAAAAAATTTCGGGAATTTTTCCAAAAAAGGCCAAAAAAACACTTTTTTCCTAATTTTTTTCGAGTTTGAGGGGGGGTTGGGTATAGGGTTTACCAAGTTGGGGATGGGGTCCCTCCAATCAGGTCCGACCAGTTGGTGGGGGGGGGAGGTCCCGAAATGTCCAAAATTTTGGGGAGGGGGTCGAAAAGACCCCAAGACTTTTGAAAATTTTCCCAAAAAAGCCACTTTTTTCCTAATTTTTTCCAATTTTTCCTAGTTTGGGGGGGGGGGGGTTGGGTACAGGGTTGACCAAGGACACTTATAGAGTTTAATAATAATAATAATTTATTAGGTCGAAAATAATACGAAGTAAATGTAAAGAATAAATATACGTGAAAGGCGTAACAGCTAAAGAAATTAGCGAATTAAGTTACACCTCTAAGAAAGGTATCAGATTTACCCTTTTAAGTCTATCAGAAAATTTTTTAATGCTAATAGCATTTACAGTATATACTTTCTTCAAGGGAATTTCAAGCCCGGATTACCCGACTACAGAATTCATATTTCAACAAATCATGGCGATATTTACAATGCACCGGTTTTAACGAGTTATTGGCACGGTTAGAATTATGAACAATAGAGAAAAAGTTACCAATTGGCAAAAGATTCAAATGGACATAGGGATATGGAACTTTTTTTGCTAAATTTTTCCAAATTTGCATATTTCCGATTAAAGTGATGATGCTGATTACGAATATGATAGTAGTTTTCCATAAAATCGAATAATTCAACTGCAAACAGGGTGTCATATGACAAATTTTTTTTGGGGAAATTTGCTTATTTGGGAATGTATTATGGGCAAATCGATGATGCTGATTACGAATATGCCAGTAGTATTGCATGCCGTCAAACATATTGATCAAAAAACATTAACAGTGAGGTTTGCATTTTTATCAACGTTACAGTTTATTGCATAAAAAATAGTATAGACTTTAAAAAATACACAATTGTCAATAATTAACTTTGAGTTGGTGCAGTTATATTATTTGGAAGCTTTTCTTGTGAAATTTTTAATATGGCCAATATTATTCGTGCTTTGCCCGATCTTTCGGCTCAAAAATTTAGTTTCGGTCGCGGTAACAGTTCCTGAAGCTATTATGGCCACATGACCACGGTCTTTTGAAACTTTTTGTTTGATTGCATGCAATACTACTGGCATATTCCTAATTAGCATCAGACTGCCCCATAGGGAGGGGTATGAGGGGGTATTACCCCTCCCTAAAGCCCAAAATTGGTCACTGGTTAGCTAATTTTGAGACAAATTGACGTGTTTAGGGAAGATTTAGCTACACTACCCAGACAAAATTCCAAATTTACCCCTACCTCAAAAATCTGACCTTGTGGACCTGTAATCAGCATCATCGATTTGCCCATAACATAGTCACAAATATGCAAATTTCGCAAAAAAATTTGTCATGGGACACCCTGTTTGCAGAGTGGATCCAGAAATTTTTTTCCGGGGGGGGGGGGGGGAGTACGGTGCTCAAAATTGAGTATTTTTCCAAAAAAAATTCAAAAATTCTTCAAATTTGCCTATAAAGTATACAGAAAAAAAATCGTAATTCAAAAGTTTCGTTAGGGCGGCCGCCCCCTTCCCCCGCCCCTTAAGTCCACACTTGCCTGTTTGCACTTGAATTATTCGATTTTATGGAAAGCTACTAACATATTCGTAATCCGCGTCATCATTTTAGTCGTAAATATGCAAATTGTGAGAAATTTTGGACAAAAAATTTCGTACCCCCTAAACTCCATAAGTGCCCTTTATTTTCTCTATTCTTTAGATTGTTGTTAAATAATATAGAGTTTAATAATAATAATTCGTAGTCGAAAATTGAATCAATTTGAACTTCCTAAACATTTCTAGAGCTATTTAAATTTTCTCAGCATTCCATTTCTGTTTGGTTGTCGTGAGTTGTTGTATTGCACAGTTTTTTCTTATCTCACTGACATGATTAGCTAAAACATAGGTTAGGCACGATTTTTACAAAAAATTATTGCGTTAAACTTTTTATCAAACTTTTGGCTTAAAGCTTTTCCACTACTTTCAGTACATATGTTTCTAGTAGAAAAAAATTTTTTGTGCCATTGGCACAAATTTTTTTTGGCGTCGTGTGCCAATTGGCACAAATTTCCGTGCACAGAAAAAACATCCGACGAAAATACTGACTACTTTTTCTTCTTTCGTGAACAGGGTTTTTTGCACAGGTCAGGTTGCAATGTGCAACTTGGGGGAAAATTTTAGTTGCTGACTCTAACATCAATGAATTTATTTAATTTTATCGGAAAACCATCGCAAACATCATTCGATGCGCGTTGGTTTTGGGCTTTCAAAACCCTTGGAGAGAAAATGAAAAGATTAATATGACTAGACTAGAGTAATTTATTCGGCGCCCAGCGCCGAAAATTTTTCCTGAATTACAATACTCTAGAACGCTGGAAAATGAACCCTTCCAGCTTTTATTTCTCAGGCAGAAGGTTTGATTTCTCAGTGAATTTAATGAATTTTCGGTCGGACAAACTGAAATTCAAAAACTAAGCAAGTGATCAAGAATTTGGATCTTTCAACCGGCAAGAATTTCTAGCATTGTCTTACATTCAAAATATTTTAGTCACATGGAAGTCAAAATTTTTATGAAGATCACAATAATATTTTGAGAAAATGACCGAGAAAAGTGTCAAACAATACAGGATCAAACATCTATCTATAATATGTTGATAATTAAAACCTATCAGCATTAGCTAGAATGAAATTTTCTAACCGCGCTCTAGAATAATAATAATAAATTATAAATGAATTGAAACCCGGCGCGTAGCGTTGAAAATTTTCACTTTTTCCCATTTTATAACGCATAAAAATGCATCTCCGGACACGAAACCCTGTAACCTAATCAAAAGAGCAGTCGAGTCTCAAGTTGCACTGTGCAACTTGGCAGAAAAATTTGGTTGCAGAGCCGGAAAATTGGTTGCTGTGTGCAAAAAAACCCGTTTGTGAACTAGAACCAGGCCCGTATTTAGAGGGGGAAAGGTGGAAACCCCCCTAAATTTTTTTACATCTAAAATCTTCAGCAATATCATTGTACTTATACATTACAATTCCCAAATTGAATTATTCTACATACTTTTCGTCAAACATAGAATTTAGCCACTAATCCGAGCACACATAAACTAACTGAAAATAAGTCATCTTTACTTCAAAAATGCTTTTCTTTTTATTCAGTAAATTCTAAAAAAAATGGAAATTCCCCCCTCCCCCTCCTTTTAAAAATCCTGAATACGGTTATGACCAGAACCAGTGTTTTTTGTGTGCCAAAACATGGTTTTTGGCGCAGAAAAGTTTGGAATGTCACAGAAAATTTTGGGTGTTTGTACAACCACAAATTGGCACACATTTTTCAAGTGGTCAAATCATTTTTTTGTGCGCTGATATCTGCAAACAAGTCCGGCAAGTGGAGCTGGTTAACTGCTGTCACCCGTTTAACACATGCACTTCATAGGGTATATGCAATAGATAAGATATATCACTGATGTACATTCATTTTTTACGGGCAAGCTACGCTGCCATTAACAAAAAGAGGGTAATTCAAACAGGCAAGCTGCGCTGCCATTAATAGGGGGAGGGTCAGGGTTTTTTATTTTTACACACAGCAACCAAATTTCAGGTTGTCAACCAATCTTCCTGCCAAGTTGCACAGCGCAACCTGAAGCTCATAAGTTAGTTTCCTGTTCGAAGAAGCATTTTTATGCGTTTAAAAATGGAGAATATAAAAAGCTTTCCGGCGCTTCGCGCCGAATTTAAAATGATTTGCAATTTTATCATTTCTAGTGCGCGTTTAGAAAATGTCGCTTTAGTTTACGCTCATATAGCATTTAAACATCAACGTTTTCTGGATAAATATTTGATCCTGTTATATACTGTTTTTTGGCTTATTTGACGAAAAATCTTGACTTCTCCAGATTATTTCTACCATAATCTTTTTTTCGGACCTTGTTTGGCTTTTGTAAACATAAATTTTTTGCAGATGAGAAAATAATCAAAACATCATCAGCCCGACAGAGGACATTGACCGAAGCCTTGCTGGTTGAAAAATGAAGAATCCAAATTCTTGATTGCCTGCCTAATTTTTGAATTTTGGTTTGCCGCGCGACTGAAAGCTCATTGAATTACTGAAAAATCAGATCTTTTATTAGAGAGTAAATTTTGAAAAGATTAATTCTTCACCGTTCTAGAATATCAAAATACAATTTTTCTGGCCCTGGATGCCGGTATTTCATATGCGAGATAAAATGCGGCGTTTTTTATATTTCATATCATTTAAGAACAATTTCTTTTCATTTTATGATTGACTTCTTTGCCAAAATGGTGAAAAGGCCACGATCGATATTTGATAGTTGCGGAAGAATGGGATGAAAAAATGGGTTTTCCGACGTTTTAGAAGTCTCAAAATCGAGATTTTTTGGCACTCCGCATCGAACAGTTTTAAAAGTTTAGGACTGATGCAAATCGTAATACAAAAAAGTAGTTTTTTAATCGTTTTTCGAATAAAATTTTATTAATTTATCAATCTTAGGGTGAGCAACCAAAATTTTTTGTGTGCAACTGAACTTTTGCTCCGAGTTGTACATTGCAACCTATCCTGTGCAAAAATAAAAAAGCCTGACGAGAGTAATCTAAGCTACCAATCCACGACTCTGTATTAAACTGGTACAATTGAGGGCCTAAGCCCTATCTTATAAAATTACACATATGTCAGCATAGTTGGCTATTGGAAGGAGATTAACGGGACGGGCGCTTCGCTGCGGAGCTCCGCGCTACGTCCTCCGGGTGCATCGCTACGCCCCTAAGACTAAGAAATATACAAAGGTAAGAAACGATGAAACGCGCCTACATCTATCCGTACTTATTTATTTCTTGGGCTTACGAGCGCAGTGCGGAGCCACGTATGCGGGCGCCAAGCGCCCGTCGTATCCCTTCCAGTAACTTTACCTATGTATGTATAATTTTATGATAGGTGTGAACCACTTAAAGGCACAATGCAAGGTGCTGACGTTGACCGTAATGAAATTACCAAATAGATAAAGAGTATGCATGAAAACACAAATTGCTTTGCATTATTTCGGACCAAGAGAATTTGAAATTTCTATTCCGAAAATTGGTTTTTAGTTTTTATAATGTTGCGAAGCACAGAAACAAACTAGGGTTTTTTCCATTTTTTCTCGACAGGCCAATTGGCTCCTTGGGTCAAAATTTTACAGGTCAATCCAAAATTCGACAAGTCAAAACGAAAGGGTTTGTAAAAGAATGTGGTAGTAAAAGAGCAGTGTTTTTTCAACAAATTTACTCAAAATCACAGTAGAAGCCCACAAGCTGATCAGTCATTTTGAATACGTTCTCAATCAAACACAGAATAATAAGGCTCGCATATTAGATCAGCCATTATTCAAATCAATCAGCAGGGTTATTTTTGCAAAAACCCGGTTGCAATGTGCAACTTGGGGGAAAAATTTGGTTGCACGGATAAATATTTAGTCGCTCACCTTAAAATTGAGAAATTCGCTTAGTTTCATCAGAAAAAATTATTAAAAATTACTTGCCTTGTATTTCATTCACTTTGCGTCAGTTCCTGACTTTTAAAACAGAATTTCCTGAGTTTTGGAGGAAAAATCAAAAGGCTGGCTTAAGTAACGTGATCGGCAATTAGCGCCGAAAAATTTTGATTTCAAGGCCTCTAAAACGCCGGAAAATTTATTTTTTCAGTATACATTCTCCTGCAAATACCGATGATAGATCACTTTGTTTTCATCCTTTTGGTTGGCGAAAGAGGCCAAACATTTTTCCTCCATTTTCGGTCTAATAATATATGGAGCCAGTAATTTACCTATCATAATTATTTATCGAAAGAGATTGTTTTCAAACTATGTACACTAAAGCGTAAAAAAGCCCAATAGTTATTTTACTTCGGACTTTAATATCGATAATTAATTCTGGTGCTTAGCACTGGAAGAAAATTTTGGATTTTCATATTCTATAGCGTTGGAAAAGGAATATTTTTAATATGTATTTACTGCATGAGAAGTCTAATTTTTGAGTGAGTTCAACGTGTTTCGAGTCGGGCAAACTAAAATTCAAAAATTAGGCAAGCAACAAAGAATTTGGATAGCTTCTTGAGACAGAAGAACCTCCGCCATTTTTCCATGCTGATGATGTCTTAATCTTAATCATTTTCCAAATCCAAAAAGCTATTTTCACGAAAGTCGAAAATTTTAGAGGACCCCAAGACGATTTTGTGAAGAAAATCTAGAAAAATCTAGGTTTTCGTCAAATATGTGGAAAAACAATATAAGGTCAAACATTCATCCATAACATGCTGATGTTTAAAAGCTAGCGTAAGGTAGGCCGACATTTCCCAACCGCACAACAGAAATGATACCAAGAATCATGCATCTCCGGACAGGAAACTCACCTGATCAAAAGGGTCGTTAGGCCCTACTTTTTACAAGCCAATTCGGCTTGTGCCTCTAAATTTTTAGGAGCCGTGGCTCTTAATTGGATTAAAAACCCTGAAGCAAACACCATATTAATTACACATATGCTTACGTAAACAATTTTGAGCAACAAGGCAAAAAATCGATTTTTTCCGACGAGGAAATTTTTTTCAGTCCGGTCGCCAATCGGGGAGAAGATCCCTGAAGAAAAACAGCGGCCTGAACTCGCCTGAAAAACAAAAAATTCATTGTAGACTACTCGTTGCAGAACATAATATTTGCATTGATGCTTTAGACAAGAAGTTTTTCTTTGAGAAACGAAGCTTCGGAGGCGCGAACCTCACTTCTAGTTTATTCCTAAAATAAAACCCAGGGCATTTGTTGTACACACATGAGTTTTCTAAACAAAAAAGCAACAACATTACAAAACTGAAATATAAATTTTCCTTCATGCTATATCATTCTGCCGGTTCATTTTTCACAACGACCGATTCGTCTATGGAATCTTTGGCTTCGATTTGAACCCAATTCGGGTCGAAGTTAGTCGCAGGGCCTAAGCTCATAGTCTGTTCTGAGCTATTCAACGTCCGCAACGTTTCCATGATAGAATCAAAATTATTCATCATAACAGGCGTCGTTGACGAAACAATTTCCATTTCCTTCCATCTATTTTAATTTTTCACCCCCGACAGAACGGATTTAGCAAAGCCGTGTCCACCGCAGTTGAAAAAAGCAAAGGGATGGAAGAGCGGACGCCGCGCCCTTGGTGGTCGAAATGAACGACGATTGCGCTGCCGTTGTTGTTCCAAAAACTTTGGAATCGCTTTGGTCGAGTTTGCTTTTAATTCTTTCGTGAAGCCTGAAAAAAAGTATTTTTTCAAAAAAAGATTCTAAAGTTTCGCAAAAGTTTACAAATTTCAGGAGAAAATGTCGGTTTTCGATTACCGAAACCGCAAAAACCGACAAGTTTCTAAAATGAAAAAACTCGGATCAACCACTTTTTTATATACTAGATGTATATGGAACGGACTCAGATATTAACGAAATATTCGTACTGAATTATTGAAAAAGCAAATTTTCCCCCGTTTTAGATTTTACACTTTGATATCAACATCAAATGACCTAAAGAGGTGCAACGGTTGGCCGGACCAAAAGACATGAAAGTTCTTCTGCAACTGTATTTTTTCCACATTTTCAAAATGATCATATTTTCGTCTCCAGGCCACTGTTTTTCTCGTGCACGGACATTTGTGCCAATTGGCACAAAGGACCAAAAAATATGTGCCAATGGCACAAAAGATTTTTTACTCTAGAAACATCGAAAACTTTTAAACTTTCCTGCCTACAATTTTTCGTGTCGTTCCAATTTTTTTGTGCCAAAAACCATGCTTTGGCACACAAAAAACACTGCTCCAGGCGCGCGTACATCAATGCTTAATTTTGTGTTTTTTGTGCATTTTGCATCAAGTAAAACCGATTTTTGGAAAGTAATTATAGATTTTTTTCTAATCCTAAAATTTTGACCATAGTTTCATAATAATTTAGCATTTTTTGGCTTGAGCAGCGCTAGATTTACGTTGCTGACAAATCTAAAAAGAAAAATCGATCGTAATAAAGATGAAAACAAGTGCAAAAGAAAATAATAAATCATAATTTAGCCGAAAATTTTATTTAACTTGAAGAGTTAATTTTTTGGCACAACCACATGCGGAAGATGAAAAAAGTTTAAAAGGTTATCGTGATTTAGGCGCCTATAGCACGGCTAATTTTAATTTAGTGGTGTTTTAGCGTTATTGTAATTTTAACTAAAAGGGGTACAGGGTGCCGGCCTTCATAAAATTTTGCTTTAAAATTTTCCATCCACAGGTATGCAATCCCCCCATCAACAAGTATATAATGTTTTTCCATGTATTCCATGGAGGTACTATAACCTTTTTGCCCGACTAGTCGTTTTCCAGGTTTGTTAGGCTTCCTAAAATTCGAACTCTTTCCCACATTTAAAAAAAAGTACAAAATTTTTTTTCAACATTAATGTAAAGGAAATTTAAAAAACAGTGGTCCGTCAGACATGTAGAGAAACAAATTTTTAATTTTGGTATTAATTTTTTTCACGAAGTTGACTACAGAATTTTTCTCTTGTGACTTAAGAATTTTATAGGTTTATATAACTATACGGGTTTAGAACAAGGCATTGGTTTATCTGCTTAGATCACCCTCCTATGAATGGCAACGCAGCTTGCCTGTTTAGATTACCCTCCTTTTAATGACAGTATAGCTTGCCTGTTAAAATGAATGTACCCTGCCATATCTTTTCCATTACGTATATATCTTATAAAGTGCACGTGTTAAATAGGTGTCAACAAGTTCAACTTATACCGTCCGACCAGTCGAGAGGGGTCTACAAAAAAGTCGAAAATTTTCCCAAAAAGGCCAAAAAGCAACTTTTCTCCTAAGTTTTCCGAGTTGGGGGGTTCGACATTCGGGTATAGGGTTCGACCAGTTGGAGGGGATCTCCGACATTTGGGTATATTGTTCGATCAAGTTGGGGGGTCCCCCCAATTAAAGTTGTGTTAACCCCTAAAATGCTAGAAAATCAAGAAAATTTAGCCTTCGACCACTCAAAAACTTTGAGCCAATTGTCACAAACGGTCAAAATTTTTTTGTGCTAACTGTCATTCCAAATTTTTCTGTGCCAAAAACCATGTTTTGGCACAAAATGGCACTTTCTATTCAGAGGTTGCGGAAAGAACAATTATAGACAATCTGGTTTTGCTGCGTCTGGTCACGCCTATCTGATAACGTTATACACGCTTGAGCATATTGGGTTATTGGAAGGGGATTATCGGGACGGTGTTTAGGCTTAGGCTTTTTCTAGTCTCAGGCTTTGCCTAGGCCCAAGGCTAAGCCTATGCCCAAGGCCAAGCCTAAGCCTATGCCCAAGGCCAAGCCTAAGAATAAGCCTAAGCCCCGCCCCATTAATCCCTTTCCAATAACCCACTATGCTCAAGTGTGTATAAAGTTATAGGATCGGTGCGAAACAAGAACTGAAACAGAATTGCTTGAAGAGAAATAGCTACTGAAACGGAAAAAATGCGGAAGATTAAATAAAATTGTTAAAAGATAGCACTGCAATACTGAAGGAAATTTATTTTCAGAAAAAATTCTCGAGCTTACAAATTGTAGAATCGGAAAAAATGCTGTGACAAGATCGGATGGAAAATCTCTGTCATATTCAAGTTTTTCCTTAAATGTTATTCAAAACAAGAACAATTTTGTCTTGTTTCAGATAACGTATATTGTTTTACTACGTTCCAAATCAATTATGTTGAACGAACCTGACGATTCATTTGATTTCCTGTTCAAAATTGTACTCATCGGGGATATGGGAGTTGGAAAAACGTGTGTCGTCCAGCGTTTTAAAAACGGAACGTTTTTGGAACGACAAGGCACTACGATTGGCGTCGATTTTACCATGAAAACGTTAGTTATCGATGGTAAACGAGTTAAGGTAAGGTCACAGGACGTGATGCCTCCATGTTAAAGTAATCGGCGTTTGAGCATACGGTTGTCAGTTTCCAGAGTATTTTACTATGTATACTTCAGATCGGAATAATTTCTGAAGATGATTTTTGCCAAAATTTTCGTTTGAAACTATTCAGTTAGTAATCAAGCTTTTATCGCCATATTCCTATCTTTGTTGAACATTTTTTCTGTTTTCTAGCTGCAAATTTGGGATACCGGTGGACAAGAAAGATTTCGAACCATAACTCAGAGTTATTATCGAAGTGCCAACGGCATAATTCTATGCTACGACATGACGTGCAGAGAATCGTTCATAAATATTAAACGTTGGTTAGACGATGTGGCCAAATTCGCGGCGCCCAATGTGGTCAAAGTTCTGATCGGTAAGCGTAGTTTCAAACAAAATTATGATCGATAAGTGATTCTAATCACTTCTTTCAACCAAAATATACCGGTTTATACTCAGACTTTCTAAAAAATTGATTATTGATGATTGTATCTAAATGTAAAGTTCTCAAAGAATTTGTCCTAAATTATCTTGACAAGCTATAATAATTTATATGATTTTCACGCCTTCAACCATTGCTAGGTATTCAAAGTTCTCTCTAAATTTTATTTAATTATTGAAAATTTCTTCAGCTACAAAAAAAGACCTCGAACCAACTGATCGTCTTGTGCAAGAATGCGAAGGTCAAGAATTGGCGAAATTCGAGCAAATGAGTGACTTTTTCGAAACATCATCAAAAGACAACTTGAACGTCGATAACGCGTTTTTAAATTTAGCAAAGTTGTTGAAAACGCGCTACTCGTCGGGCAACGCTTTGGACGACAGTAATTGCGGCGGCGAAACGTCATCATACTCAACGTCCGGTGGACGTTATGGACCTAATACGTCTAATTCTTATCGATTAAACCTGAATTCTGCCGCTTCGAATTTGAGCCGAAGTTGGAAGAAGTGTTGCGACTTCTGACTTGTATGTTAGGTGACTTTTGGATGATGTTCTGAGACTTAAGCCGCATCTCTACTTCAGCCAGCGGCAGCCATGATCAATTAAATTTCAGTGCACGAGACATGCAAACAAATCATATTTAGTGTCAATTTTTCGTGACGCAATCTGATTGATAACGGTCGCCAAGGTCACGCCATGAAGTATAAATGCGGCTTTAAGCGAACTTACTGATTTTTTTAAACGCTTATTTTTTAGCTTCCTCTTATTTACCACATGTATTATGAATCAAACAGCAAATTACAGTTTTGGAAATAACTTTTCGGGGTATAAAATCCACTTGAAATTGATGTAGAAATCATTGTGCAGTTCAATTTTCGTTGACATTCTCTTTTCGAATTACAATTCCCGAACGTCTTAATGATTCATAATTCCGGGAAAAAATTTTTTTGGTCGTTTAATTTCTGTGAAGATAGTCTGGAGAAAAGCTTGTTATTTCAAGACTGAACAACACATTTGTATTCGAGTTTGTCGTTGTGCCCTATCTGTGACCTTCCCGAGAATCGTTTCCCCTTATCTTATATACTCATTAATTCTATTTTCCCCCTTTTCCGCTATAAATCTATTTGTCCCAAGACTGTTTTTATGCAGATTTTCGTTTTATTACACACCGTCATTCATTATTTTGGTGCTATAAACGATTGATTTTTTTCTCTAAAACTGTACAAATCATGTTTCAAGACTAGCGCGCTTGCTTTAGATATTATTGTGCTTTTTTATATATTTTTCTTTGTTTTGATCGTTTACTTTTCTATAAAATAAATTTTTGTATGACTTAGCGTTGTTTAGTAGTATAGGGCCTGAGTAACAGTTACGTGCATCTTTCGGAGCCTCGCACTTATTTTACTACTCTATATTATTGCATATACAGAAAATGGAAGAAACAAAAACGAAACAATTGAGCATCGACGTAGTAAAACGTATGATGACCGCTGGATTTGCGGATTCGACGAAGACCAAGATCAGTCATGCCGCCATGACGGTGATGGCCGAAATTTTGGACGCATTCATGGACGAAACATTGAAGAGATCCATTTTCCAGGCTAAAGAACGAGAAAATTCATCTGTTGTGAAAGTTGATCATTTAGAGAAAATATTACCCCAACTTCTCATGGATTTCATATGAGTAATACATTATGGAATCAAAATCTCAGTTGACAAATTTTATATCGTTCAATCGATGGTTCTGTGTGGCTGTGATGTTTGTTTCATTATTTATATTTCGTCAAGGGTTTACTAGTTTCAAGTTACTCATAGTCTGGCTTGAGGCTACCTGTGAGTTCTTACTTCCAGCAGCTGTGGCCATACAGACTGATATGCAATGCGGATATTCGCAGTAAACTGTGACATTCGGTAAACAAACTTTCAAACCTGTAAACAAAGAATTAAATAAACACAAGTATATATCGTCCGTGTATATATATTAAAACTACAGTGAACGACATTCATGAGATGATAAATATTTTCTTAAATAGCATTTTTTCTTCAGCTCATTGTGCAGTACAAACGGAATATCGCTCGATAATCAAAAATCAAAGTAGGCATATAGTCTGTTTTCTCTTGAAAAGCTTCTAAATAAAGAAAGAGTGGAAAGCAGTAGTTTTCAGATTTTCACGATTTGCTCATAAACAATATATCATACAAGACTGGAAATTTATGAGCACACTGACCTAAACTATAACAATTTTTCGAGTGAAAATTTTTAACGGTTTAGACGACGGTATCGATTATGTCAGTTTTATTTGGACGAATTCGGTAAAGATGGAGGCACATTTGATACGGCTATAAGATTTGAAAACAAATTTCGACCATTCGACGAGTTCTTGATAACTAGAAGAAAGCTTTTCTAACATCCAAGCAGCCAATTCTTGCACCGTTGTCAAATATGAGAAACATATGCGCTGGGTCAGAGCACGTCCTAAAGTTAATCTTACTCTTTTGGAATCAAGTATAACTTGGCCCAGAAAAATTGCTAAACTACAGCATAATTTTCGTTCTTATGACGTCTTTTTCTTTGTCCTTCTCTAATTTTCTTTCGTAATCTTCTTGGTCAATGGTTGGGTAGTAACATCTGCTGACGGTCAGCAAGAATCCGCTGGAGGTCAATCAAAATCTGTTACTGTCCAGCCTTCCCTCCCCAAACCTTCACATGTGCATGTGTGGTCTTTTCACTCAGAATTTTCAGTGGGTACATCATTGATTGCTATTCAAAAAATAAATTCAATTGCTGACGTCGGCATTGATCACTAAATACTGATGACCGATTTTCGAATAAATTTTATTGTAAATGCCGGTTTCAACGTTCAGTGTACAGGCAACTTTTTTCGTAAAACTGAACAACAGGTTGAACTATCAAATCATGTATATTTTGTTGCCTCGGTAGGTTTAAACTGTCTTTTATTGAATTAATCATTAGTCATAATCAGGCAAAACTCGTCGAATGGTCGAAATATGATTTCTTGTTCATGTGTAGGCGGATACTGTTTTCAAATGGTACAGCCGTATCAAATGCGCCTCTATCTTTATACAAATGCACATATCTATAGTCTGTTTTTATAAAATGCTTCCAAATAGAAAAATGACATAAATAAGTACTGTCGGCAAAATCGTTTACATAGACCGTGAAATTTTTCACTTGAAATATTTGTTAAAAGTTAGGTCTGCACAGTCCCCATGAATTTCCAGTCGTGTATGATATATTGTTTATCAGCAAACCGTGAAACTTTGACATAGTACTGCTTTCCGCTTTCATTATTTAGGAGGATTTCAAGAAAAACAGACTATACGTCTATTTTTGAACATTAAGTGATATTTCATCTGTAACATCTGCACAATGAGCTAAAGAACAAATGATGCGATGGGTAAAAATGCAAGTTTTGAAATCTGATAACCAAGATATATAACACTTATCTTATCAATATCGTTCACTGTAGTTTTAATGTGAGTTGTAATCATGTCAATTTCGTACTTTAACCACAGGTTTTGAAGTTTATTTATTGTGAGCCATAGTTTACTGTACATATCCATAGAAGCGTATCATCATGGGCAGTGTCTATTGACCGGATCCGGTCAATATTTTTCGGGTATGGTGCACGAGCGCTACCTAGTGCACGAGCGCTACCTAGTACACGAGCGCTACCTAGTGCACGAGCGCTACAATAGTCACAAGCGCTACCACATTGGAAAAAAACATCCTATATACTTTGTGTGTTGAAAGATAAATTTTCGCACTCGTTTTGCGTCTGCATTCGTTAGGAAAATAGGGACGATTATGAATCAATTTTTTTCATATTATATCTTGCAAGTTATCATCGTGAAAAACAACACGCGATTTTTTACCCACTAAATGACGCATATAACGCAAAAAATGATGGATTTCGCGGATCAAAAAATTTAAAACACCAATTTGTAAAGCATTGGCATCAAAATTGTTGACCTGCCAAAGATTACCCGTAATTTGAATAAAATTCAAGCGTGCATTGACAACTTTTTTCATTCTTTTTTTTGACAAACTTTTTCATTCTGATTTCGCTCGCCATTTTTCAAAAGTCGCTCACATTCTAAACAAATCCAATATTCTGTAACTTGGCCATTCCGAAGGATCTTCGTCGTTTTTTTCGAAATCCGTAAATTCTTCCTGGATTCGTGTTAGATTTGCATTGAACTATCGATTTTTTAAATTTAATGCTTAAGACAGGATTGCATTCACCGAAGTCCATTGTGTATGATGGGAGTAAAGGAATACTGTCTGGTATGTTGTTTTTTTCTGATTCCTAGACTTCTGTCTCTAATTTGATGATTTTATTACTATCGCCATCTTCATTAGGTCATTGTCCAGATTTTTTTGCATACAACCTTGTTTTATACTGGAATACTATGTCAAAGTGTGCCGCATTTTGTTATTGTAACAGGGTGGTCACATTGATGACCATTTCTGTCAATTTTATGTTTTTGTCTGATTTTTTGTTGGACACAACCATTTCGTTTTTGGACCACAAAGCATTTTGACTGTCCCTCATTGTTTTATAAACAGGATGCATGATAAAACCACAGTAACTTCAGCACAAAGTGTGTAGGACATTTTTTCAATTTGGTAGCGCTTGTGACTATGGTAGCGCTCGTGCACTAGGTAGCGCTTCTGCATCCCAATCATATTTTTCCAGCTATTGACAGGATCCGGGCAGGAGAAGATGCTATAGGAGCGTGGTATTGACCGGACGAAACGTACAGTAAACTAATAGATCACGTGATTAAACATGCGAAAAGTTAAAACCTGCAGATCTTTTGCAGAAACATACATGGCCGGTTCCGACGAGCTTCTTATTTCATATAGCACCTTATACAACACGGTAGCCACTGCTTTCTGCCTTTTTTTCATATCCGAAATATATGTTCATAGGGACGGGGGGCAGAGGAGGGGTAAACCTCCTTACCTGAGACTCTGGCTCAAAAAAATCGTGAAACATACCCTGAACGTCTTCCAAGACAGTTTCTTTAATGATTTTCCTGCATATTTTGTATGAAAAACAAGCTCCCAGAACTTTTTTTCTGTTTTTTTGCTCACCCACCTCCTAGCCCATAATAAAAAGTCCAAGGACCCCCATCTCCTGGAAAGTTCTTGCCATGCATGTCAGATATCCAACCTGTGCCGAGACAAGGAAAAAATAGTAGTGCGAAAAGAAAACTTTCTTCAGGTCATTTTCCTCAGTGTCGGCATTAATTTTAGTTTATCAATGGTGAGCATCACAGTCGACTTTATGTTGTCCCATTTGATGGTCGAGTTTTTAGTCTGGATAGTTTTTTTGCCAATTTTCGTCATTACTAAGGGATCACTCATGGACAAGATAATGACAAGATAACAAGGCAGATAAAGACAGGGTCGATAATCGAAAGAACGCCAAATTGCTAACTACAAAATCTAGTCTGTTTCTTTTGTTTGGCAGAAAGAAAGTAAGGTGTTATTAGATATTTTGTGATTTTATGCAGTAAAAACTACTTCTAAGCAATTTTTTATCATATTTTGATTAACAGAAATATTTTAAGGACCCTGAATATAATAGTCCTATTTTAATTATGCTAATAATTGAAAAATGGAAAGTAAGTACTGTCCCCAAAGTCGTTTAAAGAAAGCCTTAATGGAGATGTATTACTCAAAAAATTTGCTGAGCATTATTTGATTATGGTCACAAATTTCCTGTCTATGTGACATACAGTTTAGGCGAAAATCACTAAATGGAAAATATTCCTTTCTCTCCAGTTCAGTTCTATTATTTGCCAGCATTTCAAGAAAAACAGAGTTGTGATTGCAGACAATTCGGACCATCGACAAAGAATCTGATATCCATTTTGCTTGGATTCATGCTGCATCGCCATTGTTTCTGAAAAAAATATATAAATGTTCAAACATTAATATTCAAAACGATATCATAGACACTCATAGCAATTCCCATAGCATGACCCGATCCTCAAATTATAAGACTTGTACAACTTTTGAGAGAAAGGGTCACATTAGGGGCGTTTGCTTCGTGTTACAATCCCAAATTCCGGACACTGCTAATTTGAATGCGGCACAAATAAAAATACGATATATTCAATGTGATTACACATCCCACACTTCAAAATGAAACAATGGTATCAAATTATAGCAGCACTGTCACGTACAGACAAAATCAGAATTTTCGGTGTCAATAATTGAAGTAATATATTAATATTGAACATACAATATCGTAATATTAGTATGCTTCGATAAATGCAACATTTAAAAAGTGTACATGCCACATGGAGCACATAAATGCCATAAAATTGATAAACGAGTAGTTTTTTGTGCACGGACATTCGTGCCAATTGGCACAGAGAGCCAAAAAAATTTGTGTCAATGGCACAAAAAAATTTTCTTCACCTCAAAAATATGCTGAATAGTGATGTGCCCGGATATCCGAATATCCGGATCGGATATCCGGATTTTCGGATATCCGGATATGAAAAAATATCCGGATATCCGGAAATTTTACATTGAAATTCAAAGTACTGTTTAGTGTTTACCTGACTTGAAAATTGTAAAAGAGTTACAACTTACAATCATCGGAGTCATTTATTTAAGTACGAACGAGCATAATAATGACTGTTGGAAAGAGTCCAAATAGGTTTCAACGAGTAATCAATAATCAATCATCATATAACTGGTGAACAAAGGTCTATTATCTATCAATATCTACTAATTGAGTCTGCCATTGAAAATGTTTAATTATTGTTTCCTTCTTTCTTTATACATTTTTATTATATTATATAAAATTGTCACGGATATCTGGATATCCAGATATCCGAGGTCTCAAAAAATCCGGATATCCGGATGTCAAAAAATATCCGACGCACATCACTAATGCTGAAAACCTTTAAAAGGTTTTATGCCAAAAACAGGTTTTTTTAGGGCAATTGGGAGCCATGGCTCCTAAAAATTCTGACTGGCTTCTAAAAATTTATAGGCACAAACCAAATTGGCTAGTAAAAATTAGAGCCTAACGATTCTTTTAATAAGGTGGGTTTCCTATCTGGAGATGCATTGCTATGCACTTTAATAGAGAAATACTAAAAATTTTCCACACGTTGCACCATATTTCAAATCATTTATGATTCTTGGTATCGTTTCTCTTGTGCGGTTGGAAAATGTTGGCCTAGCTTAGGCCTATAGCTTTTAAACATCAGCATGTTATAGATGAATATTTGACCTTGTATTGCTTTTTAACATATTTGACGAAAACCTAGATCATTTTCACAAAATCGTTTTGTGGTCCTTTAGAATTTTCGACTTTCATGAACATAACTTTTTGCATTTGGAAAGTGATTAAGACATCATCAGCATAGAAAAGTGGCAGACCTTCTATCTGGAAAAGCCATCCAAATTTTCTGTTGCTTGCCTAATTTGTTAATTTTAGTTTGCCTGATTGAAAACACATTGAATTCACTGAAAAACCTTTCATGCAGGAAAAAGATATTGAAAATATTCATTTTCCAATGCTATAGAATATCAAAATCCAAAAATGTCTTTCGATGCTAAGCACCGGCATTAATTACCGATATCCAAGTCCGAAGTAAAATACCTACCATGCTTTTTATGCTTTATATGCTTGAAAACAATCACGAATAATTATGACTGGTATAAATTACTGGCTCCAGATATATTAGATCGAAAATGATAGAGAAACGTTTGAACACTTCCGCCAACTAAATGGTGAAAACATCGCGATCGATCATCAGCAGTTGCAGTAGAATGTGCTGAAGAATGCATTTTCCGACATTTTAGAGGCCTGGGAATCAAAATTTTTCGGCGCTGGGCACCGAACAAGTTACTGTAGCTAGCCTTATGATTTTTCCTTAAAAAAAAGTCAGTTCTAACAGTCTGGAACTAACATGAAGTGAATTAAATACAAGAGAAGTGATTTTTTATCATTTTTCTGATGAAACTAAGCGAATTTATCGATTTTAATGTGATCAAATAGAAATGTGCAGCCAAATATTTCCGTTTGCAAAAAAACCTGATGATTGAGTTGAATAATGACTGATCTAATATGTGATCATTGTTATTCTTTGTTTGATTGAGTACGTATTCAAAACCATTGATCTTTTACATGGGCTTCTACTGTGATTTTGAAGAGCGTTTTTGAATAAATTTGTTGAAAGAAACATTGTTTATCAGGGTTGGCGGGCATTGGGTTTTTGGGTTTTCTTGGGTTGGAAAATTGGACAATGCTGGGTTTTTGGGTTTTTTAAGAAAAAATTCATTTTTTTTCCATTTTGTTCATAGGAATAAAGTTTCTTCCTGATTTAATAATCAAAATGAGAGTTGAGCCAACTTTAATAACTGCAATATCTGAATATTAGGCAGATTTTACTGCTCATGAGTCATGAGTACTTATGAGCAGTGCTAGTGAGCAATACACTACACAGCATTACTCGTGACTGCTAAAGTCTGCCCACAGCCATCAGCATTTGGTGAGCCGACTTGAGCAGCCCTAAAATTTTGAGGGAGACAGCAGACCCATTGGAGAAAGAGACAGCTGACGGCTTTTGGGTTCAAAAATGGGTTGAAAATGGACCACCAACCAAGTATTCTGGTTGAATGGCTGTAAGCAGTAAGAATGTTGAAGAAAGAAACATCAAACTTTTTTCAGCCTGCAAAAACACAATTTACAAGCAACTCAATGAATAAATCATCTCGGCAAGTGAAGATGTTAAAAAAATACGTTTCGTTACAAAATGCTGGAGAGTGGCAAAAAATCTATGCAATATTGGTTGACCGAAAGCAAAACGTGGCCTTCATTCCAAAAAATTGTCTTGAGAATACGTTTTTCAAGACTATTAATGGCGAATAAGCGAAATTTATTTTGTCATGTTAGAATCACGTGTTTTCCATTTTGATGTCCACTGCGTCATCAGAGCGTAATTTTTTAACATTTGGCTTTGTTCACAGCAAGTTGCATAATCGAGTGCTATCTGGATCAGTCGAAAAGCTCTTCATAAAATTCAATGCCAAAATTTTTTTTGACGGTGCACTAGTCATGATTTTATTTGTTGTGATAAGGAATCTGTATTTTTGCTTAAAATCAGGAAAAATGATATGAAAATGTCTTGCATTACGAAGAATAAAACTTTAGATATGTTGCATTTGCTTTTCTTTCATACTTAATTCAGATTCACAATTGTGAAATGAAAAAAACCCTGATTAAATCCAGAAAACTCCATTAAAAAAACCCTAAAAAACCTCAAAAAGCCCAAATTCGAAATTTTGGAAACGGGCTTTTCGAACCCTGGCTGCGAGAATTCAGATATTTTTATAGAATTTGTCAGGCAGTCAATATTTGTGTTTTGACTTTCTTTCTAAAACCGATGTAAATATTAATTCAACGATGTCTATAATTGCTTTCTCCTGATATTCCCGTCGCGTAAATTTTTTGTTGAATAATAGTGCCAACAAAACAATGTTAATTTTTCTGTTCGAATCAAACACCAAATTTCGGTTCCGAATCACCACTGAATGAATAAGGGGAGGAAGTTAACAATTTCTACTCATTCATCAGTCATTCACAATCTCCAAGTCTGTTGCGATCATACAAACAGAATTCGTTCGCGTTCTAGACAAATAAAAGTAATATTACAAGACTGGGCGCGAAGCGCCTCGAAAATTTTGCCTTTTCAGTCCCTAAGATGACTAAAAATCAAGGAAATTCAGTTTTTAAAAGTCATTGTGCCAATTAAAACAAACGCTCAAAACTTTTTGTGCATTCCAATTTTTTTGTACCAAAAACCATACTTTGGCACAAAAAACCACTGGGATAATCATGAAAAACGTGTTCATACATTTCATACCTACAGTATTGCAACATCGATTTGCTTAAAACCATTGTACTTTATTTTGTATAGTGTTGACGCTAAAAAGCAGTACTCGCCTTCTTCGACCAGTCATAATCATTACGTTATATACATCGAATGAGGTTTTCACTGAGAAACAGAGTGTATATTTCTGAGTGCGATCGACATGTTCTAATGTTTTGCATGTTGAGATCAAATGATCGATCAATTTACTGTATTTTTCGTCTGGTCAATATCACGCTCCCATAGCATCTTCTCCTGCCCGGATCCTGTCAATAGCTAAAAAAACATTGACCGGATCCGGTCAATAGACACTGCCATCATCATGCGACTAAACTGTACGTCTCAGCGTTTTTTTGTGCACGGACGTTTGCGCCAATTGGCACAAGAGGCCAAAAAAATTTGTGCCAATGGCACAAAAAAATTTTTTTATACTAGAGACATACTGAAAACTGCGGAAAAGTTTTAGGCCAAAAGTTTGATAAAAAGTTAACGTTTAACGCATTAATTTTTTGTAAAAAACCTATTTTTCAGCTAACCGTGTCAGTGAGAGAAGAAAAAACTGTGCAACAAAATAGTTCACGAAATCCCAAAAAGAAATGGAATGCTGAGACAATTTAAATAGCTCTAGAATTGTTCAAGGAGTTCAAATTGATTCAATTTTCGACTACGAACGAATATCTATGTTTATATAACAACCATGTAAATACTAGAGAAAATAAAGTAGAAAATCGTGTTAATTTTCGATCGAAACATTGTACCATTATCAACGATATCGACTTTTCTATTTGAATCAATCAAACACAAAAAGAATTACAGTTTTAAATCCAAATCTGACTGAATGAAGAGAGAATATTCAGAATTTCTTTTCTCTCATCAGTCTTGACCACTGTTTTTTTCCCCAAATCGTGCTTTTTCGGGAAAAAAAATTCGGAAAGGGGAAAAAAATTTTGGGCTCTTTCCCCATTTAGGGAAGAAAATTTTGGGGATCGGATACAGAAAAGATGCATTTTGGTGCATTTTAGAAGGTCATAATCTCAAAATTTTCCGGCGCTTCGCGCCGATTATAACTTTAAAATTCATTATTATGCATTACTAACCCCTGGCGCGGCTTTTAGCATGTCTACTTTCATTTATCATATAATCTATAATAGTTTTCATCATCTTGAACGTTGTTTTCATTCGTAATCTTCAATATTTTATCATGATATTTAATGAAGATTCGCATTTTTTCCTTTTGAGAAAGATCAATACGTCAAGTCTCTAAGCTTTTTGATGCAATTATTTCTTTTCTAACGTAAAATCAATTTAAAAGCTTCATGGAAATATCTTTCGGAAATTTATACTCTGCTTACTCATTTATTTTCGACCAAGTATGAGAGTTTACAAATAAATTATACTGGTTTTAAAATTTTTCAAGTAAAATTTTAGAAATTACGACTTTTGAACACAGAATTCAAATCTACTTCTTGAAATAAACGTTCGGAAAATTGATTTTCCAGCGTCGCAGAATATCAATACCCAAAAAATTTTTCCGGCGCTTCGCGCCGGAAACATTAACATCCCTTTTAGGTTCTCACTTGTCAACATGAAGGATTTGACCATCGATTTCTCATGTAATTCAAAGTCATTATGCTTTTGGATAGTTTGCTTGAAAGTTTGTTCCAATGCTTGTAGATTAAACTTTGAACTCGAAAATTTCAATTTTTTCCTAAATTTTGATGAATTAACGGGTCTAAAAACACTAGAAGGCTTGAAAAAGCCCAAAAACACGTAAATAAAGCGTCTGTGAGCATTTTTAAGCGAAAAAAACGACTTCGGTAAAATGGGGAAAAAAATTTTGATCCCTTTCCCCATTTGGGGAAAAGGCCCGGGGGAAAAAAAACAGTGGTCTTGACAGCCTATAAAGTTTGCTGCAACGATACTAATACACTAATCGAAGAGAAATCGTTTGCGTTCGGGTCAAATATACGAATGGGAAATATTATATTCATTGATTCGGCGCGAAGCGCCGAAAATTTTTTGCATTTTCAGCCCCTAAAACTTTTAAAATCAAGGAAATTTAATGTTTGACCAGCCAAAAAATTTGTGCCAATTGGCACAAACGCTCAAAATTTTTGTGCCATTCCAAATTTTTTGTGCCAAAAACCATGTTTTGGCACAAAAAAAAAACACTGGTACGTCTGTATTTTACAATGTTGGCTACCGTTTTTTTTCCTCAAAGGGGGTTTTTCGAGAAAAAAAATTTCGAAGTGAGGAAAAAAATTTTGGGTATGATTCTCATTGTGGAAAAAACTTTCGGGAATTCAAAACCGAAAAGATGCGTTTTGGTGGACTTTAAAGGGTCAAAATCTCAAAAATTTTCGGCGCTTCGCGATCGCGCCCTACCTGTACTTGGGGGGGGGGGGACCTCCCCCAACTTGACCAACCATATACCCAACATCACCCAACCCCCCAGTTTGGAAAAAATTAGAAAAATTTGCAAAAAAGTGTATGTTTTTTGGCCTTTTTTGAGAAAAATTTCGACTTTTTTCGATTCCCTCCCCCCCCCCCCCTAAGTGATCCGCGTAAATTCATCAGCGGAAAAATTAAAATTCGTTACAGCGTTGCTACAGTAATAACGAAATTAGGGTTGTCCCAGGCCCCGGCCCCGGGCCGGGGCTAGGGTTGCCCCGGTTCGGGGCAAGACTACAAAAAATTAGTATTTTTGATAGTATAACAAGCTCGATTTATAATAAAATTGAAGTTTAGACTATGACAAGTAAATATTCAGTAGTTAGTTCGACAGTAATACTTTTAGGAATCACTAAGTTCATGTTCTATTTGAATAAAAGTTTAAAAGTTTTCATTATATCCGGAACTGCACTCCAACTTCAATTGATTTTTCCAGAAAACGTACGATTATATTAGCTATTCATTATTACTGATTTGTCTAAACTTCAGCATACATGTCAAAACATGTTTTCAAATTACCTAAGTAGTGTCAAAGAAGTTGGAGCTGAAGGGAATTCAGATTTGAGCCACAGTCATTCACTATGCAAAAGTGACAAAGAGAATGAGGATGTTGACAAAGTTGTTATTTGGGAAAATGGTGATTTTTGATTTTTCACCACAATTTTGTGATATCTCCAACTTTCTTCTCGAGTTTTGTATTGTTTCTTGACATAGTTGAAAAAATCAAGATTTTTCTCGATTCTTTTGCAGTGTTTGAATATTTTACTGTTTTGCAGCAGAAAAATGACAGATATTCCATCTGTTTGGGGAAACTAAACTATCGGGTGCGTGCATAATTTTTGTATTAAAGATGTTGAGGAAGATACATTTTCCTGCATTCTAGAACATTGAAATTTGAAAAATTTTCGACTAAAAGATTGAAAGTTGCTGCTCAATTTTTCGCAACCTTAATTCTCGTGGTTTCATTGATCTGAAAAGACTGTTTATTATTATGATTACCTATGCTAATAAGCAGTGATTACGATCGATAGCACCATGCTAAAAAACCATGCAGATGAATTGATACAAGTTCATGTATGCAATGCAGTTTCTTCGGGAAAAGAATGAATTTCCTATGTTTTAGTAATGACAATTATCTTGAAAATTTAATTTCTTTGTCTGCATCAGACCCTATCTAACCTATCAACCAATGCAGTATCATAGCTGACATGAAATAGAAAGAAAAAGAATCACCTTAAAAATTTTTCGATGTGATACATGAAGTATGGTACCACTAGTGACGTATATGTTAATATGTTATATGTCTGCCCCGGCCCCGGCTAAAATGTCTGCCCCGGGACAACCTTAAACGAAATGAAGAATATTTCGGATAATTACATATATCTAGCGCTGTTTTTTTTCTACGAACTTCTTTCCACAAATGTGGAAACTGGAAAGGGGTCAAATTTTTTTTCCACATGTGGAAAAATTTTTTTTTTTGTCTTAAAATCCCCGTCTTCTCGTTTAAAATGCTTACGGATACTTTATCGCACTGTTTTTGAGCTTTCTCAAGCCTTCCGGTGTTTTTAGAGAAGTTAATTGATTAAAATTGAAGAAAAAATTGAAATGTTCGACTTTAAAGCCTAATCTACAAGCATTGTTGAACAAATTTTCTAGCAAACTATCCAAGAGCATAATGGATTTGAATTACACGAGAAATCGGTGGTCAAGTCTTCTGTGATGACAAGTGAAAGTCCCAGAAAGATTTTTTGGGTATATTGGCATTCTGGGATGCTAGAAAATCAATTTTCCGAACATTTATTACAAGAATTAGATTCCAATTTTGTGTTCAAAAGTCGTAATTTCTAGAATTTTACTTGAAAAATTTTGAAATCTGTAATTTATTTGTAAACTCTCATGAACTTGGTCGAAAATATATGAGTAAGAAGAGTATAAATTTCCGAAAGATATTTCCATGAAGCTTTCGAATTGATTTTACGTTAGCAGAGAAATAGTCGCACCAAAAAACATAGAGATTTGACGTATTGATCTTTCTCAAAAGGAAAAAATGCGAATCTTCATTAAATATTATTATGATAAAATATTGAAGATTACCAATTAAAACATGAAATAATACGTTTAAGATGATGAAAACTATTATAGATTAAGTGATAAATGAAGGTAGACATGATAAAAGACGCGCCTCAGCTATGTACTTAATAAATAATTATGATTATTAAAGTTATAACCGGCGCGTAGCGCCGGAAAATTTTGAGATTTGGACCTCCTAAAATGGACCAAAATGCATCTTTTCAATATGAAAACCCCAAATTTTTCTTCCACATTTGTGGAAAGACTCAAAAATTTTTTCCACATTCCAGATTTTTTATTCCACATTATAGTGCAAATGTGGAAAAAAACAGTGCGAAGAAGCAACCAATTTCAGCGCACGATAGTGAATTTTGCATAATTGTCTACTGTCTTCAACATATAGCGTTGCGATATTTGAATATCACTTGCGTTTTTTCATTTGGGTATCATGGTTTACTGTAGCCGAAAATTTCAAATTAGTCTACGATAGTTACGAAACTTGTCAGGGCGAGTTTTCTCATTTGGCGTGCATTATTTTACGTTCTACAGAACTCTACCACACGAAACTAATATTTTCTGGTCGAAAAAATGCTGATTCTAAATCTAACTTTGTTTTTTTGCTATATGTAGTTATTTTGGAGATATCTGTTCCGGAATACGAACTATTCAACTATCACCTGAATCGACGTGGGTTGGAGGTCTTACAGGTATGCTTCGCGCCGGTCATGGGTATAATGATAACTATTTTCTATCAGGCGCGGCCGTTGGCATATCTACTTCGACTTACTAACAAATGTTCAACAGTTTCTATCAATCGAGTTAGCTCGTCTCATTTTCTAATCGTTAACAGTCTGTATTTCGCCAAAAATAGAGATTTTTCATCAATACTCTCAATTTTTTCTCTCGATGCTTGGAATTTTTTTAACGTTTGCAACCTGAACTTTTGCGTTTATTGAAGATGGAAGTGGAAGACATCACTCTAGACTGCGATTTTAGAACTTCTGTTCACGAATATGAATATCTGTTGGAGAGATTTATTTTCCAGCGTTTTAGAATATAAAAAGCCGAGAATTTTACCGGCGCCTCGGGCCGGAATGAGGAACAAATACACTTCATCAGTTTGATTTTAATTTATTTCTCAACGTTGTGAGGGTTCATTTTCCAGCATTTTAGAAGGTGAAAACACACAAATTTTTCAGGCGCTCCGCGCCGGACCAAGAACTAAATAAAGTTGAATGATTCTAATCGGAACTACAGAAATGTTAATAGCGGATAAATTGATGAGAACTCTATTGTTAACATGCTTTATCCGCTCCTGTAGAACACCAATATCTTCTTCATGAGCTCATTTTTACTAACAAACCAAGAATTTTCTCAATTTTTTCTTCATTTCCGCAGGTTTTTGACTCCTAATACATTAAAATGCTTGGGTATGCTCCTAAAATGCATAAAAAACATTATAAACGTTTTTAAGAATGTGGAAAATTTTTGGAAAATGAGGGAAAAAATTTTGGGTCCGGTTCTCATGTGGAAAAAATCTTCGAGGAAAAAAACGGTGATGTTGGCAATGGCATGTTGCCACAGTTTTTTTTCTTCAATCGACCATTTTTGAGGAATTTTTTTTGGAATTGAGGAAAATTTTTTTTTACTTAGGCACCAATTTGAGGAAAAATTTTTTGATGGTTTCCTGTTCGGAGGTGCATTTTACGCGTTATAAAATTGAAAATTAATGAAATTTTCCGCCGGATTTTAATTATTTTAAAATGTTTCTGTATGATTCCAGTGCGCGGTTAGAAAATTTTATTATAGTTAATGCTTATAGCTTTTAATTATCAACATATTATGAATAAATGTTTGATCCTGTGTCGTTTTTTTGAGAATTTGACGAAAAGCAAGATTATTCTCGGTTATTTTCCCAAAGTCTTTTTGCAGCCTTCAAAAAGATTTTGACATTCGTGTGATTAAAACATTTCGAGTCCATGTGGGAATTCTTGCTGGTTGAAGAATCAAAATTCTAGATTAAATTATTCACGTACGGTACACTGTTTTTTTTCCACGTTTGCACTATAATGTGGAAAAAAATCTGGAATGTGGAAAAAATTTTGGGGTCTTTCCACAAATGTGGAAGAAAAATTTGGGGTTTTCATATTGAAAAGATGCATTTTGGTTCATTTTAGGAGGTCCAAATCTCAACATTTTCCGGCGCTTCGCGCCGGTTTTAATAACTTTAATAATCATTATTATTTATATCAAGCTCAGGCGCGGCTTTTAACATGCCCGCCTTCATTTACCATTTAATCTTTGATAGTTTTCATCATCTTAAACGTATTATTTCATGTTTAATTGGCAACCTTGTATATTACATATTTTATTTAATGGAGATCCTCATTTTTTCCTTCATAGACTTTTTGAGAAAGATCAACATGTTAACCTTATAATAATAATAATAGTAATATTTTATTCGATAGTCGATTGTAAAAAGAATAAAAAAAACTTTTCAACTTTTTGAAGCATTTGTTCTTTTCTTAACCTAAATTCAATTCAAAAGCTTCATGGAAGTATTTTTCGAAAATTTCTACGCTTCTGACTCATAGCTTTTCGGCCAAATTTATGAAAGGTTACGAACAAATTGATGGTTTTAAAATTTTTCGAATGATAAATTTTTAGAAATTACGATTCATGAACACAAAATTTAAATCTAATTTTTGTATATGATCAGAATGATTGTCAGAATTCTTTAAAAAGCTCAAAAACACTTAAATAAAGCGTTTATGAGCATTTTCAAGCGAAAAAAAAGAGGATTTTAAGACGAAAAAAAAATTTTCCACGTGTGGAGAAAAATTTGACCCCTTTCCACATTTGTGGGAAAAAACAGTGGTACAGTAAACTTTTTTACTGGCCTTTGGTCGCAGTATATAGATCACATCGATTCAAGCGATAGCTGAATAGTTCGTATTCCAGAACAGATAGGTCTAAAAATACTACGCAGCGGAAAAAAGCAGAAGTAGATTCAGAATCAGCATTCTTTTTCTTGAACTTTACGCAGAAAAATCGCTTGGATATAGAGCACTGTTTCGCCCCCCCCCAAATCTATACCTGTAATTGGGGGAAGGTTTGGGGGGATCCCCACCCCCAAGTCGGTCGAGCCCTATACCCAAATGTTGGGACCCCCATCCTCAACTTGGTCAACCCTATACCCAATCCTCCCAAACACGGAAAAACTAGGAAGAAAGCGGCTTTTTTTTGGCCTTTTTGGGGGTTTTTCGACCCCCCTCCCCAAAATTTTGGGTTTACCCTACCCCCCCCCCCCCAACTAGTCGGACTTCTTAGGTATGCCCAAATCGTGCTCTTTTGGGGAAAAATGTTCTGAAAAGGGGAAAAAGTTTGGGGCTCTTTCCTCATTTGGGGAAGACAATTTTGGGGATCGGATACAGAAAAGATGTATTTTGGCGCATAACCTGTAAGAGGTCCGACCAGTTGGGGCGGGGGAATGACTATTTTTTCCACAAACTTATTGTTTTCCTAGTTTTTGGTTTTTGAACTGTGGTCCGCCCGACTGAAAATTCATTGAATTCACTGAAAAATTAAACCTTCTGTGTAGGAAATAAAAATTGAAAAGGTTCATTTTCCAGCGTTCTAGAATATCGTTCTAGAATATTTTAGAACAGAAAAATTTTCGGCGCCTTACCAATCTTTTCATTTTTTCTTCAAAACCCAGAAAATTTGATTTCAAAGTCTAAAACCTACGCGAATCGAATGAAATAGAAGAACTAGCTTTTGGTGGTTTTTCCGATAAAATTAAGCTAATTTTATTGATTAGTGATTTTAGAGTGAACAAACAAAAATTTATCTGTGCAGCCAAAATTTTCCCCAAGCTGCACATTGGGACCTGGCCTTTGTGCAGAAAAAAAGCCCTGTGGTCAAGTTCATACCTTTATGTCAAATTGTTAGCAGTTCAGGATCAGTTTTAAAATTTTATTTTTCATTGTTATCTTTTTATCAGAGTTTACTGTTTGATTACCTGTTATGTCAAAGTTAGGTTGTTTTATGTCGTCAAAGAAATATAAAAAATAAAGGTTATGCCGTTGAATTATGCTCTTGCTTGGCTCATGTAAACTCACTTAAATATTTATTTACAAGCAGGTCATAGCTAGAAACTTTTTTCAAAGAAATGTCGGTTTTTCGGCGGAGTAAGATGCAAGTTGATGAGAAATGTTCAAAAAACACGTCAGGAATGATTTTGAGCGATTTTTAAGCAAGGAAACTAAAAAATTGATTTTCCGTCATGAGGAAAAAATTTTTGGGGTTTTTCCTTAAATGGAGCCAAAAGTTTTCAGCAAAAAAAACACTGCATGTGGCATCACCGGTTTTTCCCTCTAGGAATAAAATTTGGAAACCAGAAAAAAATTGAGTATATGGTTCTCACTGTGGAAAAAATTATGGGAATTCAAAACCAAAAGATGCATTTTGGTCATACCTGTAAGAAGTCCGACCGGTTGGGAGGGAGGGTAAACCCAAAATTTTGGGGTGGGGTTTTCAACATTTCCAAAATTTTGGGGAGGGGGTACGAAAAAACCCCCAAAAAGTAAAAAAAATTCATAAAATTTTCCAAAAAAAACACTTTTTTCCTAATTCTTTCCAATTTTTAAGAGTTTAGGGCAGTGGCTCTTGCAGATGAGGTGACATGTCACCAAGCTGAAAAAGTGAATTTTTTTTCAAATCAAGTTGCATTTTCAACAGCTTCAACTACTGTCTTTCAAACATGCTTTTTTTGCACACAGCAACCAAATTTCGGGCTGTGCAACCAAATTTTTTCTGTCAAGTTGCACAGTGCGCGTGCAACGTCTTATTTAACACTTATTTAATAATTTTTTCGTTATTCCAGTGCGCGGGTTGAAAATGTCATTCTAGCTAGAATGCTTATGGCTTTTAATTATCAACATATTACGGATAAATGTTTGATCCTGTGTGGGCTTTTGGCGAATTAAACGAAAGGCAAGATTTTTCTCGGTTATTTACCCAACATTTTTTTGCGATATTTAAGAAGTAAAAGTAAGAGCATTTTTACATTTGTGTGATTGGAACATTTTGAGTCCAAGTAGAAATTCTTGCTGGTTGAAGTATCGAAATACTGGGTTGCTTTCCTCTAGTTTGCCTGACTGAAAATGCATTGAATTCACTGAAAAATTAAACCTTTTATCTTGGAAATGAAGATTGAAAAGATTAATTTTCCAGCGTTCTAGAATATTGAAATCCTAGAAAAATTTTCGGCGCCAGGCGCCGAAAAAGTTACTGATACCAACCTTTTCATTTGCTCTTCAAAACTCTGAAAATTGGGTTTTAAAAGCCTGAAAGCAACCTGATTCGAATGGAATAGAATAAGAAAACTAGCTTTTGGTGACTTTTCCGATAAAATACAGCCAATTTATTGTTTACTGATTTTAGACTGCGCAACCAAAAATTTATCTGTGCAACCAAAATTTTCCCCCAAGTTGCACATCGCAATCGGGAAAATGCAAAAAAACCCTGCTTTCAAATATGGACAATCGACGTAGCCCAAGCATTATTTTTCGCCATACCGATTTCGGAAAAGCTTCCATTCATTTATAGTGTGGTCACTACTGGTTGTGGTTACCCACCGCTGGTGAACTCTGTACATGAAAATTGTTTGTTCTCATTGACAACCGTAGAAACGCGTGATTTAACATTAAATGTGATATCTTTATATTGAATTAGCAGTTCTTTTTGTGTAGTTTAGTTTTGATTCCACTTGATGATGTGGTGCAAGAGCAGCATACCTGTACTTGGGGGGGGTTGGGGGGGACCCCCCCCCCCAACTCGGCCAACCCTATACCCAAAATCATTCCCCCCCCCCCAACCCCCCCCCCCCCCAGTTTGGAAAAAAAAAATTTTTTTTCAAAAAAGTGTATGTTTTTTGGCCTTTTTTGGGAAAAATTTCGACTTTTTCCTACCCCCCCCCCCAATTTCGGATTTACCCCCCCCCCCCAACTGGTCGGAGGTCTTACAGGTATGAAGAGCAGCTGAAAACTTTTTTTATAATATCAACTGGAAAGCTTAAGCGATGTTTCTAAATTTGGCGTATAAAAAATAGGTGCATAGTTTTTTTATTATTTGCAATGTCCCCATGCTGATTTCAGTCCTGTAAGAGCCACTGGTTTAGGGGGGGTTGGGTATAGGGTTGACCAAGTTGGAGTTGGGGGTTCCGACATTTGGGTATAGGGTTCGACCAAGTCGGGGGTGGGGGTCCTCCCCTTCCCAACCTTCCCACAATTACAGGTATGATTTTGGTGGACTTTAAAAGGTCAAAATGTCAAAATTTTCTGGCACTTGGCGCCGGTCGGTCATGGGTTATATAATAATCACTATTTTCTATCAGGCGCGGCGGTTAGCATATCTACTTCCACTCACTAATTAATGCTCAACAGTTTCTATCAATCAAGTCAGTTCGTCTCATTTTCTAATCGTCTGCAGTCAGTATATTTCAATTGGAGATTTTTCATCAATTCTCTCAATCAATTTTTCTCTCGATGCTCGGAATTTTTCAAAAGTTTGCAGGGCTAAATTATTGTTTTGTCACGAAGTGCCGAAACAATAATTTTGTCTTTCATCTTGTTCAGATGATCATGCTAATCATTTTTCATCTATGCTGAATTAGCGGAAACGATTCCTGAAGGCGTGGGATGCTGCTGAAGATTGAATGATTTCAACACGGGAAGTATACGTTACTTTGTAATTAAATTAACATAAATGAACCAGAAGGAGTCTAAGCCTAATAACTGAGTAGTGTAAACTGAGGTTAGTCTAAAAACGTCAATCTGCCCCAAAGTAACGTGAACTACAGTGTATTGCCTGTCATTTACCTATATTTAATGCTTAGGCTTAGGGCGGAGCGTAGCGGAGCCACGCAGGCGGGCGGGTAGCGCCCGTCCCGTCAGGGGCATCTTCAAAATGAAATCCATTGTGACAGGGTTGAAAAATCAGGTAATGTAGGTTGCCTGTACGTGCCTGCTATGTATACCTTACACGTTTGAAAAATTCAGGGGCCGCTAAAGTGCATAAGTACGACAATGTGCATATTTTTGACTACTAAAAAACTTGCATAATTTTGCTTGAACTTCCTTTCCGCTGATTTTTTTTTATCTGAATTCATCATTGCAGATGATAAGCTGTCGAAAAATATTCATTTTGTTGAGTTTTGGACCTCGTTGCTAAAAAATATTCCGCCCTTCTGTTCACGAATATCCGTTGGAGAGATTAATTTTCCGGCGTTTTAGAATATAAAACGCAAAAATTTTTCTGACGCTGTGCGCCGAAATGGGGAACAAATTAAGGTAAAGTGGGTTGACTTTGATCAAAAAAGGAGTACCCACTTTGATATGCCGTACTTATTATCTCTTAAAATAATTTTTATCAGGTGATATGAGTATATTTGGAAAGATCAATCCTTTTCTAATGGAACTGTACCATTATTTTTCTGTTTCAGCTGGATTTATCAGAAAATTTCAAGTTTCAAGAACCCTCACTTTGCGGTCAAAGTAACCCACACTGTGGGAGACTTTGATCGCCATAGCAACGTGGTATCAAAGGGCCGTTTTTCGACACGTTTCTGTGATTCACCAGAGAACAAAACAATTTGGTGAGAAACTGTACAGGAGGTTTTACAACCAAACAAGCACGTAGGGGGTGCCATCATTTAAGAAAGATTAATTATGATCCTACAACAAAGTGCCCTGTACCAAAGATGTAGGGTTATCCTGAAACGAGAAATATAGGCATACAAACTCGGGCCTTAAAATCAACAGGGTTTTTGCAAATTTGAAAAAACATGTGAAAATAGGCAACGACACCCCCATTGAGTACCGAAAACTACCCAAAATCTAGATATTTTGTAGGTGTGCATGGGGCCGAATTCCATCGGTAAATTTTCAGTGATATGAGGTACCGCTTAATGCATTGTTGAGGGCATTGCATCAAACCTTTGCCTTAGGATTTTGCAAATCATGCTGTTGCCACTCGGTCTGCATCAAAATGAGAATATACACTATTTCACTAATATAATGTTGATGTTTACTGTAACAATTTGAAAGCTTTAAGTTATTAGCCACATGACATATAGTTCAGAAAACCTGAATGACAGGACTCGCGTGGACAAGGAAATTTCACTTGTTTGAAAGTCCTGTACTTAAGGCTGGTGGATTCTGCACTATTTTTTGGCATATGGGTAGTACTTATGACGAGCAATATTTTATATATATCTTCATTTTAAAATTAAACTAACTACGAGTGTGGTACAGAGGTAAATTTTAACTCAAAGTCTGGGTTACTATCATCTCATGTAGAGTAACCTGATTCATATTTCCTCATAAATTTACCGATAAAACTCGGCCCCATGCACACCTAAAAACTATCTAGACTTTAGGCCCAACAGTTTTTGAGATTCCAGAGGGGGCGTTTTTGGATATTTTTACATGTTTTTCCAAATTTGCAGGGACCCTGTCAATCTTAAGGCCCGGGTTTTTATAATTATGTTGTTTCTTCCAGGGTACCATACATCTGTGGTACCTACAGTGAACTTTGCTGTAGGATCAAAAAATTTTCTCTTATATCATGGCCGTACAACTATGTATACAACAATTAATAGCTGACTGATCAAATTGTGAGAGCAAAAAAATGATTCTTCCGATGGACAAAGATTTATTCATGCAACCATTTATATGCTACAAATATGTGGGCTACTTTGATCAACAACACGAAGTCATTAATGAAGATCTTTGGTAATGAGTAGAATCATAGAAAAACGTATTTGCGCCACAATAATACTTGAAAATCGAATATATTTATCATTTCTCGATGGGTATATATCGATTTTTTTAAAATTTGTGTGTTGATCAAAGTCACCCACCTTAAAGTGGGTTAAAACAAATATAAGGCGTTAAAACAAATTTAAAACGAGCGTGAATCACTAAATCAACATTTTTTCTATAGTATCTAGATGCAGATATATTTTCTTTGAATTAAAGAGCGTTTAAGGTTCGAAATTCAACAAATCTTTCACTAAATAAGCAGATATTGAAAGAATGATATTGTCATGCTTTTATAACTTTATTTATGTCGATCGAGTGCTTTTAAGGCATTAAAAACAATGAGATTATCGGAATAATAGAAAAAGGATGTATACCAATTTAATCATCTCTTTGAGCAAGGAAAATTTGGCAGACGGAATTAGCTTCATCGTCAAAATCGTCCGTCAAGCAATTTTCACAAATCCATTCATCGCACCCAGTCGGCCTTAAACTTCTTGTGTAACCGCCGACTATTGCCAAAATGTAGTCTTTTGATAGTGGCATTCCAACAAACGTCAAGGAAGGGATTAACTTGATTAAAAAAACTCTTCTTCATTGGACAAATATTGTCGGTCGTCGATTGTGCTCATGATTGTGCTCACGGTTTTGCAGTTTGTTATACAAAGTTCCATATGGGACGTTGGAAGTATGTGCTGCTCACGAATTGTCGTTTCCTACCTGACTGCGTACTTCTAGCAAATCGTGAGTTGAATAATTTGTGGCATAAGCTCTTGAATTTGGTTTACGTTGATATATTCTAATTCACGAAAAATTATAATGCGATCAAATTAGCGCCCATGTCAATCAAAGCAACCCACATGTTGATCAAAGTCCCTCAGAAACCCCTAGTTTTACTGCGGTTCTTAGGTGCATTTTTGTGCAGAACCACTATGTTAGCCGTTGTCCACGCTATCGAAAACCTTTCAAGGGCTTAAAAAAGTAATTCTACCACGAGTGGAACCCGATTTTATTAGCACAGAAAACAGCACCTCAAGATTCGATACTGTGAAGATTAATAACGGCAGTAATTCTTTTGGTAAATGATTAAATTTTTAAGTATGATAGCTCACAGCAGTGGTTGTCTTGTCTACACAGCAAATTTAATCTTCTGATCTCAAATAGTTATCATATGTCATTCATTCAGCAAAATCTGATCAAAGCCGCCCCACTTTACATTACACTTCATCAGTTTGATTTTAATTTATTTTTCAACGTTGTGAAGGTTCATTTTCCGACGTTTTAGAAAGTGAAAACCCAAAAAATACATCCATCGCTCCGCGCCGGACTAAGAAATAAATAAAGTTGGATAATTCTAGTCGGAACGACAGAAATTATAATACCGGATTAATTTGGGAGAACTATATCGTTAATATGCTTTCTCTGCTCTTGTAGAACACCAATATATTCTTCATGATTGGCCTAAGCAGAATTTTCTCAATTTTTTCCTAATTTTCGCAGGTTTCTGACTCCAAAAACATCAGAATGCTTGGGTATGCTCCGAGAATGCATAAAAAAGCATCCGTAGCCACGTTATAAACGATTTTAAAAATGTGGAAAATTTTTGGAAAATGAGGGAAAAAATTTTGGTTTCGGTTATCATGTGGAAAAAGCTTCAAGGAAAAAAACGGTGGTTGGCATCGTTTCCAACCAAAAATTTACGCTAATTTCGACTTTATTTCAGCAATTATAGAAACATGTATATGTTATGTTATGTATCCGACATATAAAGAAATTCGTAACCGAAAATAAAAACAAAATATAAATTTCCCGGGCAATTTTGTAAAGATATTTGATTTCTAAGATAAATTTCATTGCTTTCTGATTCGTGAACCGCTTTCCCTGAAACTTTTCTTATCTTACTGATATGTAGATGTGAAGTAAACTGGTCACGGCGGTAAATAAAGCTTTCAAATCCCTTGTATCAAATTTTATTCAACTGCGTCTTCACAATTTCCACTGTGCTATTGATGAGAAAAAATTTTTGTGGCATTGGTATAAAGGCCCTGTCATACTTCGCCGCGCGGTGCCGGTTGTCCTATTCATACTAAAAGGCGGCGCCGCGCGGTGGCTTGTCATACCTTGCCGCGCGGCGCCGTACGGCGCCGCTTTTTTACTTTTGGATTTTGCTCTTCTCAAAAAATGTGTATTGGTTTAGTTGAAACCTGACGGGGCGTCGCAAAAATTACAAAAACCTATTCATACTTCAAAGGCGGTACCGCGCGGTGAAGTATGACAGGGCCTTAAGACTTTTTTGGATTGTGTGCCAGTTGGCGCAAAAAATGCATGAAAAACTACCTGGCTGCATTTACCACATTGAAAATATAAGCGAGGTAAGAAAAACTAAGAAAACGGTTTTCAATTTGCATAGAAACAGAATGTTGCGAGAATTAGAGAGTTTTCAAAGACATTCATGTTTTCTTTTCGTTTCTCAATCCAGATTTTTCCATTTTTTTCTCAACAGGCCAATGGGCTCCTAGGGTCAAAATTTTACAAGTCAATCCAAAGTTCGGCAAGCCGAAACTAAAGAGTTTGTAAACGAATGTGGCAGTAAAAGAACAATGTTTTTTTAAGGAAATTTATTCAAAAACACTGTTCAAAATCACAGTAGAAGCCCACAAACAGATCAATCATTTTGGATACATTCTTAGTTACACACAGAATAATAAAGCTAACATATTAGATGAGTCATTTTCCGAATCAATCATCAGAGTTTTTTGCAGAAGCCAGGTTGTGATGTGCAACTTGGGAAAAAATTTGGTTGCACAGATAAAAAAGTTGCTCACTCTAAAATTGAGAAATTCGCTTAGTTTCATCAAAAAATAATAAGTTACGTCCCTTGCATTTCATTCACTTTGCAAGTTTCTGACTTTTAAAACTGAATTCCCTGAGTTTTGGAAGAGAAGTCAAAAGGTTGGCTCACATAAGTAACGTGTTCGGCGCTTAACGCCGAAAAATTTTGATTTTAAGGCCTCTTTAACGTCGGAAAATTCATTTTTTCAGCACATTCGTCTGCAACTACCGATGAACGATCGTGATGTTTTCATCATTTGGTTGGCGAAATAGGTCAAACATTTTTCCTCCATTTTCGATCTAATATGTCTGAAGCCAGCATATAATTTACCAACCATCATTACTTTTCAAAAGAGATTGTTGTATCTGAGGTTGTATCTATCTGAGGCGTAAAAAAGCGCGACAGGTATTTTACTTCGGACTTAATATCGGTAATTAATTCCGGCGCTTAGCATTGAAGAAAGCTTTCGATTTTTATACTCTATAGCGTTGGAAAAGGAATATTTTCAATATGTGTTTCCTGCATGAAAGGTCTAATTTTTCAGTGAATTCAAGGTGTTTTGAGTCGGGCAAACTAAAATTCAAACATTAAGCAAGCAACAGGGAATTTGGATGGTTTCTTCGGACAGAAGAATCTCTGCCATTTTCCCATGCTGGTGATGTTATAATCATTTTTCAAATGCAAAAACTTATGTACATAAAAGCCTAAAATTCTAAAGCACCACAAAATGATTTTGTGAAAATTCTGTATAAAAATCTTGATTTTTGTCGAATACGCGAAAAAGCAATACAAGGTCAAACATTCATCTAAACATACTAATGCTTTAAAGCTATATCAAGCATAAGCTATAAGCCGACATTTTCCAACCGCACAACCATACCTGTAAGACCTCCGACCAGTTGGGGGGGGGGTAGGAAAAAGTCGAAATTTTTCCCAAAAAAGGCCAAAAAAATACACTTTTTTGAAAATTTTTTTAATTTTTTCCAAACTGGGGGGTGGGGTTGGGGGGAAATGATTTTGGGTACAGGGTTGGCCAAGTTGGGGGGGTCCCCCCCCCAACCCCCCCCCCCCCAAGTACAGGTATGCGCACAACTGAAATGATACCAAGAATCATAAACGACTGGAAATCCGGCACGAAGCACCGAAAATTTTTAAGTTTCATAAATTTTTGGTGGAAAAATCGTTTTTGATTGGCGGCCAACAATGTCACTTTTTAAAAAACGAAAATGCGTATTTGGGTTAGCATCAAAAATAAACAGTGAAGTTTAGAACTTATATTCACTTATCAGTTGAAATTTGTAAATTTGTTGCAGTGATAGAAATAGACTATTCGACGTAATGTTTTATTAATTGGACCTGTGCTAAGGTATTTTTGTTTCTATTTCAAATTTTTGTGCGTCAAAATCACGTTTTATGTTTTATGTTTTAGCACGAAAATACGTCGTGCTAATGACTGCTCGCGGCTGAATCGAACGTCCTATACGATTCAGCTTTCGTCGCTATCTTCGGAATGTCTCATTCGAATGGCACGCTTTAAGTCGCAATTATTAAAACTTAGTCGCCGCCGCACTCTATTTTTTTTGCTGATTTTATTTGTTTGTTGTTTTTTGTTTTGGTCTTTAATCAGACTGAATGATTACCAACTAACTCTCTCGCGACGATGCGTTAAAAATGCGGAAGAAGAAAGATATCAATTGAATCTATTGGTGGAAGGCGACAAAATTTTGTCCGCTTTGAATATCACTCATTTTCTTTGCTACGGAACTTTGTGGGCGGCTCTACGCCGCGGAAAGCTATTACCTTGGAAACGAAATGTTGATTTTTGTATTTTAAATGAAGATTTGGCGGAGTACGACGAGCTTTATTTTCGACGAAATTTCTTCCGACAGGGCTTCGATATCGAATACAAAGCTACGGAAGGTATATAATTTCATCCAAAATCAAAATTTTCCCATCGATTGTTTTGTTTTTTCTTGAAAATCTTCGTTTAAAGATACTGTAATTGATTAATTTATAATATCCATCACTAAACCTAAACATTTCTTCCTTCAGACTACCTTTGTTGTATATATGATCCTAACTACCAGACATGCACGGCAAGAATTTTCGAGGAGGAAGAGTCCTTGGACTTTTCATCCAGGGTGTGGGGATGCGTGAGCAAAAAACAAAAAAACTCCGCAAGCATGTTTTTAATGCAAAATATGCATAAAAATCATTCAAAAACTGTCCTTCGAAAAAGTTCAGGAGAGTGTTTGACGAGGGGGTCTCAGGTAGGAGGGTTTACCTCCCCTACGTGCACGTATGCTTGCTACATAATTTACAACTACAACTCTTATTCTCAGCTTCCCTTGTAGGTTATTATATAGTTAGACCGAAGAAAGTCGAGTATCATTACGGGTCGCTGCGTTTACATTTATTCGAAAAACGACCAAATTTGAAAATCATCCGTCGAATAGGCATCAAATATCGCCTGTTGCCTGATACGTCGGAAAGTATCCACAGCTTTCCCAGCCGCTTGATCAAATCGCCTATAAACACTTTATCTTTGAGCAATTTGAAATTTCCAGCGCCGAGAGAAGGTATCGAAATTCAGAAGTATCATTATAAAAATGACTGGTGGATAGAAATTAAACCAGAAGAATGTAAATGAAATTCTGTCTTTTTGAAATAACATTTTTTGTCGTTGTAAATTTGTTGAACATTCAATAACACATTTATCAGTCAGTAGATAAGAGGCATAATCGACGTAAAAAAGTTTCTGAATTCAGTCTAAAAGTTTGCGTACAATTATTTCCAATTCCTTGAACTTTCCAAATCGAAAATTCGTAGATTCTTCTGGATTTCAAAATTAAACAATGTCGAGTTAAAAATTCAAGGATTACGACGGATGTACTCAGGGTTTAGCAAATTGAAGTTATAAGTTACCACAAAGCCCTATTCGAAAGTGACATCGCTGACTCACCGATTCCTAGGATTAAATCGGCGACAGTCGGCTATTTTAGGAATAAATCGGCGATATTCACCGATTCCTGGAATTCAATTCGCTAGGTCGGCGATTTTAAGGGATGAATGAGCGACAGTCGACGATTCAACCGATTCGTTCCTTAAAATCGCTGACTGTCGCCAATTCTTGAGAATTATTTTGTGGGGTGGGCAGTAGCTGCTGACTCATTGTTGCTTATTTAGTGAAACAAAGATAACAACATCTTTGGAAAAAACGACTGTAAACAAAAAACAAGATAAGGTTGCACATAAAATTAGCATAATAAAATTTTCTTACCACATGCACACTGGATGTTTTTTGAGTATTGAATTATCTTTGCACATAATTTATAGGAAAAGCTAAAATTAAACTTTTGATGCGTCGGGAAATCTTGGCTTTCTATATTTAGCACGTAAAAAGTCGGCGACAATACTGGAAAATAGAATAATATTCTAATTCCCTGACTTCATCGTCGATTCCGAGGATTTAAATTGGCGATCGTCGCCGACTGTCGTCGACAAAAATCCTAAGATTTTTTTACTTTTTGGAACTGAGGTAAAAATCGGAAGAATCGCCGATCAAATCCTGGGGATCGGCGATTTTAAGCAACAATCCTGCAAAATCGGTGGCTGTCGACGATAAAAACTTTAGGACTTTTTCACTTCTGAATTAGTAAAATAGGCAACAATCGCCGATGAAATTCCCACGGAATCCATGACTGTCGGCGGGAGTATTATAAAATCGGCGGCTATCGCTGATGAAAAATCCTAGGATTTTTTCACTTCTGAGTAAAAGCTCAAGTATAATGTTCTATTTTTTGAATGAATTTTTGAATATCCGTTTACTTTTGTAAATTCTTATTGTCTTCCAAGTTTTATATAAGGGCAGGTTTCGATTTCCATCACATATATGATTAACTTAATTCCGTGTAGTTTATGCTGATAACGTTTTATTGGCGTCCACGACCAATGTACGGGGTGTTTCTGTATGATTGGCTCTACTCTTGTAGCCTAACGGTGGATGCAACACAAAATTGCTTACCATATTGTTGAGAATTCAATTCTGCATTAAGCAATTAACTTCTAGTAGTTTGTACTTTACATATAACTTTTACACTGAAGAAAAAATAAACCTTATCGTAAAATTTTTTGTGTTTTCCGAAAATGAGTTTTTGTTTCGAAATTGCACATCATAATGATCGAATTCAAATGCCAGGCAGCGCAGCACCTGCTTCGAAAGCGAGGTCTCAAGTTTTTGGGAAACGGTATATGGCCAGATAATAGTCGAAAAAACGGTATATGGCCAGATAATAGTCGAAAACTAATATGAAAAGTTGAAGATCGCACTGAACGTTTAATGCATCTGGAGGCGGACGAAAATTGTTACTCGAGGAGAACATTGTGAAAAAATTTGAACCTCATCATGACCGAATTATAGTTTGACTGAACTATTTCAAAACCTTCTGTGTTTGATTCCAAAACGTTTTCCACAAGTTATAGAGGCGAAAAAAACTGATTGTCAATTCTTTGAAATTATCTGTTTTTCAAAGTTCTTTGAGTATTGTGCTTCGCGAGATAGCTCAAGTGCAGAATTAAATTCTCTACAAGATGGCAATTTTATGTAGCATTCATCCATATGGCTACAGCGGTGGGGTCAATCATTATAAAACACCCTGCAGGATCGAAAATGCGTGTATACACCCTTGTCTATAATCACAATTCTATGCATCAGTCTTGGTTTGCATGTTTTCGGAACTGATGGTTTATTCGAGAAATTAAGCAACAAAATTTCACCAGAATTCTCCATATACGAGTATTTCCAATCGATCGGCGACGAAGGGCACTCATTTATAATTATGTTGTTCGACTCGAGTTAAAGTTGAACAATGATAAAATTGGTTGGTCCGAAATTTCATTAATATGTATTAAACCATTTAACCGATTTTCACATGAAAAACCATCTTTTTCTCGAAGTCTTCATTTTTTTATTGATGCCGGCCATTGTATTATACACGTTGGCAGGAACTTTCTCTGAAAAACGATGTCACGTTTTGTACGTTTAACCCACATTCCTATAGGAAGTCTGATCAGTCGGGTACGGAGGTAAAAGCCAATTTATGGTCGGGTTAGCGACTGAAACATGTTTCCTACTCGGAAATTGAGGACAGCAATCATAAGTAATAATTTTTACTGGAAAATTGTACATTAAAAATGATACCCTGGTCGATTTTAGCTCCAAAGTCATTTTCAACCGAATAAATTGGTTTTTAAATTTTAGTTTTCTCTTTTCAGCTGGAAATTAATACACTTTTGCTCTTACTCAAAAAACACTGTTGATGTTTAACTGATTTCTTTTGTTTTCCAACTGGTTGACGACACTATCTAGCTGAAAAAAGACATCAATGTTTGGGCGAGGTGCGTCCACGACCACCCATACGATTGGATGTCTTGGCGGCGAGAGTCCCCCCCCCCCCTAGTGACGGTACGATAACCCAAAAATTGGGATTTTTTTAGAATAAATTTATCGATCTCTGATAAACGTACGATTTTATAGCTTTGTCATTCAGTTCAACTTCAAGTGTCAAAAAATATATAAAACTACGGTCAGCATAACAGAATAAGTTCTTGCAAAATTACTGAACAGACTTTTGTATTCCAAAAATTATATTTCAGTGCTATAAAGACCTCAGAAATGAACTCACCCTCCTGCTTCACAACTTTCACAAGTTTCGTTGCCTTCAGAGCATTAGGCGGCACTGCGGGCATAGTTCCATATTCTTCGACGCAAACTATTTCTATTCGTAACAAGGACAAAAACATATTCTTTTATATAAACTATTTTTTACATCTTTTATTCATTCGGCGTACTTGGATATTTCACGATAGGAAAAGCAGTCACTTGCGGCTGTTTTAGCGGACCAAAGTTGGGACCCATTAACTTTTGCGGCGTTATTTTTTCGAATTTAGTACCTGAGAAAAGACGAAAGTTCGTCCTACCGAGAGAGTTTTTGATGAGAGTTCACTCAAGACGCCCTCGCTACAATAATGACATTATTCACGCAACTTTATTATTCATTCTTTGAGTTTTGAGTCAGAGCTATCTGATAATTTAACTTTTTCACTGGAGAAAATTCAATTCATTTTTAATTCTTGTGTAGTTGGAGATTAGTGTGCAGCTTAATTCTGATTACTGTGATTCTATTTCAGATTCGAAAGAAAACTTACAGTCTCATAATACTTACGTTAGAAGTACTGCACGTTATAACCCCACGTTATCCACTGAACAACCTTTTCATAAGAGAATGGAAGGTTCTGTCTGGACGTTTTTCATTACGTCTAACCGTGCATTTGCTAGCGCTTTACTTTTTATTTCATAAAATCAACAGACTAGAGTCTATAGGTATGTCGCGGGTACTGGGAACCGAAAAGATCATTTCATTTTTCAATAACCGAAGCCGAAACAATATCACAGGAACCGGAAACGACTACTTTTTAGTTCGGTTCTTCATGTTTCATAAGTGAGAACTCTTATTACTCGTAAGATCACGCAGTATCTAGTTACACTACCAGGCGAAATTAGTCTTTTTCGGCAGCACAGTGTCCTTATCACGTCTCGGACGCGCCCGGCATAGACGGTTAATTTCGACTGGTGGTGTATAATCTAAAATCTTTGAAAAGTTTCGCGGGAACTGTCCTGAAATCTCGGGGTCTAAAACGCAACAAATTTTCGAAAAATCAATTCTGCAAGAACCGTATAATGAGGACAGATCATAGAACGTGAAGTCAATGCTTTTCAGTTGGTTCGCTCGAAAATGCGTACGGCCTGATATCATATTTTTGTTTGACATCTATACCATAGATTCCAAAGATTAGCTAAGAGTAACGTCAAAAATTTGCCGGGCGAGCCTCAATTTTACCCGTTAGCAGTTCTTTCCTAGAATTCGACACACTGTAAGCCATTTGCAAGACTTCTACATAGTTGTGTAGAGTAGCGTACTTCATTTCTCCGGGTTGGTATGGGCTGACTCGCTAAACTGCACGATTTTATTTTTTACCCGAAATTTTTGCTGCTTTATGAGGCGGAAAAGCTGTTAGGCCAGCCCCTTCCACAAGTCCTGGCTCCATAATGTTTGACGCGAAAATGTACGTTCCATGTTTACCGGGGCCGCCGTGACCAACGCCTAATTCGCCATACCCTAAGAGAAGTAAAGATTACAATTGAGTTTCGATGGAGTTCTGCGGGTCATGTCATAATTGGCGTGGGGAGTTTGACCTCATCCATAGTTGTTGGAACAGCAGGATTTTTTGCTTAAACACAACAAATTAGGTGTCAATCCATAGTTTTTGGCAAGCTCTATTCAAAAAAATAATTTAATATGGTACATTCATTTGTAGATGATTAAAATTTGGAAAAAATTTGGTAAACTCCCCCAGATTTTTTGCTGCCGATGTGTGGTCGCGGTGTTGGGGCCTTAATGTAGATTTTTTGAACTCCTTCGATTTTCGAAATTCTTCAAGGAGCCGGCATGTTTGATCTCACTAAAGCTTTTTGATTCCACCCGAATATTACACTTTTCATATGGCAAACAGAATATTCTTTGTTTCAAAACGATACAAATTAGGTATCATGCATAAGTTCAGACCTGTAGGCAGGGGGTTAGGGGCCATGGCCACCAAAAATGTTTCAAGGGTTAAAAAAACAATCTTTGTTTTTTCCTCAAGAAAAACGCAACTCAGAAATGCCAATTTTACAGTAAATTGAGTGAAAAAATGTGTGCCCTCCACCCCGAAAATAATTCCTGGCTACAGGCTTGGATAAGTTCCTATATCTTATGTATCTGGTCGCCTTCTGAAATCGAAGCATCACATCAATCAAATGACTCGCTGAACGTCCAATCTGAGAAAAAAATTTTGTTCATCAAAACTTGTTATACACATGATACCGTCAGCAGTTTTTCCGGCATCTTTTTTCTTCGCCGCATCATCCGTCGTGGGAAATTCCGTTTTACAGACAGTATCAGCTAGGTCAACTTCTTTAGCGGGTCTAAAAATTTGTTTCGGTGCTGTCGTCTGTTGAGCCACGGTATTAGCTGTCCGGGGAAATGGTAGTTAATTAAGAAGTGGCAGAACATATTGTATGTAAACAAACTGTAATCAGCCGGAGACATGAATGACAAGAATTTTCCAAGAGAGAAGGTCCTAGGACTTTTTATCGAGGAGTTGTGAGTGTGAGCGACAGACATGCACGGCAAGAATTTTCCAGGGGAGGGTCCTTGGACTTATTATCCAGGGGTTAGGGGGTGGACGAGCAAAAAAACAAAAAAAAAGTTCTGCAAGCTTGTTTTTCATACAAAAATCATCAAAGAAGCTGTCTTGGAAAAAGTTCAGGGGGTTGTTTGACAATTTTTTTGGGCTAGAAGGGTGGCCAAGGTGTCGGGTAAGGAGGTTTACCCCCTATTCCCCACCTATATGCATGTATGTTGAGCGAGCAAAAAAAACAAAGTTCTACAAGCGTGTTATTCGTACAAAATATGCATGAAAATCATCCAAAAACTATCCTGGAAAAAGTTCAGGGGGGTGTATGACGATTTTTTTCGGGCCAAGGGGTGTCCGATTTCTCATGTGGAGTGTTTATGAGCAGTAGCTTATTGATTATATTCCGAGAACGAGAAAGTATCTATCATTTAGTTGTCATGCTTTTTTCCAATGTCACTAGCCATGACAACTTATTAATGATTACCTGAAAATATAAAATGACTATATTTGGTGCGATGGATATGGAGTGATTTCACGCGTCAGGGATGCTAGCTACATATAGCGATCGTATAGTGAAACGGATCGTTGATCTTGCTACTTACCGAAAATGGCTTTCGGCAACTTTACTTCTCGCAAATCAAATTTGGTTTGTTTTTTGAATTGATCAGGACCTAAATATTGATTATAATGTTCATAGGACAATCGAATTATGTACTGCCGCTCATTTTGCTTTTGGTCTGAGTTATTGCTATAGCTCGTTTACTCCGAATTTACTTTTTAATGTGAAAAGGTCCTGATGAGATCGGTAATGATTTTTCGATTTTTAGGAAGGCTTAGCACTCGATGCATTTGCCGTTTCACAATAAATGTAATACAGTACACCGATGAAGTGTTGATACGACTTACAGAGACCAGTTTCTTCGTCCATGGCAATTTTTTGCTGGCTGTAACAAAAGCAGCTCTGAAATCACGAATTCAAGCCGTTTTATAAACTTTACATTGTTTTTACGTGTGCAAGTCTATAGGGCAAAGTTGATTGAATAGCTTTTTTGCTAGCAGGCGTTTTACGGGATCTGAAAATAGTAATCCAATGAAAACTGACGAAATGCATTTGGTTTTCGAATTTCCTGATGATCTAATAACAACCCTGAACTGAAATTCGCCAGGAGAACTAAAATTATGTCGTCCTCACGATAATTCCGCTTTTACTGACCTATATCGCTGTTCATGTGGATCTTGAGGATTTTGTGGAACACCGACTTCTTCGCCGGTCGCGCAATCAGGTGTTTTCTGCTTATCGGACTCTGCTTTCCTGGGTGCTGAAATAAAATTGTTAGAGGCGCCAGGACATTACATCCTACTGATACAGTGACTTATAGTCTGTTTTTTATAAAATGCTTCCAAATAGAAAAGTGACACAAATCAGTACAGTCGTCAAAATCGTTTATATAGGACACTTAGGGGCCAACTATACTTCGCCGTAGGGCGCTGTACATGTGCCGTACGGCACGTAAGTATAACAGCTACTTATCATGCGCCGCGCGGCACCGTACGGCACGTAAGTATCAGCTACTTATTTGGCCTCTTACTGTAAAATTTTTGCTCGAAAAATTCCTAAGAGTTAGGCCATTATGCTCACAAATTTCCAGTCCAATGTGATATATTGTTTATCCAGCAAAGCGCGAAAACCTGAAATACTACTTGCTTTCCACTTTCAGTATTTAGAAGCATTTCAGGAAAAACAGACTAGGTGATTCGCGCATTAACTCGATTAGCTTTCTAGCATCACCTTGCGTCAAGTTCCAAGACTACAGTTTTCGTTGCAAAACTATATCTTGTTTTCCACGAGTTCAAAATGGTCAGAAGTGATGCATAACAACTGTATCGGGTTCAATGTTATATAAATCACACGAATGATCAGAAAAACCGGAAGCGGTAAATACTTTTTTGATAGTCAGGTTCGTCAAAAATTCAGATACCTCAGAGGTTGTTAAAATTCGATCTTTCATTGTATGCACAAATCAAAAGAAGATGTCAGGTTCTCACAGCAAAATAAACTTTATATTTAAAAAACGATATTGCCTGGTTTCCTCTTTTTTCCGCAACAAATTACAGTTGAATATACGGCGCTAATTATAATCAATGTGGCGAATAGAACAGGCGGTAGCAATCGGGGATCAGTCGCTGACCATTGTCCATTTACTATTGTAATTGAAAGCTTTGACTTTGCAGGAGTAATTATCATTGTTAGTATGAAGAGTTATAAAATTAGAATAAGCGAGGGTTTCCGGCTTCGTTCCCCCTGATCAAACGGTTGCAAACCTTAAGGTTGTAAAGACTTGAGTTCTCTGAAAAATGGTAACGGAGAAACCTTGAAATAAGCAAAAATGACTAAATCAAGGAAAAGTTGAATCTTGAGACGGTTCGGTATTTGTTTTATCCCCTCTATAAACATCAAGTCTGTATGTTTACTGTATTATGACTCATCGAGAATGATTTACTGTTAATGACGAATTCTCAGAGCATCAAGGCAAAATAATCTATTCGCGTCGCGCCCACCGTTTTTTTCCTCATGAGAACCGGGCCCAAAAATTTTTCAACCGTTTCCAAAAATTTTCCTCATTTTTAAAAACGTTTATAATGTGACTACGGATGCTTTTTATGCATTTTGGGAGCATACCCAAGCATTTTGTTGTATTTGGATCAGAAACCTGTAAAAATAAAAAATTGAGAAAATTCTGGTTATGTTAGTCAAAATAAGCTCATGAATAATACATTGGTGTTCTACAGGAGCAGGTAAAGCATGTTAACGATAGAGTTCTCATGAATTTATCAGCTATCATCAACACTTTTGTGGTTCCGATTAGAATCATCTAATTCTATTTGGTTCTTGGTCCAGCGCGCGCGGAGCCGGAGCGCAAGAAAAATTTTTGGATTTTCACTTTCTAAAACGCTGGAGAATGAACCTTCACAACATTAGGAAATAAACTAAAATTAAAATGATGGAGTATAATTTGTTCCCCATTCCGACGCAAAGAATCGTAAAAATTTTCAGGTTTTTATATTCTAACGGTTAAAAAATTCCAAGCATGGAGAGAAAAAATTGAGAGAATTGATGAAAAATCTCTATTTTCGGCAACATAATTGACTGTTAACGATTAGAAAATGAAACGAGCGATTGATAGAAACTGTTAAGCATTAATTAGTAAGTCGAAGTAATGCTAACGGCCGCACCTGATATAAAATAGTTAAGGCTATACCCATGACCAGCGCGAAGCGCCGAAAAATTTTGAGATTTTACCCTTTTAAGTTCACCAGAACGCATTTTTTCGGTTTGGAATTCCCCAAAATTTTTTCCACAATGAGAACCATATCCAACATTTTTTCCTAAATGAGAACCATATCCAAAATTTTTTCCTCTTTTCGGAATTTTTTCCCTCAAAAGACTCCATTTGAGGGAGAGAATGGTAGTCGTGCCACCGCTTTTTCGCTCGAATAGAGTATTTTGAGGAAAATAATTTTGGAATATGAAAAAAGATTTTGGGCATGGTTATTATTGAGGACAGACTGTATCAATTAAAGACCGCTCATATTATGCATGTAACACAAAATTGGCCAGACACCGTGTTTTGGGTAAATTACGGATGGCAGTGGCCGCCACAATTTTTTTTGTGCCAAAAACCATGTTTTGGCACAAAAAAAACACTGATTAGGGACGCGCTTTATTGTCGAAAGTCAACGATTTTGGAAATCTAATTTGAGTTTTTTTTTCCTTTAAAATTTTCCTTAGGCTTAGGCTTAGGGTACAGCAGCTGGCGCTTTTCCCATGCATAATTTCACTTGTTCTTTCTTCCCTTCACCATGAAAACCCCCTAAAACCAGCGTCAGAGAAATTTCGGCGTGGCCACCGCCATCCGTAAAAATTCCCGTGTTTTTTGTGTACGGTCATTTGTGCCAACTGGCACAAGACGTCAAAAAAATTGTACCAATGGCACCAAAAAAAGTTTTCTACTAGAAATATGTACTAAAAACTGCGAAAAGGTTTGAGACCAAAAGTTTGATGAAAATACCCAATTAAACCTACCATACCTGTAAGAGGTCCGACCAGTTGGGGGGGGGGGTCGGAAAAAAGGTCGAAATTTTTCCCAAAAATGGCACTTTTTGCCAATTTTTTCTAATTTTTTCAAGTCTGGGGAGGGGTTGGGTATAGGGTTGGCCAAGTTGGGTGGGGTCCCCCCAACCCCCCAATTACAAGTATGAAACCTACGTTTAACGCGTTAATTTATGATGATGATGATTTTATTTGCAATGGCACTAAGCAATGTTAGAAGAATATAATAAAATGAACGAATAAGTTAATTAAATACGGAATATGCAGTACATTTACGAATATGCTGTGCTTGGTCAAAAAGGCATATAGCTCTTACATTTGACCAAAATTGAATCCAATTTAGAGCGAAAAATTTTACTATTTCTAGATGTTATTATCGATTCAGGAAGTTTATTCCAAATAGGAATAACTCTATTTGTAAAGAAGTATTTCTTAATATCAGTCCTTGGAATATCTGTTTTTAACTTACAATTGTGGTTGGACCGGGTCTGAGAATGTGTATATAATGGTGCAGAAATCACTCAATTTTACATCTACTTCATGGTTTATTATCTTATATAATATAAAATAACCAAATCATTCAAACGCCTTCTACTTTCAAGTGTCTCTAAGTTTAATAGTTAAACGATCATTATAAGAAACCTCAGGATAGTTGAGAACCCTTTTTGTGAAGGATTTCTGTACTTTTTCAATGGCTCTGATGTTCTTAGTTGTGTGGGGTGACCAGATGGTAGTTGCATATTCCAGAATAGGTCTGATGTGTGTATGCATTAGTCAGTAAAAATTTATCTTTGCTTACAAATCGACGAAATATAAGATATAATCTGTAGTAAGCATTCTTTATAATATGGCTTATATGTTCTCAATATCCTCAATTATTCTGTCGTCAATTTTGTATTTCTTCATTTTGTTATCAAATCCAAAATGCATTACCTTACTTTTGGAAGTAGGGAGAGTTAGTTGAGATCTTTCAGACCATCTGACAATAGATTCTAGAAATTTTTGAAGGTCCCCACTGTTTCCATTACGGCTAAGGATTTTTATATCATCAGCGAACAAAAACAGGCTTACTTCAGGTGATCGTGGTAGGTTATCTATATCATTGACATATAAAAGGAATAGTAAAGGACCCAAAACACTGCCCTGTGGGACACCACTTGTTACATTTTGAGAAGTAGACAAGTTGTTTTTTAACTTGACTTTTTGTCGTCTATCATGAAGAAAATCGGTAATCCATGACAATAAATTTTCCTTGAGACCATATTTTTCCACTTTTGCAATGGGCTTTGAATGTGGTAATGTGTCAAAAGCTTTAGAAAAATCCAAATATATTACATCAACTGCCCTTTTTTGTCAATGTTATCAATTAAGTATTTAGAGAACAGTAAGAGCTGGGTTTCGCAGGATCTTTTCTTCACAAAACCAAACTGATGATCAGAAATACAATTATTAACAGTAAGAAAGTTGGTCACTTGAGCTTTTATATTTTTTTCAAGAATCCTACAACAAACACAAGTTAAAGATACAGGCCGATAGTTGGAACTTTCACTCGTGATCCCTTTCTTCAAAACTGGAGTCACATGAGCCATTTTCTAGATGCTCGTAGGGCGCCCAGTCAGTACAGAAATGTTGAAAATTTTTTTTGTTGAACGGACTAAATAATTCGCTAAGCTTTTATATATTATTATTGGTAAACCATGAGGTCCCACCGAATTTGAACTTTTAAATCTTCTAATTTGGAGCAAAATATCATCATCTGAAATTCTCATTTCTGCTAACCTATTTTTATTTGAATTAAAATTTAAATCAGTCTCAATTCTATCATCTTTTGCGAAGGCTGAGGAGAAAAAATTATTAAAAGCCTCTAGGATGTCTTCAGTTTTTGTTAATAATTTATCATTTTGTCTTAGGACTGAGATTTCGTGCCTGTTATTTAGACCCAGGTTAACGTAGTTATAAAATAATTTGAGGTTTTCATGTCTAACAAGCTTAGTTTCTCTTTCAATATGAAAGTGTTTTAATTAATAAATATATAATAATATAAACTTAAAATGTAGAATTTTTTCATTCTTCGGTTTTTGCTTGGGACCTAATATGTCAAAAACAATGCTATTATGGTCGCATGAATGTGATAAGGGTGGTTGAACTTCAACATAGACCTTCCTGATTTGTTAGAATAAGATCTAAAATATTTGAGCCACGAGTGGGTTGAATGACTAATTGGGAGAAACCAGATCTATTAAGATAATTCCGATACATCAAACTCACATCATCATTTGGTATACTTTCAGATGTCCAATCTATTTTAGGTAAATTAAAATCTCCAAGTACGATTGTCGGTTTATTATTCAGACTAGACCTTTCAATAAATTGACACAACTTTACATCAGTTTCATAATCAGTTGAAGGAGTTCTATATACTAAAATACATTGAATCCCAAGATTTAGAACATCAATTACAATAGTTTCCAAGCAGTTGAAACACTGAGATATATTTACCACTCTTATTAAATGAGATTTTCGCACCAGTACACATATGCCACCTCCGTGACGGTTTCTATCTTTCCTAAAAATCTGGAAGGACAAATCAGAGACTATAATACCATTTGTTATGCTCTCATCTAGCCATGTTTCTGTAAGAAATATAAAATCATAATTATTGAGTATTGAATTCAAATAAATAATCTTATTTTTTATACTACGAACATTTATGAAAATAGATTTAATTAGGATTTTCTTTACATTTTCAGGCGCAACTTTTTTACCAGCACAGCTTCCATCTCAAACATGCAGACTGTGATTATGACGTGGCATTTTCTTCGCTATTTTACCGACACTATAATTTTAAAGAAATTATCTTTATCTCCCAATTTTTCAAATTCTGCACGTATTTATGTAAAGATCGTGCTCAACCTTTTTTTCAGCTAACCATGTCAATGAGATGAGAAGAGACTGTTTGATAAAGTGGTTCACGACCCAGAAAGAAATGGAATGCTGCGAAAATTTAAATAACTATAGAATTGTTCAGGAAATTCGTATTTTAATCCAATGTTTGGCTACGAATATGTAAAGACTGGAGAAAATTAAGTCGAAAATTGTGTGAATTTTTGGTCGAAACAATATCGACTTTTCTCTTTGAATCATTTAAACACAAAAAACAAGGATTTCAGTTTCAAATCAGAATTCAACTGGATGAACAGAAAATTTAGAATTTCTATCAATTTATCAGTCATTGTCTCATTGATAACCTATAAAGTTTGCTGCGTCGACAAAAATACACTATTCGAAAAGAATTCGTTCGTGTTCGGGCCAAAGATAATATTGTATTTAATGACTCGGCGCCAAGCGCCGGAAACAATTGCGTTTTCAGCCTCTAAAATGTCAAAAAATTAAGGAAATTTAGTAGTGGATCAGTCAAAAATTTTTTGCCGATGGGCACAAACCAGTGGCGGATCCAGAAATTTTTTCAGGGGGCGGTGCTCAAAATTAAGTACTTTTCCAAAAAAAATTTTCCAAATTTGCCTACAGGTATACAGAAAAAAAATCGTATTTCAAAAGTTTCGAGGGGCGGCCGCCCCCCGCCCCCGCCCCCTAAGTCCGCACTTGGCACAAACGTTCAAAATTTTTAGTGCCATTCCAAATTTATTTGTGCCAAAAACCATGTTTTGGCACTAAAAGCACTGGTCAGACATCTCTTTTTTGGCCACTTGGCAGAAGGAGTGAGTGGAGAACCCGTTCACTTTCTGGGGTTTGGGAGGGGTAATTTAGAAAATATTTAAGCCCAATATTTCCGTGATAAAAAAGACTTGAGCGAAGAAAACCTATTTTTTACCTTTCTCAGCTCGATAAGAAATGTTTATTTTACATTAAAATTATCAGGACCTGCCTTGGTGCAGTGACTGCCTAAATTCAAATTCATTTTATTTTATATTTTATGTGTTTCTTTCATACATGTAATGAGGCCCCGAGGTCTCGAGGGGTCGGGCGACTTTTTTTGTGCCGGGGGTCAGTAATTCCCTAAATTTTGGGGGTAGGAGTCTCTCAAGGAAAAAAGATTTGATTTTTTCACAAAAAAAGTCCGAAAAATAGTTTTAAAAATAGTAATTTTTTTCCAAAAAGACCGAAAAAATGTATTCGTGGCGCGAAGCGCCAAGAGAATTAACATTTTTTACCATTTTTTGTTCAAAAATTGGCATTTTTCATTAAAAAATCGATATTTTTCAGCATTTTTCGGACAAAAAGTATGGGGGTCCCTAAGGCTACCATATGGCTAGCCATTGGATTGGAAAATTCTGGGGGGGCGGTCGCCCAATGGCTAGCCATACATATGGTCGACGATTTCTGGGAGGGGGTTCCCATAGCACTTCCCCCCTCCAATTACATGCATGCTTTCTTTATGTTGCTGTGCCTTTGAGAAAATTAATTAACGCATGTGCAGCAGGCTTTTTTGCGTAGCCCCGATTGCAACTTGCAATGTGCAACTGAAGAGAAAAATTCGGTTGCACTGAAATTTTGAGGCTATATTGGGTTGTTTGATTGCCGCCGAAGGCTGCGGCTGCGCTCAAAGGGCGCAACGTGGAGCACATGTACATATATGTTAAACTAATGTTATAAATATTACCTACAGGATATGAAGCAAGTAGAAAATAATTATTGTATAGAAATGAGTGGGATATCGTGGAAATTTTTTCGCCATAATTCCGTACGGTACAGGTGGACCGGTACGAAAAGAACTTTATTCGAGACTGTAAATTCAGAGCTTTCATTCAGGAATAATTTTTGCGAGAATTCATTTTCCAGCGTTTCGAAAGAATATAGGAATCCGAAAATTTTACAGGCATCGTTAATGACTAAGAAATCAAAATTGCTAAGTTTGATTTTAATTTATTTGTCATTGTTGCGAAGATTATTTTCTAGCGTTTTAGAATACAACGGTTTTTACCTCATTTTTATGAATTACTGACCGCGGGGACATCACCTGAAGTGCATTAGTAAACCATCTGCAGCCACAAATCTTTTAAAAAACGTGGACAATTTTCGGAAAACGTGGAAAAAATTTGGTATGTTTCTCTTGTGTTAAAAATCTCTGAGAAAAAAACGGTGATTGCGCCACCTTCTCATCATATTTCTTTTCTACGATTCCTTGTATGTCGATAAATAACTGCAGTATGAGCGAAAAACGAGTAGCTATGCTAGTCATCGATATGCAGGAAGCATTTCGGCCGATCGCGGCCAAAATTGTACCAGAAATTAACGAAACTTTGAAAAAGTGTCGTTCGAAACGGGTGCCTGTCATTTTTACGCAGCACGGCCACAGGTATCCAAAATTAGATTGCGGAAGTTTAGCAGATAAATGGGGGATAGATGATATGATAGTCTATGGCTCGGAGAAATGGCAGTTCCTCAACGAGTTAGAAGTCGGGGCGAACGACGTTCAAGTTGTCGAAAAGCGCCGGTATAACGCCTTTTACGGCACGTTATTGGATAATATGTTGAGGCAAATGCAAGTAGGCTGGCATTATAAATAAGAGCTGACGAAACCACTCAGAACCGGCGAAAAATAATTTTTCAAAGTTTTGATTTTGATTTTTGAGTGTTTGTGAGACTTCGATATTTTCAAGTCATTTTACAGCTCGTCGTAGTCGTAGGTGATTTCGGCTTTCGGCCTATTATGTTCGTGCTTTCCCGATATTACGTCGGATAAATCCAAATTTTTAATTTTGCTCTTATGGTTTTTATTTCATCAAATATCCACTCTCAAGTTGCTTTTCTCAGGTTGACACGGTCGTAGTTTCCGGCGTTATGACCAACCTTTGCTGTGAATCCACGGCTAGAGCAGCCTTCGATAGAGACTTCAAAGTCATCTTTTTGCGTGATGGAACGAACACGAAATCAAAAGAAATGCACGAAGCGACGTTGTTAAATTTAGAATTTGGATTTGCTGACCTGATGACCTGCGCCGAATTCAGGAAATTTTTGGATTCTCCTTAATTTTTTACATTTGTATGTTTTCCACGAAAGCGGACTGAAAAATATACTTTATTGTACTTTAAGTCGACCGAACATAGAGCAAGGTTTACAACAGCGCCCTGGGGTTAGTATTTATAATGCGTTTATCAGTTTTACCGGTTTATTTGCTTTTGCATTTATTTTTGTTACAATGATCATGGACATGCAACAGCAGCTAGATCATTTTTCATCTGAGTTTAAATTATTGTGCTTCTGTGAATAATCGTCTTACTCCCTCATATCTCAGCTAAGTTGTTTGTTTATGATCTCACAGTTATTAGTAGCTTTTACAATCTGACGTGTCTAATCGATTTCGCTGATGCTCATGGAAAATGAAAGTTTCACTGTTGTTTAGTTTTTTTCGGAAACATTTATGCGTTTCTTCGCTACAACGGTACGTAGTTAAACGATGCATAGATAGATTGATCAAAATTTTTTGCTGTGTTTCAGATGAAAATGAAGAAGGTTAAAGCTCCGAATGCGAAGCCGATCACGGGAAATGAAGAAAATTCATCTAAAGTTGACCAAAATTTAGTCGAAGAAAAATGCAAGGAGGCTGAAACATCTGTGTCTGCTGAAGAACAGGAAACACATAGAAAAGGAAAAAAGTAACGCGTTCATCAATCTTAATAGTTGTGTTAGCCTAATGATGAATTATTGTGTTACCTTCCTTTTCCATGTTTTGTTCCTCACATAACGATTTATTTTAAACTGAATCAATGTAATTCTCACTGTCACCTTATGTTCTCATTTTCTCTCCTAATTATTCTCCATGAACCGATGTTCACCGAAAAGCCCTAGTTTTGTTTAGAATCATGGTCACTTTTTTTTGATCGTTTTTTGACTTGCTGGATTTCTGCTTATGCTCATTTTTTTGAACTGCATCGCGTTTATCCTTGTGCACCTTTCTTGTAGACGTTCCTTCAAATACGCAAAGGCTAGTGTACAGAATTCAGACGAAGAAGTTGATTCAGAAGAAAACGTTGCTAAAAGGTATTTCATTTAGTTTCCATTAATTTTATTTGGTTATCATGATTTTATTTATGAAACGAAGAAAAGAAATATTTCATGTCAGGTTCAAAATTTACCAGAACGTTCCATTTCTAATTGTTTTCGTGCATGACGATTTTCTTGGTCATTTATTTTCCCGTGACACTATGTATACACACGTGCACTTTCATTATTTCCATTAGGAAAAAGCTGGGAAGTTATAACGAAAAAATGTCTGACGATGAACTGAAGAGAACAATTTTCATCGGAAATTTGCCCATAGGAATAACGAGAAAAGTAAGATCGCCTCGCAGGTTCATGTTATTAGTAAGTTTTCTATTTTTAGGATGTTCAAAAGTTATTCGGTCCTTGTGGCGCCATCGAGTCGAGTAGAATCAGATCCATAGTAAGAATCGTTTTCAATCTAAATCGTGTTTTCGGTGATATTATTATCACACGAATTCTTGAGTTTTTCGTCAATTTTCTCTTTGTAAAGCTGCCTCGGACATTAGTCGATAGCCTTTTCACAATAACACGATCATTTAATTTTTTTGTTGCTTTGAAATGTATAAATTCTGTATGGAAGTTGAGCAATTTATCTTGATAATATATCAAGTATAATCGCTGATTGATGCTTTAAAGGTTCCGAGCAAAGATAAAATGTGGAAAAGAGTGGCAGCTATCAAGTAGGCCACGACCAGTTTGATAATTTTACCCCAATTCGCACATTATTTTATTCCAGAAATGAAATGTCCTCCGAATTTAAGGACAGTATTCACGCATACGTTAAATTCAAGGACGTGGCATCTGTGGAAAAGGCTCTCGAAATGTGAGACTCAGCGTTTGCAGCATAATTAAACGCATCTTTGAACATGGCGCTCAAAAGCGATTCCCCGGTTAAAAAGAACATAGTAAAGTGGCCTCTTCCTCTGATTAGAATATGACAATAAGAAGCTGAAAATGTTGAGCTTTGCTCATTTGAACGGGTTCAAGAATATTTTGGCGCATAAAATGAGTCGAAACATAAAATACAGAATAATCCTAAAAGTTTTACCGTTCAGTAATCAGCGCGGATCTATGTTCCCATTTTTTGCGTTTGATAAAAAAATTATCCGGGTTTAATATTTCAGAAGTTTATGCGTTTTTGAATTCTAGGTGCAAATTCACGATTTTTGTGTTTTTCCCTTTATTTATAACGGAATACTGCTAAGGAGTCCAGTTCTGAATGAAATACGATCAATGACATTAATCCACGAAGATTTTATTTATATTTTTAAAGAAATTCCGATCGTTCAATCTCGATTTCAATCCAAAAAGTATTGACAATTTTTCATTTCAAAAACAGTATTTGTTTCACGGTTATTACACTTAACGATGTAGCTCAAAAAATCAGGCTTCTAAACACCGTTCAGCTTTCCTTGACTGTGAAGCATTTTTACCGTAAACCCGCATTTAAATAGACGAATAATGCTGATTTTGTAATTTTCAAAAAATTGGGTAGACCATGACAACAAAAAAATAGTGGCTTACCATTAACGAATACTACTCATGGTATACTGTAGCTATAAATACGAAATTTCAAGGTGAGTATCTAAATTTTTCAGGCTATACGATGAGGCAAGTCCATAAAATCTAACTTGACTGGCTAAAGAACACTGTATATCATCTAGTCTAATCGAGGAAATCACACAAGTTACTTTATGGATTAACGAAGCGGAATGGAATATTTGAAGTTTTGATGCTGTTTCCTTAATGTAGTCCGTTTTTTATAAAATGTTTCTAAATAGAAATCTAAAAAAAACGCGTGTTGTCAAAATCGTTTGCAAAGCTTTTACTGTGGGATTTTTATTTAATAGAATAATGGTTAGTTGAGTAGGTTCACAAGTTTCCTATTCGATGATTGGCAGGAAACCGTAAAAATATGACATAGTACTTGCTTTTCAATTTCTATACCTATTAAGAAGCATTTTAAAAAACAGTACAAAGGATGCTATTTGTTATAGGAACGGAAACTTATTCAGTAATCGCCGTCTGCAAATAGACTCTTGCTCAAAGACATTAAAATACGATTCAAAACGGTCCGTCTTCGTCGGAAATATGCCATTCAGTAAGTTATATTAAATATTTAATGTTATTTTCTTCGAAAGGCTGGAAAGTCTGTTATTTAGAGTCGAGTGCTCCTTTATCTATTTCAGAATGTACAGAAGACAATTTAATTACTCACTTTTCCGACTGTGGTGAAATCGAACGGGTCCGAATAGTTCGAGATAGTAAAACAGGCGCCGGCAAAGGATTTGGATTTGTTGTTTTCAAAGTAGGCATGATTTCTTATATAAAAATCCATCCTTTTCACTTCTTGGTGCACATTTCCACCGTAAATTTGAAAACTTTGGCATCTGATTCCCGAATTTTATTTTTATCCGCGCCTACGGTTGACTTTTTACCTATTCGTCACGGGATACCGGCTGCCCTCCTATAGGGGTGGCGTTGCGGTGATGCGTCCGGTTGGCATGCCCCGTACACACCATTACCATTCGTAATGTCTTTAGGATCAGAAAATTATAAATTCTTTTTAAAAATGCACGGTTTAAAATTCTTTTGATGGGAAATTTATTGAAATCGCGTTCAAGACGGAAATTAATTTTTGGCATTTTAAAGTTTTCAGATACCGTCAACCGGGATTATTTGGACCACTTTTCTCGAAAAAATAATAGACTTTCTATTCGCATTTTTCATCAGTGCTTCAAATGAAGTAAGATTTAGCTAGAACATGAAGGAATGGTCATTCTACGATATTAAAAAATTTTAACTAACCATCTTTCATGTATCTCGAGCATTTTTAAAACTTCTTGGGTGGTCCATGTTACCCATGATACGGGGCAGTGTTTTTTTTGTACTTTACAAACGAAACGGTCCAGAGTACAAACGAAAATTTGGGCTTCGTTTGTACCAGTACAAACGAAAATTTTTGGACAAGAAATTTTTTTGTTACTCAACAGCTGTCAGTATTCAGTATCAATGGACTTTGCAGGACTTGTTTGTTATGCGTCCACATCGAAAACGACAAACTAGCAGCTGTGGCATAATAATAAAAGCTGTTTGTGGAGTATTTCACTGGGTTGGGGGGGGGAAATGATTTTGGGTACATGGTTGGCCAAGTTGGGGGGGGTCCCGCCCCCCAACCCCGCCCCCAAGTACAGGTATGCTATTTGGATATCACGTCATACAAATTTCATTCTCATTTTTAAGGATACCAGTGCAGCCGGATTGGCATTGAAGCTGAATGGCGAAAAATTCGAGGACAGACCTTTAAGAGTGACAAGGGTGGTAAAAAAATTCGGCAAAAAGAAAACGCTGAAAATCAATGAAAATAAGAAGCGAAGAGAATCGACGAAATCGAACGACGACAAAAACCCAACAAAGGAGAATAAATCGAAAAAGAGTCAAACCAAAAAACAAAAATTGCGGAAAAATAAGAAACCGCAAAGTTTTATGGAATGAAGTGTCAAGTGGTTAGTCGATAAACAAATAAATAAATGTTACAGTTGTTTGAGATTATCCTTCACTTATCGCTCAGAAACTGATTTATTTGGATCTTCCAAAGATCTGCCTGCAGTGTTTTTTTTGCACGAGCTGTTTTGCACAGTGCAAAAGAATTACCAAAAAAGTTTTGCACGCCAAAAATTTTTTTTGTACTGTTAATAAATACATCATTTTTTCCACGAACTGTTTTTGCACATATCCCCCAAAATAGATTTGAATTTTGTGCTCATAAATCGTGATTTCTAGAAATGTTATCAGTTCAAAAATTTTAAAACCAATAATTTGTTCGTAACCTCTTACAAATTTGGCCGAAAAACTGAGTCGGAGGCATAGAAATTTTCCAAAAATACTTCCATGAAGCTTTTGAATATAATTTATGTTAAGAAAGGACCAAAGGCTTTAAAATGTTTAGAGGGTTGATCTTTCTCCAAAAATGCATGAAGGAAAAAATGCGGATCTTCATTAAATATAAAGATATAATATTGAAGATCGCCAATTAAACATGAAATAACACGTTTAAGATTATAACTATTAAAAATTATTGATAAGTGAAAGTAGACATACCAATAGCCGCACCTGAGCTTGATAATAAATAATAATGATTATTAATGTTAAATTTTGAGATTTGAACCTACTAAAATGCACCAAAATGAATCTTTTCAATATGAAAACCCCAATTTTTTTCCACATTCGATAAACATTTTTGCACGGTGCAAAAAATCTGAAAAAAAAGTTTCGCGCGAAGGGAAAAAGTTTTGCACAGTGCAAAAAAACACCGTCTGCCTGTGTAAGATACTGAATTTTAGATTTAAAATACATTGCTTTTACTGTTCAAGAAGATTTTATATTGATGAAAAAATCATAGACTGTATTTTCAAAGTATTCTGATGTATAACTCATTCTGCCGAACCATAGATTCCTTTGAATAAAAATTCTGATAGTTTCAATTGATATACGTTACCGCGCATATAAATTGAAGCGAACTTTTGGAATAGCTTCAATTTTATTGAACAGTTTTTCAACCTCTGAGATGCCAATCGATTGATCCTGTCACCGCACATAGGGGTCCGGACCAAACATGTACGGGCCACGAAGTCTGGAGGAGTGTCGAACGACTTTTGAGGGGTCGGGGATCACTAATTCCCCAAAATTTAAAGGAAAGGGTCTCTGAAGGAAAAAAATTCGATTTTTTCATCAAAAAAGTTTGAAAAACGGTTCAAAAAATATGAATTTTTGTCTTTACAAATCGTAAAAATGTATCCATGGCGCCAAGTGTTTTTGACCATTTCTTGTTCAAGAATTGACATTTTTCATTAAAAAAAAATTTTCAGTATTTTTCCGACTAAAAGTTTGGGGGTACCTATCCTATGACTAACCATATGGCTAGCCATAGGATTGGAAAATCCTGGGGGTCGCCCAAGGGCTAGCCATATGGCGAACTTATTAACATTGATACTTGACCTTTTGTTTTTATTCATAATTTAAAACAACAAAATTTACAAAAAGATGATAACATAAATTTTCTTAAGGGGAGGCAAGTCTAATTGTAATAATTTGTATTTCCTTGTGTGGAGAAAAGAGTAAGAATTGAATTAAAAACCAAATTTGTACGTACTCGCACTTAAGCGGAAAAAAATTCATTTAACATTTCGGACACATTTTTCATATTTTCGTCATGTTGCATTATATTCATTTCGCATTTGAGGAAATTCGTGAATACTTTCTGGAGCAGATTTCCTTCTGCACTTCTTGTTTTGTATATGAAGATTTTTTCTAATCATAGGATCCAGTTAATTGCTATATTTTCAGTTATTTTTTCATCTGTCTTGTGACCTAAAATAATTGTTATTCTATCAAGTTTTATATTTTGATCTAACTTCGCTTTTATTATGGATTCTAACTTTCCAGAAAATTTTCACTTCTTGACATTCCCAGAATTTGTGAATCGTATCATCCATCCGGCTACATTGATAACAAGCACTTGAGGATTTCATTTGGTATTTGACTAATAGGTGTGGGGTAATTATTGTATTGTGTAAAATTTCATATATTATTTCTTTGTATTTATTGCTCATTCCAATCTGATAAAGCTTTTTCCAAGAATTACAAAAAAGTATTGTAGTTTATATTTAGCCTTGATTGCCATTTTTCTTGTCCCTTGGGGACATCTAATTTTGTCTCTTTCAAGTGTTTCTTCAAATTTTTGATTTGTTGAATTTCAAAATTTTGTGGTTCAAATTCAGTTTCTGTTTTCGGATGATGATGCGTCTTGACAAGAGTTTTCCACTCATGTGGGATTGCAAGTATCACCTTACTATAATCAAACCATAGTATTCCACAATTTTCATTTCTGAGCTCCTCCCAGCTTTTTAGCGTCCATTCATTTCTGAACCAGTGAAAAATGAAATTGAATTTTGTATCAGTCAGGGCATTCAAGAATATTGCTTTTTTCCACCTAGGATGTAAGTATTCTTATTTATTCTCTGCGCCATGACATGGGTAGGGGTGATTATTTTATAAATGTTATTTGAGGGGATTGCTTGGGTCTGTTCTATTATTATTTTCTGTGAGAAATTATCATCAACTTATTTGGTTAACCCTCCTCTTCCTTGTAGTGGTTGAAGTACCACTTCGTTCCATTTTCCTGGTTCAATTAATCTGACTAACCATTTTGCTTTTAGTTTTAAGCATAATTTCAATGTCTGGAGCTTTTATCTCTCCTTTGCAATAATCCTGAATTGAGACATTTTTTCTGATTTTTGGTTTATGGTCATTCCTAACGAAGTGTGTTAGCATGTCATTTAAGTTTTTTACTGTTTTTCAGAAACTCGGGATTTTTTCTTGGGCTGCATGTTCATACAAAAGGTCCAGCGCTTGGTCGGAGGGCGGTTTGTTAAAGGTCCAGCGCTTGGTCGGAGGGCGGTTTGTTAAAAATAGTTACTTTTGATTTTTTATTTAAGTTTTATATCCTTGCTGCTTATAAATTGTTGAACAGCAGTTAAAAGAACTTGATTAAAACGTTAATAATAATTAACGATTGGTAATAAAAAAGATCGGTAATCGGCATTCTGTAGAATGTGCTGAAAAACGAATTTTCCGACATTTTGGAGGCCTCGAAATAAAAATTTTTCGGCGCTAGGCATCGAACAAATTACTCTAGCCAGACTTATGATTTCTCACCCAAAACTCAAGAAATTTAAATTAAAAGTCAGGAATTAATACGATGTAAATGAGATACAAGGAAATAACTTTTGATCATTTTTTTAATGAAATTAAGCAAATTTATCAATTTTAGAGTGAGCAACTAAAAATTAATCTGTGCAACCAAACTCTTCTCCAAGTTACAGATCAACCTGGCTTGTGCGAAAAAATCCTGACGATTGATTCGAATTATGACTGATCTAATTTGTGAGCCTTGTAACGTACATGCTGAAGCATTAATGTAAATACACATTGTACAGTATGTGATATTCAGTTATTAAATATAATTTCAATTATTAATCTATCGTCTCAAGGGTGTCTGGAATTCACACCCAAAATATTCCCATAAATTTATGTGAAGCACTTTGTTTTGATCATCCCACACCCCATTGACCAAATTAAAGACGGACATAATTATTTGCACATTGGCACCTGTGTAACGACCAGATTTGTGAAGCACTTTACTTTATCCAATTACGGACGTTACGGCGGACAAAAAGGGGCGCGGGGCGTGTAATACGGGGCGATATGGGTAATAATAATCGACGGCTGCTTTGAGACGTCGACAACAACAAACAAGGAACGCGGCAAGTTGCAACAAGGGCTTAACTGCTTCCGAATAAAAGGATGCTCGCTGGCAATACAAAACGCTTGCAAATAAAATGGGCACGGGGATCGAAAAATGGAGAATTACAACAATAATCACAAAATCACGCTTTGCTTCTCTTTAAATACGACGTTTTTGGCCACTCCCTAGATGTCCCCGGAGGTCGAGCTTCTGTCCATCTTCTTCCGCCAATTGTCGCTTCCTGCTTTACTATTCTTGCTTATTTAGTCACGCCCTTCAATGCTTTTCTAGTATGGCATGCTTTTCATGTCTTGCTTGCTTCCTACGGTGGGCTTAGCCACACCTCTGTGCTTCTGTGCATGCTTCCTGTATCTGTTTCTCTGTGTACACATGTTTTGTGGGTCCGTTGCTACCGTTGCACTTGAGACTACTGTCTGGTGGGGCTTTTACTTATTTTACTGTGTGCAGGTGTTGTTTACGATTTTTATGGGGGATTACGGTAGCCGTGGAATGTGTAGTTTAGTGTAGGTTCTAGGGGACCAGCTGCCGTTTGTGCAAATTAATTGGGGCATCTTAATTGGGCTACCGGGGTGTGAACAGATCAAAATAAAGTACTTCACGTAATTTTACAGGAATGTTTGGGTGTGAATCCCAGACACCCTTGAGATGATAAATTATGGAAATGAAATAATATTTAATAAATGATTATCACATACAGTATGCTATATATTTACAGTACTGCGTTAGCAGGTACGTTACATTTCCCTCCTTCCGGAGTTGAACGTCCTTGTTCAAGGCTTTGGAGGGTGAGGAGGGGTGGTGGCAGTTTCAATAGGTGCTCCTCGAGGGTAGAAAGGGGTTGTCTTGTTTACATGCACCATAAATGTGATATTCTTATAGGGGTGTTTGAGTGTAATGTTGGGGTACATGAAATTTGCAACTGTATAGGGCCCGTTTTGGCGAGGGAGGAATTTGGGAGTCAGCCCTTGTTTACACGAATGATATTTGTAGAGAATAAGATCACCTGCCTTGTAATGGATGTTCTGAGCATGCTTGTTATACTGAAGGGTATAGTGATCTTGGGCGTTTTGTAAGCTTTTCTGCACGATTGAGAGTGCTTCTGTAAAGTGAGATTTTACATGAAGGGCATAATCATCTAAATCAACCATGTAGGATGTGGGGAAAAAATTTAAGGCTGCGTCTGATGGAAGATTGGCCTGTCTACCGTGGAGTATTTCAAATGGGGGATACGAAGTGCTATCATTCTTATGAATGTTTATCGAAAAAACGGCATAGGGTAGATAAGTATCCCAATCAGTGTGATTTGAATTGATGTACATGCAGATAGGGGTGGCTAGGGTCTGGTTGCAATGCTCAACTTCCCCATTGGCAATGGGATGGTATGGGGTAGTATGAATTTTTTGAGTATTGCATAAACTAGTGATCCGTGAAAAGAGATCGGATACAAAATTGGAGCCATGATCACAATGGATGATTTTTGGGGACCCATGATGGCAAACAATTTTGGTTACGAATAATTTGGCGATAGTGGCTGCAGTGATATCAGGGGTTGGAAATGCCTCCACGTACTTGGTGAAATAATCAATGAAGACGATAATGAATTGCTTGCCGTCTTCAGTGAGGGGTAGCGGCCCCATGCAATCAACACTGACTCTATCAAATGGGCCAGTTGGCTGAATTGGTACCAGATTCCCATGTATTTTGTGCCGGAGGGCTTTTTGTGTCTGGCATGGGTGGCAAGTTTTGCAATAACATTTGATATCATGGCTCATTTGGGGCCAAAAATATTTTTGCCTGAGCAAGTGTAGAGTTTTCCAGGCAGCAAAATGACCTGTGAATTTGCTGTCATGATGTGAGGCGATGAGATGCTGGACCTGTGACTTGGGGATGTATAGTTTTGCCTGTTTGTTGACTATACGAAAGAGGATGTTTTGATGCACTGCAAATTTGATCATAGTAAGGGGGTGTTTTTTGGCGATTTTTGCTAAAATACTTTTGACAGTTGCATCAGTGCGTTGAAGTTCAGCAAAATTTTTCTGTTTCTCTTCTTGTTCAGTTGCTTCAGCCTCAAGGACAGAATTGATTGTTGATATTTCGGGACGGGTCTCTAGTTGCTCAATATCAAAGGATTGCTTCGCTGTCTGTGAGGGGAAATGAGAAATAGCATCTGCATTGCGGTTAGTAGTGCCTTTCTTAGGTCCAATGTCTAGCTGAATACCGGAGAGGGCTAATCCCCAACGGGCAATGCGAGGGGATGGGTTTTCCTTCTGTAAGACTGCCTGAACTGCAGTATGGTCAGTGTGTACAATAACATGTTGCTGGAAAAGATAGGGGCGGAAATACTTGATAAACTCAACTACTGCAAGGGTTTCCAACTCAGTTATTGGGTAGTTGCGTTCTGCGGGTTTCAATGTGCGGCTCCCAAAAGCGATGGGGCGATCCTGACCTTTACTGTCTAATTGGCTGAGAATGGCGCCAATTCCAAGTTTGGAGGCATCAGTTTGCAAAATGAACGGTTTGGTGAAATCGGGATGCTGCAGTATTGGGGCATGAATGAGCAACTCTTTTGGTTTAGTGAATGCGTTTTGCTGTTCAGGTCCCCGTGAAAATTCCGAATTCTTTTTGAGTAGGGCTGTGAGGGGGCTGGAAATTTGGGAGCAATTCGGGATGAATCTGCGATAATAGGAGGGTAGGCCAAGGAATGATTTAACTTCTTTGGAGCTTTTGGGGGTGGGTATGTCATAAATGGACTGTACCTTATTGGGGTCTGGTGAAATGCCTTGCTGAGAGATAACATGGCCTAAGTATTGGACTTGGGGCTGGCAGAATTTGCATTTTTGGATGTTTAGTTTAAGGCCTGCTTGAGAGAAACGGCCAAGAATAGTGTCTAAACATTCCAGCATTTGGGCATGGGAGTCTGCGAAGACTAAAACATCGTCGAGATAGACAAGGCATGTGTTCCATTGCAATCCCGAGAGGATAACATCCATTAACCTTTGGAATGTGGCTGGAGCATTGGTGAGACCGAAGGGGAGATAGTTGAACTGATATTGTCCAGCTGAGCAATTAAAGGCAGTTTTTTCTCTGTCTGCTTGTGCAATGGGAATGGAATAATAGGCATTGGATTGGTCAAGGGACGTAAAATTTTTCATTCCAGGCAGGGTGTCTAGAATTTCGTCTATGCATCGCAGAGGGTAGGTATCTTTTTTGGTTACCTTATTGAGGCCTTTAAAATCAATGCATAAACGATGGCCACCATCTTTTTTGGGGACTAAGACTGTATTGGTGCACCATGGAGAGTTGCTCTGGCTTATGACACCTGCTGCTGCGAGTTGCTCAACTTCTGCTTGTATGATTTGCTTTTCCTTTGGGGAAGTCCGAAAAAGGTGTCTACGTACGGGTTGGGAGCCATTGGTGTCAATTGTATGTGAAACAAGGGTGGTTCTACCTATGTCCATTTTGGATTTAGCATATAACGTAGGGTACTTGGATAGGGCGTGTAGAAGTTGAGTTTTTTCGGTTTCTGTGAGGTCACTGGAGGTTAAATTAACGTTTTCTTTTAACCATGTGAATGTATCAAAATGGTTTGGCTGGTTTTGCGTCGAGGGGGTTACTTTAGTGGAAGCATCTTGTTTTGGGATGTAACATGAGGCTGTACCGATGCATGTTCCAGGGTAAAGAGTTTGGACTGTGTCTTGTGTGTTTAAGACTGATATGCGTATGCGACTGTTTTGGTTTTCAGAAACACAAGCTGCGAAATGAACTTTGGTATTCTGTTTGGGTTTTGGAGTAAATTCAAGCTGTTTAACCTGTAGGTACGATTTGGGCAAGGGGACAGTAAATTCGGTGACTGTACGGGGTGGTAATTCTAATTTTTCGTCCAAGTAGGTTCCACCGCCTGTCAAAAGAGGACTATATTCCAGGCCATCACAAGGTAGTATGACATTGCCAAATTTGACCTGGGACTTCTGATTGTTGATAGTGTATTCCGAAAATCGACTGAGAAAGTTTTTGCCTAGAAGGACGTCTGCTGTGCAGTCTTTTTGGACATGGACCATTATTGTTTCCTGGATAGTTTGGGCTGTTACTGTAACAAAAGTGGTTCCTACAAAGTGAATCGGCAGGTTATTTGCTGCTTTGGCTTGGACTAGCGGGGGTTTCATGTCTAGCTGTAGAATTTGAGCGATTCACGAGTCAATGAGTGAGTATAGGGCACCAGTGTCAATCATGCCTTTTGTAATTAGCTTGCCATTAAGTGTGATTGGAATGTGAGGGGTATGTTTCTCAGGTACATTCTGGGGTGGCTTATTTGATCCAGATTGGTGGATTTGATTAATGAGTTCAATTGCAGGAGTTCTGGGGGTATCAATATCAACAAGGACATATTTCTGCTGCGTTTGTGCCCTGCGGGGATTAGCTAATTCTAAGAGAGCATGGCCAAATGACGGGGGAATGGTCTCATGTAAACATCTATTGTATGATGGCACTTTGTACGCTTGTTCATTGGTAACATGATGCTTTGGAGAAGGGAAATATTTTCGAAGAATGAGAAAAGAGTAAAAGACGCCTGCAATGACTACAGTAATAACGGCTAGATTGATAATGATTTGCAGGGGTCCTTTGAGTAAATTATTTAATCCGTCTGTGAGGCTTTGGGTAGTATGGGTTATTACATGTTCTATGCCTTGACCGGTGCCAGAGAGGGTATTTCCGATTGCTTGGCCACTGCCTGAGATCATGTTGTAAACTGTATCTGAGTTGAGAGACATTTGGGCGGTGTAATTGATGAGTTTTTTAACGACATTTTCTAGTGTGTGAGTTTTGTAAATGTATTGTTTCAAAAAGAGTAAGTTGGTTGAAATAGTTGCGAGTTGATCATGAAAAATTGCAGGTGTGTTAAAATGGAAAAGGGAGAAATTTTGGTTCCAGACGATTTCTAAGGGTAGGTTTGTGACATGCGGGGATCCTGTTTCACTGACCCATGTATTATTCTGTTTGTAAAGGGCTACATGCATGTGATGGCAGTCAACAGTTTGTGAGAAAGGGGTCAAATCGTTGCCTCCTGGGTTCGAAAACATGAGTTCAGTTCCTACCAGAATAGGTAAAAGTTTGTAGCATGTTTGGTTGATTTTATGGTTGTAAAAGACTTTAGATGCATTTACCTGCTTAAAGGGCCAGACTGTGAGGGCATCTCCTGTGAATTCTGCTATTATGTGGGTTCCTTGTAGGAATGCACGCACCCCAAGGGTTGCATCAAGGCGCAAAATTTGCCATACTAGATCAAGGTGATGCTGTGCCTGTCTGCATAATTCACTCCAGATGTTTTTGAAATTTTGGATCTCGAATTCCTGGATTTTATCTGCTAGATAGTTTAGTTTTGCGTTAATGGGTTCAAAATCATCAAAATCGTATAGTGTGGTATGGGTTTCCTTGACTTTTGGGGTTAAAAAGGTGTTACGATGTGGGGTGCTTTTATCTAACTGCACCACAATGCCCTGTTTAGTTAGGACACTGTCTTGGATTTCTGGGCAGTTGGGGTTCGAAAAGAGTGTATTTTTAACAGAGAATGCACCTTGTAGCTCTTCTATTATCATGTGGGTTTGTGTCAGTTTTATGGGATGTGTATTTTTGTATTCAAAAGGGCATAAGTTTTCGAATGCTGTTTCATTCCAGATAATGGACCCCTCGGCCCTTACACAATGGCCTGATGTTGATTTGCATGACCCCAGGTGACCTAATGTACCTGTCATAGATTTTCCATTCCAAGATGCTATTTGTCCTATTTCTATGATGACGTTAGTGACTGATGTACAGTGGTCTGTACAACACCATGTGTATTCTACGCTTAGGGAGTTGTTTGTTGACCAAAATCCTGGTTGAGTTTCGTATAATTTTTGACCATTGTGTTCTTTGTCTATATTGATCGCTTTACAAATGTGCGGGGTTAGATTTTGCATTTCAGTTTGGTCGAAAACAATACCTTTTGAGCCAAAAAATCCTGTATTAGTACAAATTTTGCATTTGCGAACACTGCATTTGTATGCATCTGTAATGTGAGGTTTAGTGGAGGGGATATAGATTTTTCCGAATGTCTGTACCGGTTTGCATGATACAAGTTTTGGTATGCTGACCGAGTGACCGCTCAATGAAGTTCCACAGATCTGAAATTGGGCACTACACGATGTGGGGATTATTATACAAAGAAATATACAAAACATTGGCCAATACACTGTTTTAGTGGAGGTGGCTGGGCATTGTATTTTTTCACTCTGGCTGGTTCGGCATGGCGGCTGTTGGTGTTTTGCGATTTTGAACTGAGGGGGTGGCCGGTTTGTAATCTGAACAGTCTGTAAAACTTTAGAAGTTGAGTCATGGGATGGGGTTTGGATTTGCTTACTTGTGGGGGTCGGTAATAGTGTTTGGCGGGGGAAAAATTTGTAGGGTTCAGGGGTGAGGCGGTGTAAAAGGGACAAGAGGTTATGGCTGTTTTTCGATGGTGTTTTGGGGGTGGTGGGTGAATTGGTGGTCGGTTTTCGCAGGATTTTGTAGTCGGCAGGGATAGTGGGTGGCAATTTTACAACCTTGTCGGCTTCCAGTGTGAGGGGTGGTGACATGGCGCACCAATCGGGTACATCCAGGTCGAGGACGTATTCCTCTTGACTACGGCAGTGAGTGGTGGGCATAATAGTTCCTAAAGTAGTCTGAGGGCCGTTAGTTATGGCGGGTAATGTTGAGTAGAATGCAGGGTAATCAATGTCCATTAGGGGTTGGGGTTGCCTGTACTCAATGCAATTTTGAATATTACAACTTTGTTGATTCCGACAGCACCTACTTGTATGACCTCTCTGCTTGCATAGAAAACATTGAAAATTTGAGTAGGGTTTTGAAAGGCAGTTATCAGATCTATGTCCTGTTTGGGAGCAGTGGATGCATCGGCTTTTACAATCACGTGTACTGTGATTATTACGAAAACAAATTTCACATGATTTTCAGGTGCCTACTGATTTACAATTGCGAGCTACGTGTCAGAGTTGTCCACACTGAAAGCATGTGGGTTGCCTAGGGGTAGTATTGTTCCTGTAAGCATTATTCCTGCTGAAAGTGTTACTACTGAAACTGTTGTAGTTACTCTGTTGTGGGGGTTGGGATTTTTGTTTGATCTGTAACTGTAAATCTTTTACTTGTTGTTCTAATTGATGCAAGAGGTCCTGTTGGTCTGTATTTTTGGTTAGGGAAAAGATGGGTTCGGGTTTTGGGGGTATAAATGAAAGGGTGTTGGACTTTAGCTCATTTCTAAGGATTTGCTGTTCAATGTAAGCTGCTTCGTCTGACATTTCTTTTAGAGTGGCGAACTGTCTATACTTAATTGCTTCCCTGATTTCGTTTTGCATGCCTTCTACAAAAAGGGGTTTTATGATCATTTCTCCTGCGTCTGTGTTAAAGTTAGGGTAGGCGAGGGTTGCAAGGTGTTCTAAATCAAACAAGAATTCAGTTACTGTTTCTGATCGCTTTTGCTTTCTTTCGCGTAAGAATTGTTGATGTAGCTCATTATCTCTATTGTTTGGGAAAAAGGCCTGTAATGCGATTTTATACTGCTCGTATGTGTTGGGAGGGTTCTCGGAATTTGCTAAACTTTTGAATTTTGCTAATGCGGCTCCTCCTAAATGAATCTCTAAACATGCCAACTTTAACTGTACGTCTGTATCTTTCATGCCTTGGAGTGCCATGAATTGTTCTAATCGTTTGTTCCATTCACCAAAATGTTGGGTCACGCTGCAAGTGAATACTGTAGGTTTCCCGTAAAAATTATTTGCCATGTTATTACAAATGTTTGCTGTTCTTAGATCATCAATTATGGTAGGGTTTACTGTATTCTGGTTCAAATGTGTGTGTAGAGTACAAAAGTGTTCAGAAAATAAATCATTTATCTGCTCTCTAATGATTTCTCCTAAATGAATTGCGTTTGGTGGGTCATTCTTGGGTTACAATGGGATTTCTGCTTAAATGCTTCAATTTTTGCTTCAGGCTGTATTGATACGAATGTATCGCTTAATGTTTCGTTGGAGCGGATTTCCAGTTTGCTTTCTACGAATATCTGTCTTACTGTAGGAAATAATTTCTACTGTATTATCTACTGCCCAGATAAGAATACACCTAATTGGGGCAGGGAGTTCCAGTGGTTAACAGTATTGTATGGTCACCAAAATATGTAACGACCAGATTTGTGAAGCACTTTACTTTATCCAATTAAGGATGGTCAAAACGGCGTACAACGGAACGGGGGAACAGGTAATACTGGGCGATATGGGTAATAATAATCGAAGGATGCTTTGAGACGTCGACAACAACAAGTGGGGAAGGCGGCCAGTTACAACAACAGCTTAACTGCTTCCGAATAAAAGGACTGCTCGCTCACAATATAAAAATGCTTGCAAATAAAATGGGCGTGGGGATCGAAAAATGGAGAATTACAACAATAATCACAAAATCATGCTTTGCTTCTCTTTAAATACGACGTTTTTGGCCACTCCCTAGACATCGCGGGTGGTTGTGTTTCTGTCCATCTTTTTCCACCAATCATCGCTTCCTGCTTTACTATTCTTGCTTATTTAGTCACCCCCTTCAATGCTTTTCTAGTATGGCATGCTTTTCGTGTCTTGCTTGCTTCCTACGGTGGGCTTAGCCACACCTTTGTGCTTCTGTGCATGCTTCCTGTATCTGTTTCTCTGTGTACACATGTTTTGTGGGTCCGTCGCTACCATTGCACTTGAGACTACTGTCTGGCGGGGCTTTTACTTTTTACTGTGTGCAGGTGTTGTTTACGATTTTTATGGGGTATTACGGTAGCTGTGGAATGTGTAGTTTAGTGTAGGTTCTAGGGGACCAGCTGCCGTTTGTGCAAATTAATTGGGGCATCTTAATTGGGCTATGGGGGTGTGAACGGATCAAAATAAAGTACTTCACGTAATTTTACAGGAATGTTTGGGTGTGAATCCCAGACACCCTTGAGACGATAAAATATGAAAATGAAATAATATTTAATAAATGATTATCACATACAGTATGCTATATATTTACAGTACTGCGTTAGCTGGTACGTTACACCTAGCCCTCGTAATGCACATGAGAATATACATTCCATAAGTACAATAATTCCCCCCAGACGTGTAAACACACCTGCGGATGTAGAAAGTACAGAAATCCCGACCCAGACAGAAGATTTAGGAGGAATGCATGGAAAACTGAAAAACATGAAAAACCAAAAATATATAGGCGCGGCAAAGCATACTGTAGAATAAAGCATGTAAGCGTGGAAGTTGAGTAAATTAAAGCAAGAGGCGTGGCGAAAGAAGCATACAGTAGGCCGAAACAGGTAAGCGAAGCAGCAATTGGTTAGGCGAGCCGATGGAAGCAGACCTCCCACGATGCGAGGGTGTGGATCAAAGAAGTGATATAAAAGACAAGAAAACGGGGAAAAAGGCAGATTTTGATGCGTATTTTTGAATCGTGTTATTTATGCAAGAATCATTTATTATATTTGCATCGTCCATGTAGAAAATCCATCAGCGAATTATTATTATCGTGTCGTTGTATTATCGTATCGTTTATTGGGTGCCATCCTCGTGGACTGATTAGTTTCTGAAGCAAGTAAAGGTAGAGTAGAAATCTGGTCGTTACAGCCTTATTATTACGTGTGTGATTAAGAATGTATTCAAAATGACTGATCTGCTTTGTGAGATTTTCCTGTGATTTTGGAGAGCGTTTTTGACTATTTATTTGCAAAAAACTTTGTTTTTTACTACCACATTTATTTACAAACTTTTTAGTTTTGGCTTGTTGAAGTTCCTATTGGTCTGTAAAATTTTGACCTTAGGAGCCAAATGGCCTATCGGGAAAAACCCAAAAAAAACCTACAATACACACTACGAAAATTGTGTCCTAATTGTGCATGTCAAAAACCTGGGGAATTATTTATGGATTCCTGGGAAATTCAAGGGATTTTTTGGTCAGTAGTGTAGGAACCCTGTGTTTTTTGTTTGGTTGGAAGATTTATCAGGTTGTGAATAATCTTAGGAGTTATGATATAATTCCATACGGCCACTATCTCGTACATGATAAAGTTTCTAGATTGCCATAATTTGCATAGTTGTTTACATTTTCCAACTTTGTTCCTGATATTCTCATTATACATTTCTTCTTTATTGTATGAAAAATTTAATCCAAGAATTTTTATTGAGTTCACTACTCCACTTCTATTTATCTTACCGTTTTTGTTTTTATTTTGTCCAAGTCCTAGTATTTGGGTTTTGTTAACATTTATTTTAAGGCCAGAAAGTTCTGAGAATTCTTGAATAACACTTAAAGCATGTTCGTAATCCTCTTTATCCTTAGCTAGAATAGTTGTATCATGAGCATGCATGCAGACTTGGCGTGTCTGAGCTCCAATCTTTAGTCCCTGATAACTTTCGCAATTTCTAAGCATGAGTGCCATTAATTCCATTGAACAAATAAATAGGTGGGGATATTGGGCAACCTTGCCTGACACCTGCTTGGATTTCAAAACGTTTTGTACAGAAACCAGCATTTCGAACGACTGCTTCAAATTTGTCATGGGGAGTTTTGATCCAAGTAGTAAAATTTTCTCCAAAGTTGAAAATTTTTAATGCATTAATCATAAAATCCTGGTCTAATGAGTTGATACTTGACCTTGACAAAGCGAAAAGTTTCAAATGTCTGACTAGTATAAAAGTAAGAATTTGCTCCTTGGATGTTAGGGAACCTTTCTTCTGATTATCAGGAAAGAAAAAATTCTACCCCCGCCCGTGTCCTGGCCCACCTCCAGAAGAAAGCATGCTGTGCATACAGTGCTCCACACTGTTTTAGGACAAAATCATTATTAATTTGAGTTTGACTCGAGCCCGTTTCTCAATCACTAACACATTTACAATCAATTATGTTTACTAACCATTGATATTCAACGTTTAGTTTTTGATTCTAACCTTTCTGATTATTTCATTCTTAATTTTTCTCTCAATTGATAATTGTAAAAGTAAGGCAATTTGAAATGCGAAAATTTTTGGTATCTATCATAGGTTTTAATAAAATTTAGACGGTGAACACGGTGCAATTGTCACATGTATATGACGAGATATCCGGATATTATATGTCTCCAAAAACCCGGATATCCGTGTGTCAAAAAATATCCTAGGAACATCATTACTGAAAACATAAGATTTTTGCCAATTCTTGCTTCTGAATATAAAAAATTAGTTAATCAACCCGATTTTTGCACCGTAAATGTGAGAGCTCAATGATCTACATATATACAGCCATACACACTTCTATTGAGCCGTGACTTTTCCTCGTTCTTTCAGCATGCTGCGGAGTTCATCCGGTGGGAAGTCGGCTACTTATAAGATCAGTGTGGAGGCAGTATTTTCCCAAACACAATCAACTTTTACTGTGCTATTCAAGTAAAGTTTTAGTAGTGCAGTTTGAATTTTGAGAAAAGCAAATATTTCCTTCAAAAATAAAAGATGCTATCAAATAAAGGACCCGTTTTCAAAAATCCCGAGTTTGATTGATCATTTTGATGACTTATTGCATAATGAAAAATGGGCTATGAATGGTCGATATGTTTTCGGCGCGGCCCGGTCACGTGCCTAGAAAGTGACTTGTGTGGGTGGGACCGACTCGTCGTACATGTCACACTTCACACATTGCAAAAGCACTCAGCTTCACACAGGCCTAAGATAAGAGGTAACGGTATGCTGCTTATCTTACTCCATGATGAACCAACTATAATCTGAAAGTTAGGCACCTTTCAAAATAACATATATATCCTCTGTTGCTGCCATTTCAAAAGGCTGGCGTTTTTTCTTAGACGGAACTGAATCCTTGAACTGGATCAGCGTCAAATGTGATTAAAACAATTCTTGGAGGCAAAAATTGATCTAGCAGTGGTATGATCAACATTTCGAGGTATTATCCCGTTTATTTCAAAGCATACAAAATGCACCTAAAGACTAATAATTCTAAACATCGGAGCAACCGGGGAATTTTTAATGCAATATTCTAACAAGTCGGAAATAAATTTATCTGCAATGCTGAATGTTTTGATTTTGGGCACAGAATGCAAATTTCTTTTTCAGCAGAATGATGAGACATTTTCAAAAACCAGAGATTTTCAAGTCATAAATCAGAGTCGACGAAATTCGTGCCAGTAACATTGAAAAATGAATACGAAGACTGTAACTTTCTGCTTTTTATGAATACTTATAAAATGAAGATTGGCACGAGGATGACTTCAGAATTGTTTATACAAAGCGTTTACTTTACTGAAAAAAGTTTTAATAATCGAGTGACTTACGAACTGCCGCTTTTACATGGCGGGTCGGATAAGCAACGATGTAAAAGTAATTGCTTACCAGCCTTTGTATTTACAAGCATTCAAGAAAAGCAGACTACAAAAAAAGTTGCGCGGGAAAACTAGAAAATAAAAACTAGTTACTCGATTTACAATTCTTTTTTAATGTCTACTGAATCGTTTATACAATAAATAACCGACCGTCGTTATAGCCGCCATTCCGACGACCGTATAGGCAATTTCTTGAGCATAATATTTGGCGTCACGTTTCGGTATTAGGCTAACGTTTGAGCTGGTGAGCGCCTGCAGAGACGTCGAATCACGTGGATCTTCTATCAAGAGTGATCCTGAAAGAGAAAACAAAAACCAATCGTATCTGAAGGAGATCGTAATTCGGTTTTACAACTGAGACACATAATCACAAAAGCTCCCATAAGACAGAATCTAGAAACTGACAAGAGTAAGCATTTTCATAATAGTAACAAAAATTAATCGAAAATGGATTGAGATTCGGGTTTTTCATGCAAATTGGAATCATATGTCGGAGATTTGAAAAATGTACAAAAAAATCTAGAACGGAGAAAACTAGGACAGCAAAAACAATATTTTACACAAAAATTGGTAGGAATTAAGCTGGACTAACAACTGTTTCGATTCTGACTATATTTCGACTAAGACCTATAACAATTTTAGTAAAATATTTAATGCAAGGCCAAATTTTTCTTAGGTGCAAGGGTCTAGGAGGGAAAATTCAGAGGAGGGATACAAATTAAAAAAAAACAAATATTGGTAATTTTTTGTCAATGTCTGTATTCAGGTAAAAGTAAATGACTGTTTTTCCTAGAAGGCTTTAACCTCTACTTGTAAGAGCATCTGCCGTAAACCCCGATTAAGACAGAAAGATATGGTCGAGCTGGTCTGAGAACCGGGAAATAATACGCTTATCAATCAAGCTTCTGGTAAACACATTTGACTGGAATAGGAAACAAATTTATCGAAATGGGAATCCAGAATGATTTTGGGGTTAAATACAAATCTTTCACAGGTCTCACAGCACTTTTTATTCTCAGGCATTTTTTATTTCAAATCACTCTTGGATTTCAACGCATATTTTTTCAAGTTTTTCTTTCTGTTTGTATATGTGCAACGTCTATCTTCCGTATCTCATATGTTTGATTCTCATAACAGGTAACGTACCGGTAGGAGAATGATGCAATCTCATGATTCCGCCATTGGTATATTCAAATGTTGGAGTCGGAGGTGGCAAAGGTTCGTCGATTTTCGATCTAGACGCAAAAGAAAGTAGATTCGAAAGCTTTCCTACATAATATTAAAAAAGTATGTGCACTTTCTTTTTGAAAACTTCACACCTCTAAATATCATATTTTATATTTTACCTGTCTGCCGACGCACTAAATTCATCGACTAATTTTGAATCTGTTTCTATAACCAATTTTCGATTATACATCGCGGCAGTGTCGCCGTGGTCACTGGACGGATCGTTGAGTAAAGAATCATCCAATAAGCCATTTTGTGGGGCAGAATTAGCGGAAAAAGATCGCACAGGCGGTGGTACGGGAAAAATAATGTCATCGAAGGGATAAGCCGAAGTTGATGCGGCAGCCATTTTCGATTGAGATCTCACGCTATCTGGTATTTTCTGGAAAGTCATTGAAACCCATAATTATTCGATAAAAGATTCTATCTCTTGACAAAAAACAAACAGAGTAAGAATGCATTTTTTGCACTAATCTCCCTTTCATACATGTAACGAGGCCCCAAGGTCTGACGGCTGGTCGGGCGACCTTTTTGGGGTCGAGAGTCACTGATTCCCCCAAATTTTAGAGGGTATCTGAAGGAAAAAATTAGATTTTTTTCATCAAAAAAGTTCGAAGAACGGTTCAAAAAATTGTTATCTTTGTTTCAAAAACTGCGCGCGGACGCCTAGAAAACTGATGTTTTTGGGCATTCAAAGTTTAAAAATTTGTATTTTTCATCGGAAAATTTACATTTTTCAGTATTTTTCCGATCAAAAGTATGGGGGTATCTATGAGACCATTTCACTAGCCATAGGATTGGAAAATCCAGGGAGTCGCCCAATGGCTAGCCATATGACCGACGACTTCTGGGTGTTCCTATAACACTTCCCCCCACAATTACATGTATGCTCCTTGTACATTTACATTGACCAAAAAAAATAGAAATTCTTTTTATAACTAAAAAAATCACAATTTTGTGTGCATTTTCCCACAAAACTTCTTCCAGATCGCACTTGAGTTCATATCCGTCATAGCACAAAAGTGTACGGTATTGAAAAGTGCAGCTTCTGTTCTTATTTTTTCTGTTCTTTCTCATCCTTACAGCGCGTAAATCCGAAAATATTCTCAGATTCTGACATTATAAAATGTTCAAAAATCCATTTTTCGATAACTTGTCCAAGGAGAATAAGGTTAAAACTTCTACCTTCAAAAACATTTTTATCATTTGAAAAATTCAAAAATTTACTCATGCTTCCATAGGCTTGAAAAACTGAGACTAAAACTTAAAATTTTTGAAATTGACTTCAATTCTTGCGAATTCAAATTTGACTTTATGTTTAAAAGTATGGTTGCAAAAAAGGTGGAAAAATTGAGATTTTAAATCCTTCTAAAATGTACCAAATTGATATTCTTCATGTCGAACCTGTAAATTTTTTTTCTTCTGCAAACAATGTCCAGTTCGAAGGTTAAAAAAAGTAAAATCAAAAGATTCTGCAAAAAATTAAAATGCACATCAAATTTCAATATCGATTTCTACCTAACTACTGAACTACTACTAAAAACGACTACTGGACAACTACTGAACTCCTAGAAAATAAACCGTTCTATTAATCGTCGGTGCAACCGAAAAATACTGGACTACTGAACTGCTACCGGTCCACTAAACTACAGAAAAACTTGACTACTGAACGTTGGTGCAACTGGCCCCAGGGGGCGGCCAGGGTCTCAGGTAAGGTGGTTTACTCCACTACCCCCCGTATGCGCAGGTATGCTGGAGAGCACAGACTGGAAAAGAATCAAATCTAGCTGTGAAGAAAAAACGGATTTTCTTGCTGCGATTTCTCGATCCAAAAATGTTTCAATATTTTGAAAAAGTTGGAGGAGTAACCTGCAATATATAGGAGATTAGCCCCGAGAACTTCATAGTGGGTAACAGTTTAATTAGACAACAAGAACAGAATTTCGGCTCCTGCTGAATGATTTAAATCATGAAATCCTTTAAGCCTAACTTCTAAGGCAGTTCTTTCCGCTTGTAGCTCCACTTTCAATTTTACTAAACCTTTCGCACGACGAAAAACTTGGGTCGCTTGATCGTGAGACAAATTATGCAAATTTTCTTCGTTAACCTTAATTTTTGAAGGCATTATAATTTCGAATGTGACTTGAACAAATAATTACTTATTGCTTACAGAAATAATGCGATCTCCTTCGCTCAAATTTTTGATGCGACAGGCGGCAGTATCGGGGCGAATTTTGGTGATAAAAATTCCGCTATCGCCGGGAATATGTTGATTATCGGAACCACCGACGATATTGAAGCCGAAACCTCAAAAAAATGCTTGAATTGAAATAAATTTTTCTCGCGCATTGCATGAGTCAAACTCAGATATGCACGACAAAAATTTTCCTTATCATCGGGTGGGTCGTGGGATCAGTGAACAGAAAACGAATAGAGAAAAAGTCCAGGGGGTATTTCACAACTTTTTTGGGGCCTTTGGGGGTATTCGGGGTTATTCCCCATTATCCCTTATAGCATCTATGGTCAAAAATTTATGGTTTAGTTTTTCATACCAGTTTCAGGCTCTTTTCTGAGCTCGATTTCAATCACAGTAGATACATTAAGACCATCCATCGAAACAAAGAATATGCATCATGCGTGAAAATGGGAATATCTAAACAATAAAGACGAAGAAAAATGATACTATAACAAACCATAATCATGACAACTAAAAGTTGGATTGAAATTTTTATCTCAAACCAGTGTTTTTTTGTGCCAAAACATGGTTTTTGGCACAAAAAAATTTGGAATGGCACAAAAAATTTGAGCGTTTGTGCCAATTGGCACAAATTTTTTGACTGGTCAAGGTTGAATTTCCTTGATTTTTAGTTATTTTAGGGGCTGAAAACGCAAAATTTTCTGGGCGCTTCGCGCCGAGTCAATAAATATTAATTACTTTTATTTGTATAGAACCTGAGCGAATTGTATTCGAATAGTATACTTATACTTGAATGATCGCAACAAACTTCGATATTGTCAATGACTGATAAATGAATAGGAATTACTAACTTCCACTGTTCATTCGAATGTGCCCCAACATTGCCACCATCCCAACGTTGCCACCGTCCCAACATTGCCACCAAAAAATCCCAACATGCCGCCATCTCAACATTGCCACCATTCCAACATTGCCACCGTCCCAACATTGCCACTATTTCATATGAGGGCATAACATACTGATATGATTTTGTGAAGCAAACTGGCTGTCTGTTTTACCAATAACTTATTTCCTCAATTTTACTGAATCAATCAAACCACTAAGTGCTCCAAATATCGACGAACTCTAGCGCAAAAATCATCATCTTGTAAACCTACAAAAGCGTTCACGCATAAGATTTTCGTTCATTTGTACATAGCGCGAGGCTAAGACAGAAAAGACGTTAACGCCTAGACGAAGAAATTGCATGCAGAACGCTCTGGTTGTACAAACGTGCACTGAAAAGAGCAACCCCAACTAACCATCACAAGTCAATCATTTCCAAAAAAATGAAAATTAAAGACGGTATGATTAATTCACATGTTTCATGAATTTGAAGGCACCCTGTTTGCTTCACAAGGTTATATCTTATTATGTTACACCAAATTGTTATCCATGATGCCACTTTAAAAAAAGATGGTAGTGTTTGGACAGTGGCAATGTTGAGACGGAGGCAATGTTGGGACTACACCGTTCATTCAGTGTGGTTGGGAACCAAAATTTTCATTTTTGGTGTTTGATTAGAACAGAAACATTGACATTGTTGGCACAATTTTCAACCAAAAATTTATGCGACGCGACTTTCGGCTTAGCTTTTCAGAAAAAAGCAATTAAGTCATCCTTAATTTATTTACATTGGTGTTAAAAAGAAATTCGTAGCCGAAAATGAAAGAAAAATATTAACTGTCTGACAAATTCTATAAAAATTTGTGAATTCTCGCAGCATCCGATTTCTTTTCAAATCGTACAAAAACCGTTTTCTCGGTCAGTATTTCTTATCGTACTGCCGTGGTTAGATAAAATAGCGTAGGCACGATTTTTATGCGAATTGGTGCAGTGAAAGTTCATACCCGTAATTGGATGAAGTTGGGGGGGCCTCCGCCCCCAACTTGCTCAACCCTATACCCAACCCCGCCCCCCAAACTAAGAAAAATTGGGAAAAAGTGGCCTTTTTAGGGAAAATTTTCGAAATTTTTTCGACTTTTTTGGGTCTTTTCGACCCCCACCCCATAGCTGTAAGAAGTCCGACCAGTTGGGGGGGGGGGGGGTAAACCCGAAATTTTGGAGGAGGTCGGAAAAAGTCGAAAATTTCCCCAAAAAAGGCACTTTTCTGTCAATTTTTTCAAGTCTGGGGGGGGCGGGTTGGGTACAGGGTTGGCCAAGTTGGAGGGTCACCCCCGAATCCCCCTCCAATTACAGGTATCAGAGGTCCCCAAGGTCGAAAATTTAGGTAGGGTTAAAACCGTAAATTTTTTTTACTTGAAATATGCCGTGACTTTTTTTTTTGCTCCCAACTTTTTGCGAAGGAGGGGGGGGGGGGGTTGTAGTACTCTAACCACATAGAACTTACAAAAATGAATAATGCCCCTAATTTATGCTTTTTACAGTCAAAAAACATTTACTATTTCAACTCCATTTTCCAGCTGCAACTTTAATGCACTAATTATACGTACAGAATAGTCACACTTTGAAGACTGTTGTGCCAACTGATTCCTGCACATTTCAAGACAGGCACAACATACGTTTGGAAACATTGTTTCAACCAGCATCTTCAGCAGTATAGGCTTATCCCATCACTGATTAGGCTTGGAACAGTGCTTCCAATTGAAAGTCCTGATGCTGAATGTGGCTTTAGTATTATTAATCCCATTAGACTATGAATTACGAGTTTGAAACCAAGTACCACTCCTCATCCACGTCAACAGACCTCACATGTCTCAACTCATAGCAGGAAAGTATGCCATAGATTGGGTAACCATAAGCGCAGAGAAGACCCAACGCAGAAGCGGGGAAAGGGAAAGGAGAGCATGAAGAGGAAGAATTTTAAGAACATAATATTTTTCTTCCCAAGGGGCGATTTTTTGATACATAAGTCATTATTTCATCTCTCAATTATATATATAATGATTTCCTACAAGTAGTATATAATAATGTGCTGATATCCTTTCCTAAAAATCTCTATATGGCACAGAAGTTGCATACTTTCCCATTATCATTTGCTCAGTAAATGTGTCAAAAAGAGCAGTGAGTAATTCCTCAGAATCACACATTCTGCAATTTTTCTCGAATTAGTATAACCTACTGGGGAGAGGATGAAGTCAACCAAAATTTTTTGCTATAGTGAGCTGTTTTTATGGAGGTAGTAAATGAATTTCCAAATCTAAGACGAATCCCTCATTTCATTTCAAAAATTTCAAATCTCAAATCCCCCCCCATACCCTCCCCCCATTTGGTGCTCTGACAGGTATGCCCCACCTGAAAATTTTCGGTTTACCCCCTCCCCCAACTGGTCGAACCTCTTACAGGTATGAAAAGTATCTCGTTTATGTTTTTATCAAACTTTTGCATAAAACTTTTTAAAGGTTGTCAGTATGTTTTTAGTGCGGAAATTTTTTTTTGTGTCATTAGCACAAATTTTTTTAGTCCTTTGTGCCAATTGGCACAAATGTTCGTGCACAAAAATACACTGTATCAAACTGACATTAGACAAGAGCTCAACAGTTTTATGGGAAGTGGAAAAAACAGCTGCCCTATTTTTTAAACGAGAATAATTCATAGTTTGAGAAAATATATCAAACCACCGTTTTTCCTCAAATGGAGTCTTTTGAGGAAAAAAATTTCGAAATGAGAAAAAAAATTTTGGGTATGGTTCTCATTGTGGAAAAAATTTTGGGGAAATCAGAACCGAAAAGATGCGTTTTGGTGGACTTGAAAGGGTCAAAATATCAAAATTTTCCGGCGCTTCGCGCCGGTCATGGGTATAATCATAACTATTTTTTATTAGGCGCGGCCGTTAGCATATCTACTTCTACTTACTAATTAATGCTCAACAGTTTTTATCAATCAAGTTAGCTCGTTCCATTTTCTAATCGTTGACAGTCAATTATGTCGCCGAAAATAGAGATTTCTCATCAATTTTCTCAATAAACGCTTGCAACCTGAACTTTTGCTTTTATTGAAGATGGAAATTGAAGACATCATTCTAGACTGCGATTTTAGAATTTCTATCACGAATATCTGTTGGAGAGATTTATTTTCCGGCGTTTTAGAATATAAAAACCCGAAAATTTTTACGGCGCTTCGTGCCGGAATGGGGAACAAATTACACTTCATCAGTTTGATTTTTATTTATTTCTCAATGTTGTGAAGGTTTATTTTCCAGCGTTTCAGAAGGTGGAAATCCAGAAAATTTTCCGGCGCTCCACGCCGGACCAAGAACTAAATAAAATTAAATGATTCTAATCGGAACTACAGAAATGTTAATGGTGGATAAATTGATTAGAACTGTATTGTTAACATGCTTCACCCGCTCGTGTAGAACACCAATATATTCTTCATGAGCTCATTTTGACTGACAAACCAAGACTTTTCTCAATTTTTTCCTCATTTTTGCAGGTTTCTGACTCCTCCTAATACATAAAAATGCTTGGGTATGCTCCTAAAATGCATAAAAGAGCATCCATAGCCACATTATAAACGTTTTTAAAAATGTGGAAATTTTTTGGAAAATGAGAAATAAAATTTTGGGTCCGGTTCTCCTGAGGAAAAAATCTTCGAGGAAAAAAACGGTGTATCGAACACAGGCATATTTATATTCAAAGCCATAAAATCAGTGTCTTAATCTAATCGATGCTAGTGCTCTTTCCGCTAGTGCTACTGCTTGATGATATTTGATTGTCTCAGTGATGCCAGATTGGAAAATGAAAACCGACCAAAGGTTCCCTGAAACCCGGCCAAAACTTTAAAAAAACCGGCCAAAACCGGCCAATACAATTTTTTACAAATACAATGTTTTGAAAGAACAAGTTCTATCTAAAACTGTATAAAAACCATTTTATGCAATCGTATGGAAGCATATTTTTTTCATTCAATTTTTTCAACTCATAGTTAGAGTTTTTTGTAATTTAAATAGCCTGTGATGAACATTACGCGGTAACTATATGCGCCTGTAGGCAGGTGGTTGCAGGAGCCATAGCCCTTCCTAAATGTTTCAAGTGTTTAAAAAAGCAAAGGTACCTTCGGTTTTTAGTTCAAGAAAAAGCCAAGTCAGAAATGCCAATTTCACGGTAAATTGAGTGAAATATTGACTTCCAAAAAATGTGTGTGTCTCTCTGGAAAAAATTATTGCTAATTAAGAAAAGTTTTTTGACAATTAAAAATTTATTACAAAATTACTATAAAATTGAGATGGTTTGACTTTTTTAAATACTTTTGTGAAAGTTTTTATTGCACTCTAGCATCTCTTTGCTACCACCAACTTTTACGCACCAAATTATATTCTATCCACTTCTCTCTGCTTCGCACTTAACTGCAACATTGTAGAGCACATTGTTGAAAAAATTACGACAATATTCAGAAGCATACACAAAAAATGATTTTTTGTTTGCACTGCGATGTAAATGTAAGAAATATATTATGATGTAAAAAATAAAGCCACGATTTTACGAAGCATTGTTCACCAGATTTACGTTTAGTAGATGTCGACATAGAATAAAAATTAACCTAAGAAGTGGAACTGTTTTATTTCTACAGATTGAATCATCAGAATACATACCAATGTTTTTCGCACATAATGTGCCTTATTTATGCATTTTTGAGTTTTTCTGAACTCATTCATGCTTCTGAGGTCAGTAATTTATCAAGGATGGGTAAAAAAAAATTTTCGATTTTTGAGTCAGATTATGATAAGAATTTATCCAAATTCATAGTAACGGAAACAAAATACCAAAGCGCGGAAAACCTAAATTGCATACAAATTCGACGGCTGACATATCTGTGCTTAGCCAAAATGAAGAGTCATAGTACTGCATACAGGCCCGTATTTAGAGGGGAAGGGGGGAATTCCCCCCCACTAAATTTTTTTTAGAAAAAATTTTTAGCAATATCATTTTATTTTACATCTCAATTCCCAAATTAAATTATTATATTAGCATACTTTTCGCCAAACATAGAATTTAGACACTAATCCAAACACACCTAAACTAACTGAAGATAAGTCGTCTTTAAATGATTTTGTTTTTATTCAGTAAATTCTAAAAAAATTTTGGAAAATTCCCCCCTTTTTTGAAAATCCTGGATACGGGTGTGACTGCATATGAATCATTCCTGCTTCCGACGCCATGCTCCGGAAAAATTTTTGGATTCCGATACTCTAGAATGTTGAAAGATGCATTTTCTAAGACTGATTTCATGATTTAAAATTTGATTTTTCTGGTCTAATGATGTTCATAGCTTTTACAATGTGCGGATGTTTTCAACCTGCTAACCAACTAAAAATTTGGATTATTCATTTCAATCAGCAATACCTGTCACTGTCTCAAATTGATGATGTTTCAATCGCCAACTACAAAAATATTATATTCACAAAGTTCAAAAATTTGCGAAGATCACAGAAAAATTTTGTGAAAAAATCGAAAAAATCTTCATTTTCGTCAAATGCAATATCAAAGGTAAGTGATTACGAGATGAGACGGTGGCAACAACTATTGAATGCAACTAACTAGTAAGTAAAAGTAGACATACGTACAGTTGCCCTTGAGCTGGATTATAGCAAGAAATGATCAAAATAATCATTATCGGCGCGAAGCGCCTGAAAATTTTGGGGTTTTGACCTCCCAAAATGCATAAGAATGCACCTTCCCAATTTTAAAACCTCAAATACAAACCGGCCAAGCAATAAAAATACCGGCCAAGAAAAAAAACCCGGCCAAAAACCGGCCAGCGATTGGAACAAAGCATTAGGGAGCGAGATCTGTCATCAATTTGATTGGTGGAAAAATTCCATACCTTCAATTTGATTGGTCGAAAAGTTGTAGTCTACTCCTTCCTAACCGTGAGTCCAAGCCTAAGCCTAACACTAAACGTAATCCTAAGCCTAAGCCTAAGCGTAAACCTAAGCGTGAGTCTAAGCCTAAGCCAGAAAATTTGCCAGAAACAACTGTAAAAATCAATAAATTTTCTCGATCAATCAAAATGATGACAGATCTCGCTTCACAATGCTTTCTGTGCATCAATGTTTTTTTGTGCAAAACATGGTTTTTGGCAGAAAAAAATTCGGAATGGCACAAAAAATTTTGAGCGTTTGTGCCAATTGGCACAAAATTTTCGGCTCTTCAAACATTAAATTTCCTTGATTTTTAGACGTTTTAAGCGCTAAAAATGCCAAAAAGTCTTGGCGCTTCGCGCCGGTTCAATGAATATAATATTCCGTTCTGGTATATCAGACCCGAACGCGAGCGATTTCTCTTCGAACGGTGTATTAGTATCGTTGCAGCAAACTTTACAGTCTGTCAATGACTGATGAATGGAAAGACATTCTGAATATTCTCTGTTCATTCAGTCGGAATCGGATTTAAAACTGAAATCCTTACCTTTTGTGTTTGATTGATTCTAACAGAAAAATCGCGGATTTTCAAAAATTTTTTAAAATATCATTTTATGCAGCGTACTAAAATGAGTATTAAAAAACAAATCATTTTTGTCAAAAGATTCATTCAAAAATATCAAAAAAATACCAAATTCAAATCAGAAAATCAATTTGAAGTCCTGAAATTTAACTAAATGAAGAATTTTATACAGATGTATATATATCTATCAGCAAATAATGTGTAAAAATTGCGAATTTCGCAGTCGAAAATTGAATCAATTTGAACTTCCTGAACAATTTTAGATATTCGAATTTTTTCATCCTACCATTCCTTTTTAAGTCGCCATTTTCTTGCAGTTTTTTCTTATTTCACTGTCGTGGTTAGCTGAAAATTAGGTTGGGCATAATTTTTACAAAAAATTAATGCTTCAAAAGTAGCTTCAAATGGGTGTTTATCAAACTTTTGGTCTGAAACTTTTCCGCAGTTTTGAGTATGTTTCTGGTAGAAAAAATTTTTTGTGTCGATGGCATGGCACAAATTTTTTTGTGCCTCTTGTGCCAATTGGCACAAATGTCCCGTGCACAAAAAAAACGCTGCTGTGCATAGATTGTCCACTAAGCATTAGGGACGAACAGGGTTGGCAAAAACCAAACTTTTGAAATTTCGACTTTTTGGTTTTTTAATGGCTTTTTTGGTTTTTCTATGGTTTTTAGTGGGTTTTTTTCTGGTTTAATTCTTTAGAATGTTCGGTACATCAAAATAACTATGTAAAAAACTGCTACCATCTAAGGCCAGTTAGGGAGCCGTAAAATGGCAGCTGGAAGTATTAATCTTATCAGAAGTGTCATTATTTTATGCTATAGGAAATCCCTATTTAGCAATAGAAATACAGTAATAGTGAGCACATAAAAAAGGAACCATAAGTGAAGAACACAAGAAAAGTAAAAATGGAACAGAGCATGCGATATGTAAGGGGAAAATTCAAGGAAAAGATGAAAAATTACAAATAAAGAGAAATATACAATACACAATGTACGTAATCAAAACACAAAAGAAATCAACTACAGAATTGTATTAATGCATCACATATACACATATGCACAGAGAAGTTGAAATGACACAATTTTTACATACACCTTTAAATTGATAGATTATTACATATGTAATTAATATTACAAACTGCAGTTGAACGTCACACATAGACATTTCACATGTTTCCAAATTTTTGCTTTTCAAACCTGTTTGCGAGCTATAACTACAGCAAATGGGTCTTATTATATATATACTATTCTCGCTTGCATGATAGATACATATTTTTGTGCGATTTTTTCTACTTAGTAGCCACGTCAAGTCCCATAAAAATGAACCACTCAAAAGCTCCTCTCTTCGTTAACCTACAGTATGCTTAACTGATCTGTATAAAATTTTATTATTGTTGTCTCATTTATATTTTGAAATTTCGAGCTAAGAAAATTAAAAAGCTTACCGTAACAATAAATTCAGTATATTAAACTCAATCATATTTTATAACATTTTGAAGATGATATGGATCAATGGATGTCACCCCGTATGGTCGGAGTCATACCTGTACTTGGGGGGGTTGGGGGGGGGACCCCCCCAACTTGGCCAACCCAGTACCCAAAATCATTTACCCCCCCCCCCAACCCCCCCAGTTTGGAAAAAATTGAAAAAATTTGCAAAAAAGTGTATGCTTTTTGGCCTTTTTTGGGAAAAATTTCGACTTTTTTCTACCCTCCCCCCAACTGGTCGGAGGTCTTACAGGTATGGTCGGAGTACACTCCACGAAAGATTTAGTGTCTACTTTTTTGTGAGCAAATTATAGCAAGGTTGACTCATGTACTAAATGTGTGGTTGCAAGATGGATACAAAAGATATCGATTGATTTATATTACATCTTTTGAGTACGAAATGTATCATAAAAATACGACTTTTTCCTACTTTGTAGTGAAGTTAATTCAACTAAATTAATTGTTTTGTTGATTTAGATAGACACCAATACATGCCTAGAA